>JAJLVO010000019.1:43022-189280 GCA_030564565.1 Pichia sp. NRRL Y-12830
CCCTTGTTTTTTTTTTTTTTTTTTTTTTCTCAACTCCACTTCGTTGGCATTTGGCCTTTGGGTTTGAGTTTTGGTCCTTCTTGATCAAAATATTATCCTATTTCAACACTCCAATCAACCAATCACACTCACCCATCCATCATCTTCACTCCCATGACCAGCTCAGAATCATTATTCGACAACAACATCAATTCTGAACCTCCAGTTTTATCAACAGTTGCAACTACCACCAACACCACCACCACCGCCACCACCAATGATGATAGCAATTTAGATATTGGTAAAACTTTAATCACTTATAGAATCTTGGTCTCAAGAAGAGAAGCTGGTGCAATTATTGGTAAGGAAGGCTCAAATATCACAGCAATTAGAGAAAAATTTGACATCAAAGCAGGTGTTTCAAAAGTTCTCGATGGTTGCATTGATAGAATTTTAACCGTCAATGGTATGGTTGATAATATGTCATCTGCATTAATTGCAATTGCTCAATCTGTTTTGGATGCCAACATTTTAACTATTGAAGAATGCGAATCCAATGGCTCAAATCCTTTAAGATTAATCAATTATGATTATTTACCTTTAAAACCATTAACTCAAAGACCATCATATCAAGATGTTGAATATAATTCGGCATTATTTTTAAGAATTTTAATTCCAAATTCTCAAATTGGTACTTTAATTGGTAAGGGAGGTGTTAGAATTAAATCAATTCAAGAATCTAACGATATAAAAATGGTTGCATCTAAAGATTTTATGGAAAATTCAAATGAAAGATTAATTGAGTTACAAGGTACTTCAACAAATCTAAAAAATGCATTAGATGAAATTTCAAGATATTTATTAACTGATTATCAAAGTACCGTTCCAACAAATTACTATATTCCATGTGCTCCCTTAGAAAATCCAAAGTTCAATCAAAACTATATTAATGGTAGAAGAAATTATCATCCAACAACTCAATCATTAATTGAATCCAGAAATAACAGCGGTAAAGAAATAATCAAGAAAATTACTTTCCCAAATGAATATATTGGTGCATTAATTGGTAAAAGAGGTTCAAGAATTCAAGAAATTAGAGTTGTTTCACAATGTGCAGTAGCAATTGAAAATGAAAACTCATCAGGTGTTGATGAAAATGAAAGAGAAATTACTTTAGTTGGTACTAAGGGATCTGTTGAAAAGGCAATTGATTTACTAAATATGTATTATGAAAGAGAACAAAAGAGAAGAATGAATGATGAATAATTATTATCATTATTATCAACCTACAGATTCATTATTTTTTAGTTTTTCTATTACTAATTTGTATTATATCTAACTTTTACTTATTTTGCTTTGCTTGATATCTATATTTTCTGTTTTCTATTTTTTTCTGCAACCTTATTTTCCTTAAATAATAATTAACTTAGCTTCCAATTAAACCAATAAAAGTTGAAATTATATTATTTATTATATTATAAAATCTACATAAAAGCGATTTAAAAAAATATGAAGGAAATTTTTAGGAAAAAATCAAAACATTTAAGCTTCAACTGCTTCTTCAGCTGGCTTAGCAACAGTGTGATAAACAATGACAGATGGGTTTTCAACTCTTTCATCTTCCTTTGGTTCAATAACCTTAACGAAATCTGGTAAAGCTTTTGGACCCTTCTTGTTTTGAGCTGGATCTTTCATAATCTTAACCTTTAAACCAAGGACACCTTGTCTTAATAAAACGTGTCTGGTTGCAACTTCAATGAAGTCATTAACTGGTTGACCAGAGTGAATCATGAAACCGTTACCGAATTTCATTGCCTTTGCTCTAGCACCCTTAGATTTACCAGAAATAACAACTTCAACACCCTTTGCACCGGATTCCATAACGTTTCTGATAACACCATAAGCAGCTCTTCTAACAGCTAAACCATTTAATAATTTGAATTTTAATGATTCACATTGAGTTGAAGCAGATAAACCTCTGTTTTGGACTCTTTCAGCATAAAGAGTAATTGAATCAGCTTCTAACTTGAATCTCTTTTGGATCAACATGGTTAATTCTCTGATTTTTCTACCGTTTTCACCAACAACATCGTTGGTTCTGGTAGCCTTGATAATAACTTCGGTCTTTGATGGAGTGATCTTGACTTCACAACCAGCATAACCTTCTTCTGGTAATTCTCTGGTAAAGAATTCATTTAATTCAGCGTAAAAAACACCATCAGCAACAAGCTTTCTCTTCTTTGAAATAACGGAGACCATTTTGTAGATTGTTTATGGAAGATTTCAAAAGAAGAAAGAGGTTAAATCGGTGAGAGTGAAAAATTGCCGGAATCCAGTCCTATATATTAAAACAAACAATAAAGTGAGAAGTGGAAAATTGGAAAGTTGGAAAATTGAAGATTTTTGAGAAAAGAAAAGTTGCGTCTCAAAAATTGCAAAAACCCTCACAACACACACGTGACCGATTGTTTCACCTTTAAAAAGGGTTGTATTTCAGGTGACGGTGATGAATTGATAAATAAAACGTTAAAACTTTATTAATATTTACATCGATAACAATACAATATATAACCGTTAATATTTGCCACCGCAAAAAGAAGACATGGCACAGACACAGGTGACGTTTAATGTCAGTGATTATTACGAGATTAAGGAGATCGTGGGGGAAGGGGCATATGGGATTGTTTGTTCTGCTATTTATAAACCATCACAACAAAAGGTAGCAATAAAGAAAATTCAACCCTTTGAAAGAACAATGTTTTGTCTTAGAACGCTTAGAGAACTTAAATTATTGAAACATTTCAACCATGAAAATATAATAAGTATTTTGGATATACAAATTCCATATGATTTTGATAATTTTAATGAAGTTTATTTAATTCAAGAATTGATGGAAACAGATTTACATAGGGTTATAAGATCCCAAAAATTAAGTGATAATCATTCTCAATATTTTATCTATCAAACACTAAGAGCTTTGAAAGCTCTCCATTCAGCAAATGTATTACATAGAGATCTTAAACCTTCAAATTTATTACTCAATTCAAATTGTGATTTGAAAGTTTGTGATTTTGGCCTGGCTAGATCTGTTGCATCCCATGATGATAATTTTGGATTTATGACAGAATATGTTGCAACTAGGTGGTATAGAGCACCTGAAATCATGCTCACTTTCCAAGAATACACAACCGCAATTGATGTATGGTCAGTTGGATGTATTTTAGCTGAAATGTTATCTGGTAGACCTTTATTTCCAGGTACCGATTATCATAATCAACTATCTTTGATTATTGATATACTAGGTACCCCTAAAATAGATGATTTCAATTCAATTAAATCTAGGCGTGCAAAAGAATATATTAAAATGATACCATTCAAACCAAAACGTCCGTTTAGTGTATTATTTCCTAATGCAAACCCTGATGCAACTGATTTACTAGAAAAATTACTGACTTTTAATCCAAAAAACAGAATAACTGTAACTGAAGCATTGGATCATCCTTATGTTTCATTTTATCATGAACCAAACGATGAACCAATTGCTAATAAGTTACCTGATGACTTTTTTGACTTTGATAAAAAGAAAGATCAACTTTCAATCTTGGAATTGAAGAAAATGCTTTACGATGAAATCATGAAGCCTTTACATTAGAGATTGGATTGTAGATTATCATCTATTACGCTTTTTATAAACAATAAATTACTTTAATACCCCGCAAAATACAATTACTAGCATAATCTTGAAGTCTACGACTTTTGTCAATTCTAAATAAATTTCATTATGTCAGTTTCAAAATAAAAGCAATGAAAGACATTTTTAATGTATTTGGTGCTACAGATCCAAATGAATAAAAATTAATATAAATGGAAACCTTCTCAATTAGTGAAGTTGCTAGAATGTTGGTTAAAGGAAATCTACGCAATTCGAGGTAGTATGCCATTATTTTACGTTCAATTTTTTTCATCCGATATTATTTGAATTGTTATGATATTTTCTTTAAGTGTTTCAATAATATGCCATGTATAAACCAAGCCAGAAGATTTTACTGTTAGTTTAGTTAACTTTGTAATGCAAAAAAAATAAATATACCGTCCGAAAACACTAAATTTAGAATATTACTAACTTGTTTTCGGTATTGCTAAGTTAATATTAATAGTAAGATTTGTGAACCAATCAAACTCGAATGTCATCTATTTATAGATTTCAAATATACCAATAAGTTTTTCGTTTTTCGTAACAAAAATAATACTAAAATTGAAAACAATTAATAACCTAAACAATAAACATAAGAATGTTTAATATGCCAAAATCGTGTAAATTGCGTCATCCTCTTTATAAGGTTTTAAAAAATTGCTACAAAACTGTTAAAACTTAAAATTACGAAAAATACAATTTTGGGTAATAAAAAAACGTTTATCTCCTTTTACACAGTTGTTTTGTATAGTATAATTATGTGGTATTCAGTTCTAGTATTGAACAATTGTGTTTAAAAAATAGAGATTAGTGAATAAAAAAACAAGTATGCCAGCTTCGCTTTGTATTTTGTATTTTGTATTTTGGATTTTGGATTTTGTGTTTACAGTTTCAAAATTTCACCTTCAATATTTATGTTGATCTTCTACATTCAACAAATTTCAACAATCCACATGATCCAATTATGTATTTTCCTTTAGAAATATGGGTGAAAATAACAAACTTATTATCAAAAAAAGATACATTTTCATTAGCATGTACAAGTAAACAGATGTTTGAAATTATTACAGCTGATACAGTTTGGAAATTTAAAATTAAATCCAGTTGGTATCTTTCAGATTATAATCCCGAATCCTTAACTGCCCATAGAATACTCAATCACAATGAATCACACTTTCAGTATTTTCAGAGAAGAAAGAAAGATGATTTATTTGTTGATGATTTGATTAGCAAAATTAAAAACATAAACATTTCAATCACTGAAATTGAAAAGTTTAGAAAATTTAATAATTCAATAGAACCCGATTTATTCAAAGTTTATGATCAAATTGAATTGTATGCACCATATTTATTGAGCAAAACAATACACATAACTTCAAATATGTATACAAAGAACAATGGATATATAACTGAAAATAATTTTAAAAAGCTACAACGAAGAAGAAATCTTGATTTAGCAACAATTTATGTATCATCAAAACTCTTAGAAGTCGGAAAATTATTTGAAGCTTACAAATTTGGCGAGAGGCTGTATGAATTGACTAAAAATCCAATAGACTTACCAATTCTACTTGAAGATGTATTATTAAAATTATCATTGTTTGATTCAAGATATCATGAATTAATACTTATAAGGCATAAAATATTAACTGATATAAAGAAAAAATATCAATTAGAAATGCTTCAAAATTTAAATGAAAAGCTAATGTCGAATTATGAAAAGCTTAAATTTTTAGTTAACTTACTTTATTATACAATTAAATCAAACAGAAAATTGATCATGAGGTACCAAAATTTACCTCAAAAAAGAACGTTAGAAGATTTATCAATTTTGAGATTTTATTGTGGCGATTCGGATGGAACACCATTAATGAGGAATTCAATCGTTCAAAAACTAGTTCAACTAGTCAATTTGAATGTTGCCTTAAATATAAATGAAAACTGTATTAAGGTTAATGATGATAGTAAAATCTATTATTTATTTTTAGATGATAATAAGATTTATAAAAAATTTGAACATCAAGTACCAGAAATTTTAAAAGATTTTAACTTATTTGAAGAGAAGAACTCAAAATTCATTAGTTTTTATAACTACTATACTATATTTTTTCAAAATTTTAAATCTCGTGTTGATGATTTAAAAGGTGCCGATCAAATAATATACCAATTAGAAGAAGATGAAAAAATTGTTACTGTTCATAGAAATGACTATATTCAGGGTCAAATTCTGGGTTGTGGTGGATTTGTCAACGAAAAATTATGGCATGATATGACAGTCCTACTATCATCCAAACATTTTAAAGATAATGAAGGTGTCAAGAATTTAAGCAATTCATTTTTTGTATTCCCATTAATTAAGAACATTTTGAAAAATATAGATTTATCCCCGATTAATAATGAATATACCAGTGAAATAACCGGCAATGATAGTAAACTAGATGATATTTATTGGGAATGTGAAAATTTACAGATTGGTGATATTATCTGGTCCGATATATCTCAAGCAAGAGGAGTTATTGTAAGTATGGATGAAGTATCAACTAACAAGCCCACAATCGTTAAAACTATCAAAGGTAAAGAAATCAAAGTGATAGGACCGCCATATTACTATGTTTTTTTAGGATCAGGAGGATTTGCAACGTTTGCAAGACAATTCCTTAAACGTGACCAAAGTGATCGAGTTGAAGGGTTGTTAATTTATGACTTGATCGGTAAATGGTTTTCGAACTACGATTATGATAACCATAGGTTTGTTTATAGACATCGATATTTGTTTAGTTGATCAACTGAAAAAAAATTAGTGTTTCATATTTAGGGCCAGAAACAATCTTGTGAACTTTTCTACATAATAACTTGGGTTTTGTGCCAATTAAAAAAATACTTTAATTGTTTTCTTTTTGTAAATAAGTACAAATGAACAGGTAAAGTGAGTCGGCAATATATCAATGAATTGACAGAAAAGAAAAATATCTCATTGCCACCATATATGCTGAAGATCAATATTTTTAAAAAATTTAAAGACAAAATTCTTAATGCATTTGATAAGTTGTTGGAATAATCACCCGCAATATAGTCAATTATAATATGAGATGATTTTTTGTTTTACTTAAATTTTGATAAGCGTTGAGGCAAATAACGTCAGGTACTAGAAATGTTCACGATATATGTGAGCATTTAATTTAACATATTACGTATTCTTGTATCAATTATTGTGTAATCAAAATTATGCCATTTGTAATTGATTTTATATGAGAGGAATATAAAAGATTTGGAAAAGAGAAAGGGACAAAAGAAAAGTGGAAGCTCATTCTTTGAAGATTTTGTTTTTATTCTACCTGCTTTTCTTTGAGTTACTTTCCTTTGCTTCATCTAAAGATAATAGCTTGGGTTGAAGCTGAAAACTTTATATTTAATTCTTGGTTTTTGATTTTTGTTATTATTTATAAGTCGTTTTTTCAATTTTTGTGAGCAAACACAAAAAAATAGTACCTATTTGTAATACGGAACATAATATCATGATTGCGAGTTTTAAAACTAACAGGACATGTGTTTATCGGCATATAAAAAAAACAGAAAAAAGTATTTGTTTTTTATTAAGACTTCCTTTTGGCTTATACTTAATTTTGGTTTACAACAATCTAACACATAAATCAACTTGATGATGATATTGTATGTGACTTTGCATCAACGCCAAACGAATTAAAGTGGTTGTTAGTTTCTAAAATTTTTAAAACCAATTTAGTATAAAAGAAAAAACAGGTTTTGCAATCAGAAGTCCCAAATTGTGTATTTATTAATTTAAACAATTTAACTTGTAAAATTTTTGAATGTCCACCTTTTAACATGCCAGAAAAAAGGAGTAAAAAAGCTATTACAATTAAAATATGAGGGTATCTTGTCATTTATCAAAATTTGTTCATTTGGGGATTCAATACTAGATGTTAATAATTTGACATCATTGTGTAATAAAATTAATTTTATATGGCCGTATATGGTAGCAAATCCATCAACTTTTGTTAGATCAAATTCAACTCCAAAATTCATATTAAAATGTCTTGCCAAGTTTTTTGATGAGGAAGTCTATATTAAGAGGTTCTTTGCACGTGTACTTAATAATTTTTAGAATATTAAAGATATTAACTTTTCCATCATTCTTAATTCAGATTTGAATGGGTATAAATTATAAAGACGCAATGAAATTAAATATAAAATAACAAAAGATACTGATGACGACTTTTTACAAAACCTTTCATATAAACCAAAGAAAAAAATGTATAATACCAAGGAGTTAATGTGTACTCATGACATAGCAGCAGAAAATGTAACAATTAATCTAAGATTGTATTTTGTATATGAAACAAAATGTGGTGTAGACGACATTCTATTATAATCAAAAGATATGATGTCATTAGAGAATGATAAATCAATTTTTTTAAACCTTTTTGGATTAAAAACCTGAATAAATTTTGGATTAAAAAACCCAAATAAATTTTGGATTTTTAAGATTCAGTCTTATTTTCTAACACTAAAGATATCTCAATTTTTAGTTTTAACACACTAAAGGGTACCATATTTGAAACCAATATCAGTAGTCTAACACCAGCAGTAAATATGCAAATTGAAATGGTAACTGATTTTGTTTGTATGAGTAAAAATGACATCTACAATATAAATGAAACCTTTAAGAGGTTAAATATGGAGACCAAAATTTTCATGGATTTTGATTTCCAATAAGCTTCAAATGAATAGGAATATAACAGATTTAAAAAATTACATTAATTTGGAATCAAACAGTAAGTATATAATACCACAGTTTGTCAGAAGGTTAACATGTTTTGTTGAAGTGAATACTCTGACTCCCGAACAATTATTGATTTATCTAAATTTTATTTTTCAATTGCAATCAATTTACAACATATTAAGTTCCGATTACCAATATTATCATCAAATCCATTTGTTTTTTACAACTTCAATTCTATATCAAAGTCAATATTGTTGTTAAGTTCATTTTCAAGCTCAAATAATGCTAGTCTGAGAGCATCTGTAAAACATGGATTACTTGACATAGATGGCGTTACGAGAAACATGTCTATTTAGTTTGATGACTATTAAAGGGTGTAAAGCTTTGCCAAAAGAAAAGATGCTCTTCATTTAAATAATTTATGTAAAACAATCTTTTATTTGCTATGTATATACCTGTTTTGTGTTTAACGTAAACCTACACTTATTTGGCAAAATGAAAAACTTGTAAAGAGGATATCAGAAATACCCTTTAAAGAAAAAATTAAAAGGTTCAACAAAATTAGCATTTGATAGAATATACGCAAGCTTGAGTTATTGGGTTTAAATTGTGCATCAGAAACTCGCAACATCGATAACAAAACATTATATCTGAAGATAACTCGTAATGGTGATAATTCAAGTTTCACAATGTGATGAAAAACTCATGAATTTGGTACAGCGATAATTTGACACAAATAGTACACAAATAATGCATAACTTTTTTTTCTTTTATTAATGCCATATCAATAGAATAGAGTCAGTATGAGTCGGGATAATGATAAAAAGCTAAAATTACTTCTGTCATTACCTTATGAGTTGAAAATGAATGTTATGAGATCATTTTTTCAGCATAATTTTAATACTTCTGATAAATTATTGTTTAAAATGAATGATCCACAATACAGTAAGTTAATTTCTTTTAACCAGCTTTCTTGTGAAACTTCTGTAATATCCACTTTTGAAAAGTCTACAGCTGGGTTTACATCTTCGCATAACTTGACAGAACTCCAAACATTATTTAAGAATGAAAGTCTGAAATTTGATGATGTTATTTTAAATGGGTTATGTGATCCTGAATTATGTTCCTTTCTGTTAAAGTCATGCAGAAAAATCAAAATTTTCAAACCTTTAATGTTCGATTCAATCAGCAAAAATATTAAATTATCTCATATATT
This sequence comes from Pichia sp. NRRL Y-12830, assembly GCA_030564565.1. NCBI lineage: Eukaryota > Fungi > Ascomycota > Pichiomycetes > Pichiales > Pichiaceae > Pichia > Pichia sp. NRRL Y-12830. The sequence goes on from JAJLVO010000019.1 coordinate 52,653, forward strand.
CATTTACAAACTTCCACCTAGGATTCTGAATGACCCAGATTCTTTTCAAGAATATGAAAGATTTTACTATAATATGATCGGGGCTAGATATTTGAAGAAATTTCGATTTATTACTTGGTTTGTATTTGATTTTTTTGATTGTCATGAATATTTTGCATTATTTAAAAAGATGTCAACGTATGACCCAGAGAATCCCCCCGATGAAAATTACATTGCAAGTTTGAACAATAATGAGGGCATTATTAACTCACAGAATTATCAAAATCTAAGGTGTTATGAAAATCTTAAATTTAAATTTCAAATTAGTGTGAAACTTATTGTTGAAAATAATTGTTTAGTAGCAGATTACGAAAAAGGTTGGTTAAAATGCAACTTCAATGATGCATACAATTTGTTTGGTTTACTGAATGAATTTAATATCAATATTGATGATCTTGAAATTTTTTTGTGGATCAAGTTAAATCCAGGGAGTGAAAAAGTAGATGATTTGACCACCAATGTAGAAAAGTTTAGAACAAAGATACCATTTGAAAAAGTTAAAAAAGTTTGGATTGAAGGTTTTGTTGAAATTTCAAAAAGGCCAACAAAACCTTCTAACGTTCAAATTAAACATTTTTTTCCAAATATTACTGATCTTTCAATAATTGAAGTAAACTCTTTAATGCTTGATTTGATTGAAGACACATCAAACCTAAGGTATCTTGAAAATCTATCACTTCAAGATGTTATGAATTCAATACCATTTTGTTTAAACAGTTTCACACTATGCACCAACATCAAGCATCTATCAATAGCTATCGACTTTAATTCTAGTAGAACTATAAATATTCCAAATCATATAATAAAATTACACATAAAGAATCAAAGTGTTGAAAGGTTTGAAAATATATACAAATTTTCGATAATTAATCTTTCAAATTCGATATGTCTAGAAAAGCTTGAAATTTCTCACAATACAGAGTCTAAATCAGAGATTGTTTATTCTGAGTTTGATTGCATACCAAAATCATTAAAAGAAATTTATATATTTTCAACAACACATTCTATAATAATAATGTCAAACCTCAGATTTGGAAATTTCAGCGGTATATACACAAATTCAGCTATAATTGGATCCAATTTCTCTTTTTATCCCACTTCCGGTGAAAAAGGATACGAAGTAACCAAAATTACTAAAGATGAGACAATTTAGTTTTGTCTTTAATATGTATATGAACGGTTAATTTTGATATAATTTTTTTTTTCAAATTAAAAAATGTGATATATTCTAGCTAGGTGTGATCTTGATATGGTTTTTTAAAACATGTAATTATCCGACCGCACATTTCTAGTCCGCCATAAATCAGTAAATTGGGTAATATATTATTCAAGAAAGGATGTAAACTTGTATATAAGAATCAAAATTATTAATTTTATCAGCGTCAAACAATTTTTTATGATTCAAGGTTTTATATATAAATGCAGTCGTTCCATTTAGGTTTACACGTTATAAATGCATTGATAGATAGGTTCTGCACATAAACGAAAACATCGATGAATAAGTTTTCAACAGATTCTATTTAATATTTACAAGTGTGTTTATAAACTATCTTTCAAAATAGGCTTTACCCCCGTTGGAATTTTTTCAAATTTTTTAAATCTATCATAAGGACTATACCTTAACGGTAGAAGCTTATCCATAAAAATATTTTGAAATAAAGAATAAGCATTGGAGCTTATCCAATATATAACCAAAGCAGCAGGAGCTTGTGTAGCCAAAGCTGTAAGAAAAATGAGAGATGATCTAGATAATGTAATAATCACATCAAATGGAGTGGATCTTAATGAATTTTTTTTACCTCTTGTTGTAAGTTTCATTAAATCTGCAGTTTTAAAATTCCATTCTGCATTACATAAGGAAACTACACCTAACATTATAGGCAAAATGAAGTAAGGATCATTCACTGATAAATCATTCAAATGCAAAAAATGTTCAGTTGTCAATGACATGTCAATATTTGATTTATCTGCACCAAATCCATTTGACCAACCAGTTATATTTCTAAACATATAAGAGAATGACACCCATAGGGGGATTTGAATTGCTGGCAATAACATCATTTTCCAAGTTTGACAGCCATATTGTTTGAATAATTTTCGTTGTCTTTTAATTTTTTCCTTTACTGATAATATCATTATTTTATCAGCTGTTAATTTTGCCTTTTCATTAGGAATTAGAGACGATTTCACCCTTAACTGTTCTTGTTGTGTAATTAATGCCAATTTTGCACGCAATACAGGAGTGGTTGCTTGAATGATTGGTCTTAATTCATTTTGTTGTCTCAATCCACGTCTTTGATATATTGCAATAGGTAAAGTGCATAACGTGCGCATAGTGAATGTTGATAAAGGTATGAAGATATACCATGGTAGTCCAGTATCGGCATGAATTTGAATCAACATTTCGGATGCATGATTTAGAGTTTCGAATATCGGTTCAAACGAAAAATTTCTTGATTGGTTTGGAGATGAAAATGGCTTTTTGGGCACCAAGTTTAAAAAAGGTCGATTTATACGCTGGAACATGGATATTTTGGGGACTTTATTAAGTGAAATATGTATCATGTATTTTCAAGACTTTTCCATAGAAAATGAAAAACAAAAAAATGTGAAATTCATGTTAGCGATCTGTGATCAGAGTTGTGCATTTGTGTGCCATATCGACCATTTCATGCCATCACATTGTCATAACATAATTGTCTATTCACGTCTTCTATTTGTTTACAAAATGAACCTCTAATTAATTAGGTGAATGTTTGTAGATAAATAAAAAGAGAAGTGGTTATTTCTGTAAGTAGGATTTTTACAATCATAATGTTTAGCCACGTTATATATAGCATAGTTTTGATTTAGTGTTACAACGTAGAAACTCAAATCCCATTAAATACTGGTTAGTTCTTTATCAACAAAATTTAAAACACTCCGCTTGATGTTCTTCAGTTTGCTGTCTCCACTTTTGCCATTATACTTACTTTCTAATGATTTACTGAACATAAAAACAAGGAATACCGAAGAAGTAATATATGCTATTGAATATTGAAAAGATAAACCAATGTAATTCAGACGTGGATTTGTCAAAGAAAGAAATAAAAAGACAGAATGTTGAGCGTGCTTTTTTACAACAAAAAATTGAAACCTTTATTGCTGTTTATGTTGAAGCAAATGCTTAGATTTAATGCACTCAATAGAGAAATTGAGAAAGAATTACTTGAATCAAGAGATGCCGGTCAGTTGTTTATATAGAATTTTCAAGTTTCACAAATATATGAAATTAACAGAATTAGAGGGGATAATATTATCAGCTACGAAAAAGGAAAAAGGTGAGTTGCTTAAACCACTGCATTTTCCAAGTGGACAGCCACCACCATGTTACATCTAACAATTACACGTTATGATTTACTATGGTTGTTGGATATTCATTTGATAAATAAAAAGATCTGTTGTATAAAAATCATGATATGAGAATTTAGCTAATTTATTTGTTAGCGAACTGAAATTTGGAATTTGATGTTCTTCGTTTTTCAACATGAATTCAGTAACGGTGGTTCAGACAGTTTGAAGTACCTACAGCTTTGTAGCTTTTCCTTCATAACTCACACATACATTATATATATACATACACCATGTCCACACTTAAAAGAGGAAGAGCAACTCCTAAACTTAACAGAGCATGTATGTTATGCGGTCTTGTTCAAGGACTAAGTCAATTCAGAAACGAAGGATGTCCAAATTGTGAATCAGTGTTACATTTCCAAGATAATGAAGACGTTATAAAAGAATGCACATCCCCATCATTTGAGGGATTGGTCGCAGTTAAAGGATCGAACTCATCGTGGGTTTCTAGATGGTTAAGAATCGAGAATTTCGTGCCGGGATTTTACGCAGTTAAAATCTCTGGTAAATTACCTGAAGATATCAAGAATGATCTATATGCACAGGGGATTGAATATCGTCCAAGAGACGGAAGTGTGCAGGATTGAAAATCTGGTGTTTATAATATTAATCTTACTGTATACCTATTAAATGCTAATTGCTAAATGTTAAATGTTAATTAAAGAAAAAAAGAGAAAATCATATCACCCGCGTCGATCGTCGCGGCTGACGGTATTGTGGCTTTACGTATATTCACGACAATTGCAGCTAATTTACGCCGCACATAATGTAATTAGGCGAGCCTTTTATTATTAGAAGAGGTATACTGGCGATTAGTTCGTAATAAGATTAGTTTATGAAACATTGTAAAGAAGCATAAAAGAAAGCAGCAGTACGTCCTATGCCTGCTGGTGTACTGGAGTGCTTCCTACTATTTAAACAGGCGGCGGTACGAAGCATCCGAGTAACACGATTTTTCATGTTTCATTTTTCATTTTTCATTTTTCATTTTTCATTTTTTCTTATTAATTTGCTTTTTCCATGTGAAAAGCAAAAGAATTTGATTGTTTCCAATTCATGTGAAAGTGAAAATTTTCACTTTAAAAGAAGACACCTTTCCATTTCTTAGATGGTTAGAGTTCTGTTCCCTTTTGCGTTTATCTCTTCCTCCCTTCTCCCCCTTCTTTAAACACACATCTCACAATGTCTGCTGCACCATCCACCACTTACAAAGTTGCTGATATCTCTCTTGCTGCCTTTGGTAGAAAAGATATTGAATTATCTGAAAATGAAATGCCAGGTCTTATGTACATCAGAAAGAAGTATGGTCCATCTCAACCTTTAAAGGGTGCAAGAATTGCAGGTTGTCTTCACATGACTATTCAAACCGCTGTTCTTATTGAAACTTTAGTTGCTTTAGGTGCTGAAGTTACTTGGTCATCATGTAACATTTACTCCACCCAAGATCATGCAGCTGCTGCAATTGCTGCTGCTGGTGTTCCAGTTTTCGCTTGGAAGGGTGAAACTGAAGAAGAGTACGAATGGTGTATTGAACAACAATTATTTGCTTTCAAGGATGGTAAGAAATTAAACCTTATCTTAGATGACGGTGGTGATTTAACCAAAATTGTTCATGATAAATACCCTGATATGTTAGATGATTGTTTTGGTTTATCTGAAGAAACCACCACTGGTGTTCACAACTTATACAAGATGCTTAAGGATAATGCATTAAAGATCCCAGCTATCAACGTTAACGATTCAGTTACCAAATCTAAATTCGATAACCTTTACGGTTGTAGAGAATCTTTAATTGATGGTATTAAGAGAGCTACCGATGTTATGATTGCAGGTAAAGTTGCAGTTGTTGCAGGTTTCGGTGATGTTGGTAAAGGTTGTGCAATGGCTTTAAGAGGTATGGGTGCAAGAGTTATTGTTACCGAAGTTGATCCAATTAACGCATTACAAGCTGCAGTTTCTGGTTATGAAGTTAACACCATGGAAGCCGTTGCTAAAATTGGTCAAATTTTTGTTACAACTACTGGTTGTAGAGATATCATCACTGGTACCCATTTCGAACAAATGCCAGAAGATGCAATTGTTTGTAATATTGGTCATTTTGATATTGAAATCGATGTTGCTTGGTTAAAGGATAACGCTGCTGAATGTGTTAACATCAAACCACAAGTTGACAGATTTTTAATGAAAAATGGTAGACACGTTATCTTATTAGCTGATGGTAGATTAGTTAACTTAGGTTGTGCAACTGGTCATTCATCATTCGTTATGTCATGTTCATTCTCCAACCAAGTTTTAGCTCAAATTGCTTTATTCAAGGCAAGTGATAACAAATTCAGAGTCACCTACCCAGAATTTGAAAAGACTGGTCCTTTCGATATTGGTGTTCATATTTTACCAAAGGTTTTAGATGAAACTGTTGCAAGATGCCATTTAGATCATTTAGGTGTTAAGTTAACTACCTTATCATCTGCACAATCTGAATACTTATCTATTCCAGAACAAGGTCCTTTCAAGCCAGAACATTACAGATACTAATTGTGCTGTTTCATAATCTATGTGTTTTGCATCAACTGCATTTCATCTCCAAACTATACTATGCTAAACCAATTTAAACTAGACCAATTATCTTATTTATTTCATTTATCTTATATCTTTTCATAATGATTGTATAATACGAAGAGTTAATCTCCTCAACGGGTGTTTTAAAAATTAAAAAAAAATAAAAATAAAAATAAAAAATAAAAAATTAAAATCTTATACAGAAAATTGTAAATAATAAATAATCCTGAAAATTGTAAAAATGTAAATTCTGTGCGGAACAATAAGCCAAATTGATTTTACAATCTCCAGCTTCGATAACAAATATTCTTGACTCTTTACATATTTATATAAGAAAAAGAACCACCAGATCATGCCAATAACACCACAGACAACACCAATCCCAGCATACATTAAACTTCAATTTATTTCAAATCATTTAATAAATGAAACGTCTAAAAATGCACCAGAATTATTCCCCGATGCTTTGAAATGGCGCAAGTTAACCTATCTTTCAAATATGGGATACCTTGGTAGATATCCTGGATATTTTCTTAATAACAATGGAAACAATGAAATAGAAGAATATCTAAATGATATATTGAATTTAAATGTACTTGAAAATGAAGAAGAATTGAACGATTCAAACCAACTAACAATGTGTGGAGGTGGACTAAATCCGAAAGATTTAACTAATGGTTGTGGAGGTTACTATATTGAAGGTAAAATGGATTGGACCCAAAATGCTGAAGGCAGTATAAATAATTTTTTCAACGAGATTGATTTATCCATACCTAGTAAATTTAATATCCCTTCCAAAACAGATATTAAATTCAATATTCCAAATAATAATCAATTATATATATCTACACAATTAATTGAGAATTCCATGTTTAATTTGTATCCAAGAGGAAATAATAAGGGGAATGTATTTACAATATCATTGGATAGTTATGTTACTTCTAATTTAGGTATTTATTATTATGAAATTGATATTATTAATGGCTTAGAAAATGAAGCAGATATAGTTATTGGATTTATAAAAGATGAAATCAAAGGGAATAGTAACCATAATTCAATGATTGATATGAGAGGTTCAGATGATCGATCTATTGGATGGTATGGGAAAAACGGGATTTTAACAATTTGGAATGGTAAAAGAATTGAAAAATTAAATTGTAAATTTGGAATTAATGACGTTGTCGGTATTGGATATAATTTATTTAAGGATGTTTTTTTTATAACTAAAAATGGATTGCTGATTTGTGAACTTGGATCAATTAACAGATTTTTTGATAAATCTTTTGATGGTAAGAAGAATGTTAGAGGTTTAATACCTTCCATGTCACTTGGTTCTTGGTGTTCAATTAATATTAATATCGGCATTGATAGAAATTTTAAGTTTGATATTGAAAATTATGTTAAATCAAATAAAATCGAATTCATGAATGAAATTAATAATAAGCAAATCTCGGATTTCAAAGTTAACGATCTGATTATAAATAATAAATCAAACTTGACTAATTATGTGGATAACTTAGTTTTATCATATTTAAAATATGGTGGATATTATGAAACTTTCAAAGCAATGGAAAAGGATATGCGTGATTTGAAGAGACCAATCATTAAATCCAAATCAAATATCGACAATTTAGATGAAATAATTAAGTTGAAAAAAGTAGTCAAACAGTTAATCAATGATAATGAATATTTAGATGTTAGGAAAATCTTGGATTCTAGAATTCCCGGCTTTTTCACAACTTATAGAAAGATTAATTTCAAGTTGAAAATAGTGCATTTGGTTCATATGTTAGTATTTAACAAGATTGATATTTTAGAAATTCTGAAATTAACCTCACAATTAAAGAAATTATTCAAAGAAGAAGATTGTCAATATTACATTGATAGAATTTCAATTTTATTCAGTTACGAAAACCCACAAGAATGTAAATTATTTAGTGAGTTTTATTACAATAATAAAATTAAACTAATACATTCAATTATAATGGCAATTAATGAACAGAACAATTTACCATTCATTTCGTCATTAGATTTAATAATTTTACGAACAGATCAAAATCTAGAATCTGATATAACGAATGGGAACAGGGGTAAGTTGCTAATCAATTTATTAGAAGACTATATAAAATACTAAATTAGTCTAAATATTTTTGTAAATTTTCATTCATAAATTCGGAAATCTTGATAATACCGTCGATGTTGCATAAAGTATACATATCATTTTTTTCATAACTACCGACATCCATAACACCATTATCGTTGACATGTACAAAACCAAGGGTATTTGCCATATCAGGTCTTTGATTCATGTAATCAAGAATGACTTTATAATCACTGATAGCCATAAATGAACCTGCATAATTCAATGCATCATAAATATACGCTTGGTCATGATAAACATGTTTACCAAAAACTTCATGTAATACCGGCAAGAAAGCCTTATTTTCAACAAATGAGGAAAGATCAATCTTGTCGGTTCTGAATTCACCAATATGCAATTTGTATGGATCCTCCGAAAATGACACTTTTTTAACATTTGCAAACTCGTGGATGTACAATTGATCTTGCAATTTGTACTTGTAGGTATTAACCAAGCTTCTGTTTGTTGTGTATGCTCTAACCCTGGCTAGTCTGTACATACTTTATTCACTATTCTATCCACCAATTCAACTTCTTGTAAAGAAAGGACTGGTCCTTGGTGTGAATCTCTAGCAGTTTTCAACAAAGCGAGCTCTTTGTCAAACTCAAACTCCGGATTAGATTCTTTCATCACCAGATGTCTCCAAACAACACAATGTAAAAGAGAAGTACATTCTTCAGTGTCGATTTGGTCACTGGAAACAAGAATAAGTTCGCCATTCCATTGTAATGCTTCAGGGTGTGATGCACAGTATTCTTCATCAAGAAGATCATTCAAATCATTGACAACACTGTCCATTTCATCTTCGTTTTTAGAAATAAGTAAAATATATTGTAGTTCATCACGTAATTCCTTCATTTCATCGCTCATCAAATCTTTAATCCAATCAATAAATGACTGTACTGTGTCTGTTTCAGGCTCATCTACGAATAGAGTAATTTGTGAAACATAGTATTTGGTGTGTAACTCTAAATTCTCTAATACTTGATCTTTTTTTTCAAATGTAACACTACTAGGAAGGTTAAACAGTTTTTTGACAAGTTGATGTTTGTCATAATCTTTGGGTCCACATATAAGACCCCTATTCATTTCCAAGCGATTGATTAACGAAAGGAAAGACGTTTAATAAAGTGAGAAGCAAAATTTAAATTTTCAACATGAATTTTATTCAATATACTATACACTATTGGTTTAGTAGTTAGGTTTTTTTTTTTGAAACATTGAACCCAGCAAAACCTATCTAGTAATCTCAAGCATGTCTTGGATTCAACTTTATAAAGAAGAAGAATCGTTGTTATCTGCTCATAAATCCAACACCAATGCACCAATAACGCCACCTAAAGGTTACAAACCATCAACATATTCAGATATAGATAATGGTATAAAACATAATCCGATAGCAACTACCAACACTTCAAGCAATCCTCAACTTGTTGAATATAAGAAGAAAAAAATGTGGGAAATTGCAGCAACACCTGCAAAATCAATTTTAATGAACATAGCAATGAACTATATGTCTCCTAATGATATTCAAATTATACCAATTATGATGTTGTTTATGTTATTCATAAATACAACTAAAGATTTATTTATGATTAAAGAAAAGTTCGATATTTATAAAGATATAGAAATTGATCCAATTGATTTATCAATAATTAAATTTGTTTACGTTATTTCATGTATTGGAAACTTTTTAGTCGGTGTTTGGAAACTTAATAATATGGGATTAATTCCAAATCATACAAGTGATTGGTTAGCATGGGAAAGTAAATTACAAAGTCTTGAAAATTTTATATAGAGTTATTTGCATAGTTACCTACTTTTTAAATAATGTAGTACCTGATCTTTTCAGTCCCCCAAATATAGATCTAACATCATCCTGTGATGTTTCAATGGTTGATAATGAATTATCTTCTTCTTCAATATTCAATTTTTTTATCAACGAAACAGCTTCATCTGGTTCAATTTTATTAAATTTTCTTAATCTTATTTCTGAATTTTTATAATTTTCTAAATTCCCATCATTTAATAAGTGTATAATTTGTTTTAATTTTATAAATAGTTCCTTTAATGGTTCAATATTCAAAGATTGGAAATTGGAGATACTGTTTTCAATAAATTTTAAATCAACTTCAAAATTGGATATTGATTCCGTTGATATGTTATCAACTTCCATAATGGAATCGATTAAAAATTTCGAAATTTTGTCAAAAATCTTAAGTAATAATAATGATTTTATAGATTCTGGTAAATGTGAAAAATTTAATTTAAAGGAGTCTTGCAAAAACTCAATTAAATCAATGATACTTGTATTTGGTTGATCCTTAATTTCATTTGAATTCCAATCAAAGTCTAACATTTCAAATAAGGAATGGATTTTGATATCAATCAAATTAAACATTGATTCAATTGCTAATCTTCTTGTTTTCTTAAATTCATTAATTGATAAACTTAGTGATAAAGTTGAATTTTTATTACTGTTTTGAATATTTAAATATTGTTCAATTTCTTTAATTGTTAATAAATAATAATCTAAATTTATTAAGTTTTGTGAAACAACTTCTTTATAAGTTGATTTAATTTTATCATCTAAATCTTTCAAAATTATATTGATCAACACGTCATCAATTGATTTATTTATCAGATGATTTAAGTTAGTATCATTCACATAGTATTTATTTATAAATAAATAAATTTGGTTAATAAATGTTTTAATTAGTTTACATGTATCAACAAAGTTTCTTGAATATGGCAAAGAAAAAGGCACGGATGATGAATTATTAAATGAAAATAATGAATCTTGTACTTCCTTCAATTCGTCACCATTATTGATCATCAATGATTGTGAATTATCATTTAATGAATTATATATATACTGGTTTTTAAAAACTTCAATGTTCTTGATCAAAAATTCATTGAAAATTTTAATCATTAATTTATAGACTAGATTACAGTTGAAGTTATAATTCGATAAAATTTGATAATAAATTCCAAAAGTTTCATTAATCTCCAATAATTCATCAAATTCAAATTTATAAAGTTCAATATAATTTGTTAAAATTGGTAAAAAATTATTTTGAATTGTTGAAAATGTTAAATTGATGTCATCTATTGAACGTAATTGAAAATTTGTAAATTCACTAACCAATTTATCAATGACTGAAAATGATGCGATTGAATATAAGTTGATTTTGAGAGATTCAATACTCGAAAATAACCCCGACTTATTCAATGATTCCTTTATTGGTATAAACAAGTGATCAATTCTTCTAACTATATCATTATTTAAATATTCCTTAAGTTTGTCAAGTTGGTTCAATTCATTAAAGACTAGCATCGAATGGTATAATGGTTTTAAATCGATATTTAAGTTATTTAGTGGATTGAAAAATTTCAATTCACGAGGCCTGAAAGAAATTTCAACAGATGAATTAACTTTATAGTTAGTAAAATATGAATTTTTTTTCTGTTTCTTAATCCAGTCATCATTTATGTTAATGAAATTATCAAACAATAATTCACCAAATTCACTCAGATTCTTTTCGATGTTTAAATTTAACCACTTGTTTAGCTGATTAAATGTTTCATCCACAATTAGAATTTCGAAATTCGGAATGGATTGAAAGAATTTATTAATAAATTCAAAATTATCAACATTTGAATAATTTGATAAAGTTTTCAATGATATAAGAGATTTATAAAAATTTTCATCTTTAATTAACTCAATTATTTTATTAGTTAATCCTAGAATTTCCAAACATGAATTAATTTTATCATTTGTATCAAGAATTTTAATATTCGATTGATTCAAATTTTGTAATTTAATTTTATCATCCAACAACAATTTTGAAGATTTATTAATAGATCTATTAACCACAACAACCTGTTTGGCAATATCATTTGAAGAATATATAATATTATTAATAACTTCAATTGATTGGGTTATATCATCCATTGAATTGTATGAAAGCTTTTGTAATTCCAAATCCTTTTCCGTTGAGATAGTTTCTAATTTTTCAATTAAATCGGCCAAAGAATTATTAGTTACCAATTCCGATCGAATGAGTGGAATAAATTGATCCAGATAGTTTTGTGAAGATAATGCGTATTCCATTGTATGTCTGATTCAATCACCTATCTACTGTAAGAAAACCTCTAATGATTCAACAATCAACAACGTATGTGTTGTTTTGATTCGCTTTCATCAAAATTTCAACTTTTATAAAGGATACAGAATACAAGTTTCTTCTTTTTATAGAAGAATCAAAAACACAATGCCAGTAATAAAACATGCTCCAATTAATAAATACACACATTCACCAACTACACTTCATATCCAATCAAAATCACCATTCATGTCTGCTGTGAAACACATTGAAAAGATTATTTCCAAATTTGATAAAATTCCAAACAAGAAAAATCAACAAATAAGACGTGGTAATATACCAAAATTTGACAATTCTGTAAGGATAAAAGGTATGGGTAAGGCCATTTCAAAAACTTTGAATCTTGGTATTTATTTTAAGTATAAGCAAGGTTATGTTGTTGATATCTATACTACCAGTATTGGTGTACTAGATGAAAAAGAAGATGGTGAGTTATCAAAAAGAAACGTTGGTGGAGTGGAAGTAGTAATACGAATGGAATAAATGGACTATATTCACACTTCATCATATCTAATATTTATACTTTTACACTACCCAATTAATGAAATTTCATACTCATCAAGCCATTAAAATTAAAAATCTTTACATAAATCATCACAAACCTTCTACACATTTAACAATATCATCACCTAACTTCATCAAACATAAACTCCTCAAACTAATTAATTCTGCATATACTCTCTTTACATTTTTATCGATCGTTTCACTTTCTAACTTATGAATCAAATCATCTACATTTTGCAAACATTCTCTGTAATTTTTCAAATAGTATAATCGTTGTAACCCATATAAAACCTCTTCTCTATCTCTCTTTGAATCGATTGTTGATTTCTGTAAATGGTTTAATGTATGATTCTGAGATTGTATAGCTGGTCCGCAATTCCAAAACTGTGTCTGTTGTTGTAAATATTCATCCTCTGATTGTCCCTTCCGTACCTTTATTAAACCACTTGCCTTTTTCATTAATGACTGGCCATCGTTGTAGCTACTTTGTTTAACCATTTGAATGTTTTTAGTTGCCGTTGTCATCTTGCGGATGGGTTTGTACATACAAATTAGATTACAGAACGATGTAAATTGGGCTACATAAAAAAAAAACATATGAACCTAAAAAATTTTATCGGTATTGAAACTTTTATGGGAAAAATTAAAAATTCCCCAGTAAAATTTCATGGGAGAATCAAATATAAGATATCCCCACCAAAACCAATCTCAAATCACTTCTTTTCTCCATTAATTGTAGCAACACACCATCTAGTGTGTCTATAGTTTCTAAACTCCAAAAGATATATCCCTTGCCATGTCCCCAATGCTAATCTACCATTACTAATCGGCACACTTATTGAAACACCGACAATTGAAGATTTAGCATGTCCTGACATATCATCAGGACCTTCATCAATATGTAAGAAAACTTCACCTTCGTCATCTGGTACAACATTGTTTAGAGCAGTTGACAAGTCTGTGCGTACATCAGGATCACAGTTTTCGTTCAATGATAATGCTGCAGATGTGTGTTGCAGGAATAAGTGGGCTATACCTACTTTATAATTTTTGATTGATGGGATGTTGTTGATGATTTCATCTGTTACTAAATAACAACCACGAGCCCTTGGAGAAAATGAAAAACGATGTTGTTCCCAAGACATTGATGTTTGAAGATTGAATGAAGATGGCAAATAAAGATAATAAATAGTAAAAGAACAATAACTGATCATAAGCTTATAAATTTGAAATCTCACTACTCGCCATCATCAGAACATTTATGTAATAGTATGTAACAAATAATAAATAATAAAGAATAATAATAATATGGCAATAAATAAGCCATCACAGAGTACACAATATACAGAATCAAATCATTTCACATTAGGTTTAATTGGCAGTATCAACAACATATCTACCTAAAATCTTACCTTGTTCCATTAATTCATAGATTTCCGGTAATTTGGATAAGCCAACAACCTTAATTGGTGATTTAACCTTACCTTCGTTAAAAAATTCCAATGCTTCTCTAGTATCAGCTCTGTTACCAACATATGAACCCTTGATTTGTAATGATTTAACAACGTGTTGGAAAACATCAGATTTACAAACTGCACCTGATGGCATACCAACTAAGACAACCTTACCAGTTGATCTAACATAAGAACAGGATTGAGAAATTGCAGCTTCAGAAACTGAAACATTAACAACACCATGTGGACCTAAACCATTAGTTGCCTCCTTAATATCTTTAATCATTAACTCTGGTTGATCTCTTGGATATTTGGTGAAATCAATGAAAACATCACCACCACAAGATTCAAATAAACCTTGTTTACCTTCCCCACCATCAATACCCAAGACTCTTAAACCCATTGCCTTTGCATACTGGACAGCTAATGAACCTAAACCACCAGCAGCACCGGAAATAGCAACCCATTGACCTGCTCTTAAATCAGCGGTCTTTAAAGCTTTATAAACGGTAACACCAGCGCATAAAATTGGTGCAACATTTGCTAAATCAGTACCTGGAGGAATCTTAGCAGCTTGGATTGCATCAGCAGTTGCATATTGTTGGAAGGAACCATCATGGGTATAACCGGATAAATCAGCTTGTTCACAATTAGATTCATCACCTTGTTCACAGAATTCACAGGACATACATGAACCATTTAACCATTTAATACCTGCATAGTCACCTATTTCGAAATTATGAACTGAAGAACCTTTAGCAACGACGATACCTGCACCTTCGTGACCACCAACTAAAGGTAATTTAGCAGGTAAAGGCCAATCACCCTTCCATGCGTGTAAATCAGTATGACAAACACCCGAATACTTAACGTTGATTAAAATTTCAGTAGGCTTTGGAGTTGGAACTGGAATTTCCTTATATTCTAATGGACCATTGTGTTTTTCGAAAATAACACCCATTTGTTTTTCAGGGACGGTGAAAGTTGATTGGAATCTAGAAGCTCTAGAAGCAAGTCTTGTGACGTTTTTAAAAGAGAACATGTTGTTGGATGATTGTACAAACAAGATTAAAAATGGATAAAAAGAAAAAGATGATCTACACTACATACATATAGTCGAATTTCATTAGATGCAGCCAGACCAAGTGGAAAAGCCAGCGGCTTTATACGAAAAACAGAATCAAACCCCAAACCGCAAACCCCAGAACGGGTGACGAACGACAAACGGATTTCACATTTCAGCGTGCACACCCCCACTTCAACAATGGCCGGTTTTTGCTGACAATCGGCAACTGGCCAAGCGTGTGAGAATGGGGGGTGTGTGTAGCTTTGTTGTTTAGTGGAGTTTGGTGGGGGCGCCAGTCCCGTACGATGGTTATCTATATATGTATAACAACGGGGATTGTATGTATATATGAAGGTGGATGTAGATTGCATAAAAAACGATGTTAAATAGACACATGCTGGTTCACCCCCTGTTGCACCCCCACTTCACCCCAAGTGGCAACATGGGGTGCAACGGTTTAGTCGAGGTGTATCGTTGTATTCTCAATACTATTGTACATGTTATTACCATATTTGTTGTCTCGGGGATTTCACCGGACCATCTGCGGCTGGAGAATATTACAAGGCTATACCCGTTGTAATGTGTTAAGATTAGTACCCAATAAACGCTATACATCTATTCTTTCAATATATAATTACCCAATGCATCGATTTCTAATTCTCCTACGCCACTAGTTAACGCTTCAATGATTTTCTCGTTCTCTTCTTCAAGATCAGACTCTTCATCTTCTGAAGCTTCATCAGTCTCAAATTCGTCATAACCTTCATCCTCTTCTTCTTCACTTTTATCTTCCTCTTCTTCACTATCCCATTCCTCTCCCTCTTCATTCATACTTTTAACAGCCCCTTGTAATTCTAAATCTTCATTATTCAACTTTCTTTTATATCCACTCGCCTTTACTTGAACATCTAAATCATTTACCCTTTTAACATCTCTTTCAAATACTGGATATCCATACATGAATCCATTACCATACCCTTCAGTATCCAACATCATTGAATCAACTTTCTTAGGTGAATATCCAAATCTGCGTTTGAAGAATCTTCTAATACAATTAATATCTCTCTTGAAATAAAATGATGCATCTGGATGTTCAATACTGATACATTGTGGGAAATCAATTACAACAAAATCTCCACTTTCTTCAATAATCATAATATTGTATTCATTGAAATCACAATGAATTAATCCATTATTTGCTAATTTAATTGCAAATTTCATCAATCCATTGTATAATTTTTCATGGTCTTTACATTCATATAATTGTCTCATTGGAAACCCATTGATTCTTTCCATTAAAACTAAATGTCTTGAACAATCAAATGGAATTGGAACTTTAAAATCATTTCTATATAAAATATTCATAAATTCATACTCTCTTTGTGCTGCTAGTTTACTTAAATACATCCATGATCCACCCTTACCAATTCTCAAATAATCTCTTTTATTTCTAACTGTACGGAAACTGACTCTACCTAATCTATGGATCTTAAGAACTCTTGATTCACCATTTTTTGTCTTACAACTATAAATATCTGATTCTTTACCAACACCAATTGTATGTTCTAATTCTTCAATGTTTCCATGTTGGTGTAATGCCTTTAATGCAACATAATCAAATCCATTATAGGTAATTCTATATCCATCATAAGCGGCATTTCTTAATCTTGAAATTAAATTGATTTTAGCCAAATCCGAAATCGCTTTGTTGGTGTTACCAATACCACTTTTTAAATGTGCTAAGTGTCCAATTAATTTTGTAGGAACAACTTCATGATTATTCGATCCTTTTTCAACCGCTTGTAAAACCCTCCAATCATCTGGAGTTAGATATCTCATAAAAGTTGTATCGAGTTTCATTGTGCAAAGTGTGGTTGTTAATAAATATAACTAAAGCTTATATTCTATACATGTTAAAATGAAAAATTTTAAAAAATAATCATATTTTTTTTTCTTTTTTGATTTTCTCATTTTCTGATTTTGCAAACTTCAAATTTCCTATTTAGGAAGGTGGATTTGTACTACTATGGTTAACAATTAACACAAAAGAGAATTAATTTGACTAAATCTATAAAAACTTGCTCTATAAACCATTATCAGCATCACTATCATTATCATCAAAATATTCATCAACATAATCCTTATCATCTTCATCATCAATATCTTCATTTGCGATATCACCAGAAAGAAATAACGTTTCGTTTGAACATATAACGTCAAATTTTCTATCGTCTATTTTTGTAGAGTCTTTATCAATACTTTCATCATATAACCAAAGTTTGTTTAGTTCACCACGGAAATAAGCAACGGTGAAAACAGGGAACAACACGCTTGGACATAAATATAATAAAGCAGGTTGCCCAGCCTTAAAATGAAAACAGATTTCAAAAGTAATAAGTAAACCACAAACATAGCCAATTATCGAAGTTGTCAAATAAACTTTATTGAATTTATTTAATAAATGAAATTGTTCATTTTTATTTTTATCGTGAAATAAAAACATATCAAATCTAAGACATAATGAAATGAAACATCCTGGTAATGCTAAATCACCCAATCCTAATAACGTAGTTTTAATCACATTATCCAATCTTGAAACCAAGTTTGGCATTAATAATTTAGATGGTGTTTTTATCTTTGTTGCAACTGTAGCCATTATATCAGTACCGAAAACAAAGTAAATATCATAAATAAAAAATAGTGTGAGTAATAAAGTACCGATTTTAAAACTTGGAACTCTTAGTTTCATTAAATGACTTGAAACAACAGAAACACCAACAATATTATTTAAAACCCAATTATCGTGAGCATTATGATAGGTGTAAAGAATGGTAAATAATAAACCAAATGAGAATCCAAAAATGGTACTACTTGAAAAATAATAGTTCATTAATTGATCCTTCTTACCAATATCCTTCCTTACTTCTAATAATTTCTCTTCTTTAATAATCTTTTCACGTTCAGATACATCTGGTAACATCAATTCTTTTTCAAGACCGCTTGGGTGATTATCAGTATCATTAGAAATAGTGAGTGAATAACGCTTATTAATCTTTTTAACATCCCAACCGTTAGAGTATGAAAGATTACGTGCAAATGTGGTATATGCAAATGATAAAACTGATGAAACTGATGCAAATACTTGTAATGTAAAAGCTCTATTTAAATATAAAGAAACTTCACCAATATCATATTTTTTAGAAAAAACGTATAATACACAAAGCATTATACCTGCAAATATTGGTAATGTATAAAAAAACTCCTTTGGAATTTGTTCTTGATCATCATCTTCAACGGATGCGTCCTTGTCAGATGGATCAAATAAAGGATGATCCTCAGATGGTGGTAATGCATTTTTCGGTTTACTTATTGATCCATAACTTCCAACAATTATAGCAAACACTGCAATTGATACCATAAATATGACACTTAAATTTTTCTGACCAATTGAATTATGAATCATAGGATTATCAAACAGCAAATATGTGAACTCGTCAGTAACGTTTTGCAATTTTGTCAAAACAGGAGTAATTACCTCTGTCGTCTCATTGACCAAGGCACCAAGTATCTCCGTTGTATTCTCCATCGACTCTTCTGGCATGTCAATAGCGCAAAGTCCTTATAAACCCGTTTGTCTGAAAGAATCGTAATCCAACTCTCTAAACTTAACTTGCATTTTCCAAGCAAACACTTCTTTTCCCACGAACTTTGGATTTTTTTCATGGGAAAAACAGATACCAAGCCTAACTTTCCCCCCAACAGCGCGTTTTCGCCACTTTTTGCTTTTTCCTTTTTCCTTTTTCCTGTATACGACTTCTGTGAAACGTGTTTTTATTTCTTCGACGATTTCGTGTGGTGTTGATTTTGAATTGGAGTTAGGTGATCCCTGAAGTCAGTGGTTTTTGTTCCTTCCTTTTTTTTACATACATCCTAACTCTTGTTAAGTTTTTAGATTTGAACCAACAACTGTTATCACAATGGATGCCCTAAAGAGCTACGATTGTGGTCTTAGAACCACCAATTCACCTGCAATTAAGAATGCTCCGTTACCAGCCGATGGTGCAGGTTCCAAACATTTCAACAACTGGGTTTTGCTTGCAATTATGTTATCTGTTCCATTGTATTTAACCAGATCATTGGGTCTAGGTTTCAAGACATTCATTTTTTTCACTATTGTTTTAGCAATTCCAATTTTAATGGCTTGGTGGACTATTTTATCAACTTATTCTCCAAGATTAAACGAAAAGGTTAAGTTTCCAAACAAAGGTGTTGAATATTATTTAGAATTTCAAGATGAAGAACTAGCAAACAAATATAAGGGCAACAACAAAATTCCAATGGAAACTTTCCATGAATTATACTTTGCCAATAAGGTTTCTTTCAAAGGTGATGCATTGGATGTAATGGAATTTAGACATGATTGGGCTCAATTTAGCTTTACTTTATCTTTATTTAGATTCTTCCTCTTTGGTATGATTCCTGAAGTTATTATGCATACCAGATCTCAAGATGAAGAACAAGTCAGAGATCATTATGACAGAGGTGATGATTTTTATGAATGGTTCCTTGGTCCAAGAATGATTTACACTTCTGGTGTTATTCATGATATTAATGTTGAAGAATCTTTAGAACAATTACAAGATAATAAGTTAAAGGTTGTTTGTGAAAAGATTAACCTTAAAAGAGGTGATACTGTTTTGGATCTTGGTTGTGGTTGGGGTACATTTGCTTCATTTGCTTCCTCGCAATATGCTGCAGAAGTCACTGGTGTCACATTAGGTAAAAATCAAACTGAATGGGGTAATAATTGGTTAAAGAAATACGGTGTATCATCTGATCAATCAAGAATTGTTTGTTGTGATTATAGAGATGCTCCATTACCACCATCAGGAGAAAAATATAAAAAGATTGTTTGTTTAGAAATGTCTGAACATGTTGGTGTTAGACATTTTTCATCATTTTTAAAGCAAGTTTATGATATGTTAGATGATGATGGTCTTTTCTTTTTGCAATACGCAGGTTTAAGAAAATCTTGGCAATATGAAGATTTAGTTTGGGGTTTATTTATGAACAAGTATATTTTCCCAGGTGCTGATGCTTCCACTCCGTTAGATTTTGTTGTTGGTAGTTTAGAATCAACTGGTTTTGAAACTGTTTCAATTGATAACATTGGTGTTCACTATTCTTCAACCTTATGGAAATGGTACAAAAATTGGATTTCGAATAAAGATTTAGTTGTTAACAAGTATGGTATTAAGTGGTTTAGAATTTGGGAATACTTTCTTTCATATTCAACAATTATTTCAAGACAAGGTTCTGCCACTTGTTATCAAATTGTTTTAAGAAAGAACTTAAATTCATATCATAGAGTTGAATATATTCCTATTCAAGAAGGTCTTCAAGCTCCAGCTTCTAGGTTTGTTCCTTGGGCAAAGCCTTAAATGCGGAATAAATGTTGCAGATTTTGATAGTTTAAACATTTGTTAGTTATTTGCAAATTTCTAGAATTACTTTTGTACATTATTTTTCTTGATTATAAACTTAAATTTGATTTTGTTCTACAGAAAAAAAAATTCTTTAAATAAAATTAAATTGACTTAATTATAAAGAAATTTTTATAAAAGAGTATCTAATCTAAAATATTAAATATTAAATTGTTGTTGATTATATGAAATCAATAAACCAATCAGCCTATATTTAAGCCCATGACCATGTAATGTCAAGGACACCTAAATTAGGATCTGCCAATGAGTTAAACGCTGCTGGTGATAAATCTAAATGTTCAGAATCACAACTTGCACAAGAATCAACAACCTTAACTTGAATAGTTTTACCATTATAATTAACATTAATCATATGACCACAGTATTCAGAAATTGATTGACTGTTGGCCACTGTATTGTATAATGGCTGGGAAATTGCACAAACAAAATCATTATCAGTTGATGAAGTACCACAGTTATCTGCAGAAACGCTGTAGAAGGTTGCAATACCAGTGTGGACGACACTCGAGTCAAAAATACCACCTTGGTTAGATGCAGAGGTAGTGGTTGATTCAGAAGTGGTAGCAGCAGTAGTAACTGCTGCTTCGGTACTTTCAACAGGTGCACCATCTTCAGCAACAGAAGCTGCAGTAGTAGTAACAGTGAAAAGAGTAGTTGATGTGAAAGCAGAATTGTAGTAACCTGAGTAAGGTGAGTTGGATGAAGAAACAACACTTGCGCCTTTGTAAGTATCATCACAATCTTTTTCATCACCATGAGCATCATCAAAAGTAATACCAGTTGGAACAGCAACTGGTTGGTTAAGAACAGTAATAGTGTTGTAAGCAACATCAACGTCACCATGGGCTGCAACTGCCTTTAAAGCAACAAAAATTGGAAGAACGGTTTTTAAGCTGAATAACATTTTAAAGAATGGTAAGTAAATAAGTAAGTAGATGTAGAGGAATGTATTTAAAATAAAGAAATGAATGAAAAAGTTAGTAGTATTAACTTTATTTATTGTTTGCTTTTAAATTAATGAATGAAAGAACTATCGTTGATAAAATAGAGGAAGAAAAAAGAAAGGCAATAAGGAGTAATTGCAGAAAGATTCTTTAAAAAGATGCATTCGTTCCCATTTAAATACAATTTTTAACCATCATTTTAAACCTACAAAAAGAAACAACTAATTTGTAATAACGATTACTGAAAAGCCAAAATATGCTCATGTATACATCATAGGCTTAGTGATTTAATGAATAAGAAAACGGATCATAAGTTTCTGCCCAAGCGTAAAAAGAAAAGAAGCATATATTCACCTTTATATACTTAAATACGTGTATTTACTAAGAAAAAAGACAGAAATATGACATTGGTCTAGACAATTTTCTCTCATGCGGTACCTGAAACATGAAAAAGGTTTATATTAGTATCTTATTGTTAAAATAAATATGCACGCAATAAAATTTCCAAAAAGGGTAGTGGTGATTTTCTGTCTGGAATCTGAAACAAGACATCGTTCAAAAAAAGAAACAAAACACAATAATTAAATACATGGTTAGAATTATAAACAATAAAGATAAATTTTAGGTTTTAACTATCAATTAGTAATTTATATTTGGACCAAGTCTGGACTCAGCAGTTCAGAATACGTAAACTTAATAAAAGAACAAAGCAAGTGCATATTCATATCAAAACAAATTTTTAATTGTTTTTTATCAATCCTATTAATCCAATTTTTTATGCTATCTTTTTGTGGTGCAATAAAAGGTAAATCTGAAATGAGCAAATTATTGTTCTCGTGTAAATTGAAACTTATTAACTTGTTTTCAAATTGTTCAACATTTTGTAATTCTTTGCTTAATTCATTTGTAATTAGCAAAGGATAATAGTTACAATATTCTAATAACTCTTTCAAAATTTGAAGAAAGATACCATTGTTGCCATTATTATATAAACAGTAATATCTTAGTCTAAATAATATCATTTTACCAATTAAGCTTGAAAAATCTATTGATTTATACTGTATATCAAAATTCATACTTTCTTTTTCCAATGTACAATCGTCAAAATCAACTTTGATTTTTGAAAATATTGAGTTTTTAGATAGTTCAAATTTGGGATGTTCATAATGCTTAAAAGCACTTAATTTTTTATAAAATATAATTGAAAACCAGGGATCTGATGTTTTATTCAAATCATTTGCAAAATTTGTTTTTTGAAATAAGGATTCGACTTTATCAAACTTTTTCAGTTTTAGAGTATTAATGTAATAAGTAAAAAATTTTGAACATAAATTTAAGTTAAAATATTTTGTTGGTTCTTTATCATCATAAATTCCAATCAGAAGTTTTTGAATAATTAATTGAAAATTAAAGGTATTGACTCTTTGAATAATTGCTAATCTATTCGTGTTGTCAATTAAACCATCCAAAGAATATCTTAAAATAACAATTGATTTGTAATAATCATCCATTGATTTATTTAATGGCACTAGTATTTCAATTGGAAATAAATTTTTATAAACAAACTTTTTAGAGGTTGTTAAAGAATTTAAATATTTGTTTTTATATTTAAAATAATCCATTATAAAATTGATGATTGAAGGAATTGAATTGGTTATAAGGTTTAAACTTATTGATTTGATTTTATTTTTAGCTTTAACTTTTTTTTCTTCATTTAAACTAATTGATTGGTTAACCAAGTAAGTTAAAACTGTCGAAATTAAAATATTGAATGTAAATAGTTGATTAGTTTTTGTTGATTGTAATTTAAAAATTGACAATTGGATTTTAGGGTATAATAAAAACGAAGTGTTGAATATATCACTGAAATATAAAAGTTCTTTAATACTTTCCACTGTTAAAATAATCAATTTTTTTTCAATTGCTAACTGATATATATTAGTGAAAAAAAATTCAATTGAATTCGTTAAGAGATCTACAAACTCACCTTTAAAATTGCCAAATTTTTCTAGTTTAATCATGATGTTGTAGTAAATTTTCAATGACATGATATACATTCTACAATCAAAATTAGTACATTTTGTAATATTATGTAAATGATAAATAATTGACGTTTTATTAACAATAAAAGTTAATACTGAATCATTATTAATTGTACTTAAAAAATGAATAACAGTTGCAAACATAATATGAACCAATTTTTTTTGATCACCATTAGTTTGTAAACATTGCAAATCATTGGCTACATCTTTCATTACTGTATTACAAGGGATGGCTCCTTTTTTATCAATGTCACACCCATTAATTGCACTACAATGTTGCAAATACAAGTCAA
Organism: Pichia sp. NRRL Y-12830; assembly: GCA_030564565.1. NCBI lineage: Eukaryota > Fungi > Ascomycota > Pichiomycetes > Pichiales > Pichiaceae > Pichia > Pichia sp. NRRL Y-12830. Next base: position 76,757 of record JAJLVO010000019.1, read on the forward strand.
GGGCTTTACCCATCTTCATAAACTTATCGATGGACATGATTTGCTATTATAGACAAAACACCATATAAACAAATCCCACAGTGTCCCATTGAGACTTGAATTTTCAGATCTGAAACATTTGAAAAAGAGCGAAACGTGAAACGCATTTGGAAATTGTGAAACATCTCATTTTCTTCCTATATTTGCGGCTCATCTCTGCTTTTTTCTCTCTTTTTGCTGTTATGTCCCAGTTGAGGCTAGAATAAGGGGTCGAACGGTATTATCTTGCTTTTTATCAGCTATTGATCAATTATTAAACCTTTGGATCTTTTTACTAACTTTAAAAACTGAGCAAAATCACAATAATATACACTACCTTTTTCAATATCATCTTTCATTATGTCCAGCGGGTCAACGTCATCAGAAACACAACGTTCGGAAAGTACAAAAACTTCATTAAGTTTGGGCTTTCCTAAACCATTATTAACAAACATATCATCAAAAGAAAATAATGTTAAAAAGAAAAAAGTCACTTGGAAGATAAAAGAGCAGCTGCATTTACATTTACAATTACAACCAAAACAAAATGAAGGTAAATATTATGCCAACCATTCAAGTTTGAGCAATAGTAAAACACCAAATTTTTCACCATTACGCTTGAAGAAAATTGATGATGGAACAAACGAATGTCCATCCATTTCTGCAAAATATGCGTATCAAATATTACCGAGTATTAATGTTTCAACTACTTATTCACCAGTTATACTTACATCCACGGTTGCGAAAAGCATTAATTTTGACACATCTGTTTATTACAATAATTCATATAAAAATAATGCAGTTGTAACTTCAAAAAATTCCAAAAATTCTTGCTATAAAAATGATTATTCAAACAATTATATACATTCAGGTAAATTGCCATATAAATATATTAGAAACTCAAAACAACAAGTGGAAGGATATCCCAAATTACAAAAATTATTCAAATTAAAGGAGGATCAAATTTCAAAGTACGCAACAAGACCATATGGTGCCAGAATTGATACTGAAAATCTAGCATCAACTTTAAATTCATGGGTTTATGATTATGATTTACAATTTGATGTTATAATGATAGGTGCATTGGCCGAAAATCAACTAATTTATTCATTATTAACAAAATTACCAATTGATAAATTATGTTCAAAACCTGGGTTTTTGTTTATTTGGGCATCAACAAAAAAAATTTCAGAACTATCAACACTAATGAATGATCCAAATACATGGACAAAAAGATTCAGAAGATCTGAAGAGCTAGTTTTTATACCAATTGATAAAAATTCAGTTTACTATCCAAAAGATTCAAATATACCAGAAGAGCAACTGTTAGAAGAAGTACAATGGCATTGTTGGATGTGTATAACAGGTACGGTTAGAAGATCATCTGATAAAGATTTAATTCATTGTAATATAAATACAGATTTATCATTAGAAAATGCAACTACTGGTAATTCTGTAGTACCATCACAGATTTATAAAGTAGTTGAGAATTTTTCATCATCAACAAGAAGATTACACATTATACCAACTTCAACAGGTTTGAAAAAACATGTCAATGTTAGACCTGGTTGGGTTATTGCATCGCCAGATATTATTTTGGATAATTTTGAACCTGAAAGATATAAAAGAGATATTGAATTAATTGGATCAAAAGTCCCTTATAACGATGAAATTGAACAACTTAGACCAAAGACTCCTGTTTGAACTTATTTATTGCAGTAAAAGTTATTTTTTTTAACCTTACTTTATAATTTTTTTTGGTTCTATCTTTGCTTTATAATATAATTTGCTATAATATTCTTTGAAATCTAACATTTGATTATTGTTTAAAATCAGTTAACATATAATTAAACATTCTTTTGATACTCTTAAGTATTTATTATTTTGATTTAAATATGACATCAGCATGGCGTTAATATAGTTACAAGGATAGACATCAGCTCGTCATATGGTTTATCATTTATATATTATTAATATCGATGTATGAATAAGTTTACTTCAGTTATACAAGAAAACACATTAACAAAATTGCCAATTGTATTAGTTTATTTCTATCCAGTTAAAGGTCTCAATAAAAGAATAAAGAAACAGCCATCTTATGTTTCATCGGAAGATGGCTGTTTAAATGAAAAAAATACCAAAAACCGCTGATAATTTTCCGAAATAAGGAATTCCATATTTCCCTTTTCGTCAAACGTATGTTATTATTAATGAGACTGTCATGTGGATTGCAGTATAAGCTATGCTTGATGGTTATTAATATAAATTTATTATACTAGAGATTAGAATCTAGCATATATACAATCATAATTTTATATTTTTATATTTTTTTATTTTATGTAATATCTGATGAACTATAAAATATTTATTTATTTCTAATATACAAAGCTAATAATAAAATCATTTCAACCTATGTTTTTGTTTGTGTGTTAGTTTGTTGGATATTTTTTTTTATTTTAATTTACATTTTAATCCAGATTAATTTAATATACAAAATTTCATTTCATTCCAATTTATAGCCATCTTACTAAATACCATTTATCTTCTCTTTCTTCTTCTTCTTCTAATATACACCAATTGCTATGTCATTAATTTTCAATTGTGGATGACAAACGACCAACTTCTAATTCACTAATTTTATTTTCAATTTCATTATCCTCATCTTCATCTTCTTCAACAAAATCAACAACTAAATATTTATTTAAGTCCCATTTTGACCAAAAGGTTAAACAATCTTGAAAATTATCAGAATCTACTAAATCTTCAAGTTGATATTTTAATTTTGTGAAACAATCTTTCAAACCTTGTAATCTCAAATTTTCTGGAACTTCAGAAACTTTTTTATTATTTGAATTTGAGCTGATTGGTAGATTCATTATACTATAAGTACGTTGTCTTGGATTTATATTTTTTTTATTATCGCTATCATATTCTGTAAGGGTTGTAGCTGCAGAATATTCAGTTTTGTAACCATCATCATCATCAGTTGTATAATTATTTGAGCTTGGTGTATTGGCAACTAATTGATTGGCATCATTATAAGCAATATCTTCATCATAAGAAGTGGAATCACAATAATTTGCCCAAGCTTGATCAATTGCACCAATTAAATAATCAAAACAACGAGATCTTGCAATTAAATCCTGTTGTGGTATATGATGCATATTTTTTGATTTATAATTTATATCTGCAAGATTGATTGATAATCTTTTATTATTGAATGGAGTATTATTATTATGATAACTATTATTGAAAGTTAAGATATCATTAGAAGATTTTGACCTTTTCTTTAAATTATCCTCAAATGATGTATTAACTGAAGTTATTTCATCATCAGAATCAATAGCATATTCATTATCTATACCAAAATTACTAATATTTTTATTATCAGTTCTATTATGGTCATCATCTTCATTATCACTATATTGAGAAACAGCTTTAGATAATTTTGAATCAATCGGTGCTAAGAATCTAGTGGTGGAAATAATAGTTGCATTATCTTCATCATCAAATTCATTATCACCATGATCATCAGCATCATCATCATCATCATCATCATAAGAATCTTCAGAAGATGATGAATCATTAATGGAAGAAGTAATAACTCTTCTTGATGGGAATTTTTTATACGAAGATAGTTGGTGAGGGGAGGGTAATGGTGCAGAATTCGTATTAAACATGCATCTTCTTTTATTATTGGATGGATTGTGGGTAGCGTGACTTCTCTTCAAAGAAACAGAAAGTGACATAATATTAAGAGCAAAACAGTGAAGTAGTCCTAATTGGGAAAAAAATAATTAAAATGAGAAAATCAGTAAACGCGAATTTTGATTTTTTCTTATTTTTTGAATTAATTAATTTTTTTAATTTAATTTATTTTTATTTTTTATTGAATGTGGTGTGTTGTCCAATTCCAATTAAGTGGCAAAAATACTTGTGTGAGCTATAAAAGACCAAATAAAATAATTAAAAATCGGGGGAAAATCCTGAAACAAAGCAGTCAAGGGCGTAGAACAATACAAGACCTGTAGACAAGAAAGTCTATGTGTGTGTTGTGATATGTGCTTACCTGACGGTGGAAAATGTATGGTTAAACCGAGACTTATGTTGTAACCAATGAGGGCAAAAGGCGTAGACAAAGAAAAGAGCGAGTGTTGCGCAAAGCAAAAGGCGGGACTCACCACGTCGAAAGTGAGGAGAAAAGAAAAGAACAGAAAAAAAGTTCGAGAATCTTCCTGCCCCGCACAGAAGTGGTGCACGGGTGGAAGCAAAAAGAGGGATTAGCCGCTGCTTACGTCAGCTTGGGTGCGCTTAGCGTGTACCTGCCGTTTTGGGTAATGTACTTTGCAATACAGGCTGGAACCATGGGTTTCCATTCGGATTCGTCTCCTTTCTGCACAAGTTCTCTGATGCGTGAAGAGGAAATAGACCATGCATCTTCAGATTGAAGACAGGTAATGGAATTGTGCCATGCTGACGGTATATCCAATTTAGAAATGTTCTCTTTTTGTTCTTTGGTACCTAATTTGCTGGATTTATCATCTCTTAAAAACACAATAATCGAAGAAGTATTGAAAAAATCACTTAGAGAATTAACCAGTGTATCTGTATAATACTTCAAGTCCAAAAATCTAATCAATGTATCAAATCCTAATAAATATGTGGATTTGATTTTACTATTGTACTCGTTGATCCATTCTCTGATTAACTTATTCTTACCAACAAACAAACTTAAATCGGTTATAGCTATACCACAGCTTAATCCATATTCTTCTTCTATATATGAACTTACCAACTGCATCATCTTTATTCTTTCAATATACTCGTAATACTCTACATCCTGTTTATCTGCATTTTTAATACTGAATAGCAATAGAACAGCATTTGTATTTATGGTAGAAACACCTATTTCGTCTGTTGGTTGTAATATACTTTTCTTGATCATTGATAAATGTCCCAGGTGTGGTGGGTTAAATGATGAATCCAGAATTAAGATTCTAGTGGTGGTTGGATTGAATAATGGCCTCGCTTTAGTTTGGTAAATTAGTTTAAACTTGTCATTATTCTTGATAAATTGTTTGATTATATGTGTAATTTCAGGAGTATTCATGATTATAGTATAAGGATCACAAGAGGAAAAATTGTATCAACAGTACAGAAGATACAGGGTCATAAAAAAAATCTATCAACCGAAAAAATAGAAAAACACACGATACACGATGCGACGTCATTTATTTTCACACAGTATATTTTAAATTTTATATTTATATTTTATATTTTATATTTTATATTTAATAAACTTCGATGTTTAATGGATTAAATTTTATAAAAACAATAGAAAAATTAACAATTAATAAATGTATCTAACTAGTACATTGGATTAATTCTTAACTTTGAAAACTCTTGACCATTCACTTTCAACATCACCATATTGTAATTCTTGAATCCACGCAAGGAATTGCTTAGTTAATGGGCCTGATTGTTCACCTGGTAACAATGGAACTTGAATATCTTTACCATTGTAACCAATTTCTTTAATTGGAGAAACAACTGCTGCAGTACCTGAACCGAAAGCTTCTAATAACTCACCCTTTTCAGCCTTTTCTTCAATTTCAGTAATTGTACAGTATCTTTCACTAATAATCCATTCATTTGGATCTAATCTTTCTCTTGCTAATGCTAAAATAGAATCTCTAGTAACACCTTCTAAAATGGTACCATCTAATGGTGCAGTAACTAATTCATTTTTACCAGTTTTAGAATCTTTCAATGCAACAAAAAAATTCATGGTACCAACTTCAGTAACATTCTTTTCTGGACCAAATAACCAAAGATTTTGTTGATAGCCTCTCTTTGCAGCTTCTAATTGAGGTTTAACACATGGTGCATAATTTGCACCTAATTTCTTATCACCAACACCACCTGGCCATGCTCTTGTTGCATAATCGGTTGCTTCTAATCTAACAGCCTTGAAACCAGTCTTATAATATGGTCCAACTGGTGAACAAATAACAAATAATAAAGCTTCATCGGGGGTATGAACACCTAAACCTGCAGATGTACCAATTAAAGTTGGTCTAATATACATTGAATAACCCTTTTCAGCTGGAATGAATCTGTTGTCTAATTTTAATAGTTCACCAATTAATTTTGTAACTTCTTCGGAATCAAATGTTGGTAAACAAATTCTATCAGCAGATTTATTCATTCTGATCATATTCTTATCAGGTCTGAACATTCTAATATCACCGTTTTTATCCTTGTATGCTTTTAAACCTTCAAATAATTCAAATGCATAGTGGAAAACACATGATGATGGATCTAAAGATAATGGGCCGTATGGGACAATTTGTGGTGCACCCCAACCAGATTTGAAAGAAAATGGAATCTTGAGCATATGATCAGTGAAAGATTGACCGAAGACTAATTTTTCATTTGGAAGTCTTTCTTTTGGAGAAGTGGTGGTTGTGACTGTGAGCTTTGATGCATCAAGAGGAGCTAGATTTGAAGACATTCTTTTAAGTAGAGTAGTCTTGGATGACTTTAAGGTTGATGCAAACATTTCAAGAAAAAAAAAGGAATGAAATGAGTGAAATACAGGTTAGCTGAAGAATCGGAAAAACACTAGAATTAAATGAACAAAGATATAGTTAGAGGTACGACTCGTGAAATGGATAAATGGAAAAACAAATCAAGCATGACGAGAACTGACTCACACTGGAGCGGTCTCCACTTTCACGGCAAAAGGCGGTAACGCCGCACGTGACTTCATGAATTTTAAAAAATTAATAGTAAAAAATGAAAAATCAATGAAAATAAATATGTATACATATATGCCGCCAACAGCCAACCAACAGCCGCTAACGGCCACAATTTAACTTCACGTCTTCCTGCTTTTGTCATACTTGGCATCCAGACGTTTCAGACGTTGTTTCTTGTCATTGTCCGTTTCCGTGAGCTTGCCAACGTCTGGAAACAATGCATTAGCATCATTTCCTTCAAATGCTGATCTGAATAGTCCGATTTTACTGTTTTCCAAATTTTGTTGCTTGATATCAGCATCTTTAGTAGGAGTAGCAGCAGTAGTACTGGCAGTACTTTTTCCTGCATCCTTTTTTATGCTTGTTTTCTTCTTACCTTTATTACGTTCAATTGAGCTTGCCTTTTCTAAATATTCAATCTTATCTTTAGTGATTTCAAATACTTTCCTTTGTAATCCTTCATCGCTCAACTCTCTACGACCTTCGCTTTCAATAATACTACATTCTTTAATATAATGCCCACCTTTACCACCATAAGGAATTGGCGAATTGATCCCAAACAAAAATGATTGCATACCTTGTTCTGCGGATTTCAAAAACATCCAAATAATTGGATATAGTAAAATATATAACAACAATCCAAATATACTACCCATTGATAAAAATCTTCTTGTGCTTGGACTCCTTACAACACCTGGATTGATTATATTCACACGTACACCACATGGTTGTTTATCTGGTCGTTCATAGCTGGTTAACTTTCTTTGTAATTCTTTGGCAAACATATTAAGTAACAATTTTGAAGTGCCAAAAACCTTCCATGGTTTATTAATAGGATAGTTTCTTTCTTCCCATAATAAATCTTCGGTATCAATTTCACCCATATTTTGTGATAAACACGAAGAGACTAAAACTCGGACATCTCTATCGGGGGGTTGTACATTTAATGCAGGTGCTAACAATGTTAATAAATGATAATGACTTAAATAGTTAACGGCCATTTGAATTTCAACTCCATCAACTGAGTTTGTTCTTAATTTACCAATTGGCAAACTTTCACCAGCAAGACAAATTACACCATCTAATCTTCTAGCAGGTTTATTGTCTAACCATTTGGTTGAAAACTTCCTAATTGAATACAACGATGATAAATCACAGGATTCTGCATAAATCATCTCATTATTTGTAACTTCTCTTAAATCATTTATGTAATCAGAAATCCAAAGCTTACCACTATCATCTGAACTTTCACCAATTTGAGATGTTAATAAAACCAATTGTGCGCCTTTAGATGCCATCTCACGTACTAATGCCGCTCCAATACCACTGGTACCACCAGTGACAATATACACTTTACCGTGTAATTTTCTTTCCCAAGTATTTGTAGATCCGTTTGAGTAAAGTTTGAGGAATGTAGCTATAACTAATGGTGGTAAAACTCTTTTAATGTGCTCCAAGTACGGAATTTCATGTGTCTTGTGAAAAAACACAGCTCCTAAAAAATCAAGAGGCATAGTGGGTTGGTTATTGCTTGATCTTAATTGAACTACCGTTTTATCTAAAAATGAGCCAGGTTGCTAATTAAAGTGAAGTTTTTCAAAAGGCAAACGCGTTATAACTTTGGGAAAAAAAAATATCATTTTTTTTATTGCATACCCAAGACTTGATGAAATCCGTATATTTTGCCTAAAAATTACAAATTACTCTGTGCCTCTGTGCATGTAAATATCCTTCTATATTATTAGTATCTTTCTTCTCCTGTTAACTGACTAGATGAAACACATGTTAAAATTTTATATATTGTTAACTTTAACTGATGCATTCTAATTTTATCCACTCAGTCACTCTAAGAGACACCATATTAGTCGTGTAGAAGAGCAAAAACGTGCATCTTTAATGAAGAGTTATAATCGAATGCATAGATTATAATTAATTATAACGTGTTTTAATGGTTTAATAGTATAATAGTTAATTAATAGCTTAAGGTTGAACCTATAAAAAATGATAGAAAAGAAAATAGAATTATTGTAATCAGAATGGGATGGAAAAAAATAGTCAATCCTGACAAATGTTGATAAAAAAAGTAGATGTGTAGTTATTTAGCTCAAACAAACATTCTCTTTTGTTGGAAATTGTTTGAAACTTCGACGTCAATAACACTATCTTCAGTATAGTGTTTTTTTGAAAATGCTTTCTTAAAACCTTTTTCAAGGTAAAGATTTGAATTTTTACCAAACACATAACCTGGTGTCAAAACAGAAAGAAGGAAGCACGCTAATGAAATCACTAAACCGTCTAAAAGGAAAGTGTAAATTTCTTCTGTTGCTAATTTAGAATTCCATCCTTCTGATAACTCAGCAACTTTGAAGCATGATCTGACAAGTATTAAAATAACAGAAACACTTATTGCACCCATAAATGGAGCCAACAAGTTACGATCTCTAATGAATTGGTACTTTGGATTAAATTCAGTACCTCCATAATATCTATATGAGTTGTAAATTTTCCAAATAAAATGACACCAGAAAAATAGGAAAACAGCAATTGTCAAAACTTGAACAACCAAACCGGCAATAACAATATTTTTACCAAGATTTTTAGTTATATATGAAACGCCACCTCCTCCAGCTTGTAATAATATTGCAAAAATGTCAGCGAAAATGAAAATATAGGAATACTGCATTGGCCTTAAAATGGAAAACCGTTGACCATAAATCAATGTCAATTGAGCAATTGTATAGTAAATACCGGCCATTAAAACTGTTGGAGCAACTATTAAACATACCGATTGCATAATATAGCCGAATGTACTGTCAATATTACTGGAAGATCTAAGACGACCTGCATAACCAATAACTTCCAAAGCTAAACCAGTAGCCCACCATCCTAAAAACCACCTTTGCTGATAATAAACACCTGAGATGACCTGAACAATCAATAATAAAAGGAACACCACCAAAAATGCTGCATTACCACCAACCGTGGGAGCATTACCGCCATAAAAATAAGAAGAAGATTTTCCATAAAGACTATCCATAATTGCTGAAGCTTGAGCAGCGTGTGTTGCTAAACTTGCTTTTGACGTTGCATCAGTTTCAGTTACAACTGCTTGTAAAGCTTCATAATAATTGAGAGTTGCTTGAGCACGAATTGCACGATCTACTAAACTGGTAGCGTCTGTATAATTTGTTACAGTTGCCAAAACACTTAGGGCTGAATCCTGTTTAGCACTGAGACTTGAGAGTACAGATGTAATAGATGCTATGTTTTCTGGAAGGCTTGTAAAAAGTGAACTGGTTAAAGTTGAAGTTGCTGTAAGATGAGAAACTTTACTTTGAAACTCTGTTGGAAAATTTTCTGCTAGGTGTGTAAGTGTTTCCATGTTGTGAATGTCTTAATGATAAATTATTTCTGAAGAAGTAAAATGGTTTATTAGAATTAAATCAAAGTAGAATTGAGTCTTTAAATATTGTTTCAGTTGATCATACAAGTCTAATCGGTGTTTTTTTGACATTTTAAGCCTTTGACAATTAACTACACACTAAGCCTGTTAAATTTCAATAGAAGAGCAATCGTTAGACCAATTCTTCTATGCGTGGCTTTGGATTCTCAATATTTTATAAAAATAATTTAAGCCTTGCTCGGTAAATAATGTTTCGAATAATAGTAAACAATACTTGAACAAGTAACGGAAAACAAAAAAAGTATACTCAATTAAACTTCATGCAAATCCTGTGTATTCTGCATAAGCCCGGTCTTTAAAAAACCAGCAACTATCATCTTGGCAAATATCACCACAGTTTTGGCTTCGGTGATAACTCTGAACAGAAATGGGGTATTGCTGACTTGCAGCAAAGCTAAATTTTACGGAAGACTGCTTCAATATATGCTATCACGTTGCTACACTTGTAAGTAGTTTTATGGAATCAGCCTAAATACTGTATGTTCATATATTCTGGTGTATTCAACAGGAAGGAGGATGCGGAATTTGAAACCTTGCTTGATAATTTGGGTAAAAAGTTCAGTTTTTCACATAAACGCCTGGTCGAGAGGCTTTGATTATCCATTCAAAGAACCCAAACAGGTAGCGATTGGAATAAGTTTTTCATGTTTGATCGGCTATTCTGAAAGAACGTATGCATTTGCAAAAATGAACGTATGTTAGAAGAAAGTTATTCATTTCAAAGAAGGGGCTGGCTTGGTTATAGAATAAAGGTGTTTTTTACCTTCATATTTTTTGTGCTATTATTTTTACTACTAATGGGATAAAAATTTTGTTGTTGCTTTCTTTCGACTTGTATGTACATCGATTTGCACGTCTGAGTTATGTTTTTGTAGGATTAAATAAATCCAATACACGAAACTGTGGTATTTATACACTTCATATTAAACTTTTAACCATTTTAAACCAACAACAAAACAACACTATTGAAAATAAATTGTTCTGAGTAATTCAGCCTTTTAAACTTACTGGGTGTTATTCAAATAATTTAAGAGCAAAATATGTGTTCTCCTTCAATAGAAAAACAGTGTTGTTTATAACTAGCTGAGAAAGTAATATCAAAGAAGACAATAAAATACAAAATTATTATCAAGTTCAGATCTTTGAAACCCCAATATAAATACAGCTGAAATGTTAGATTCAAAAAGATGCAATGATAGCATATATATTCAGTTAGTATACTTGAAAGATTCACCACTTTCAATACAAATTCAAATATAATAAAACTATTCCATTTTATATTAATGTTATAAAGCTACTTGCACAATTAAGTTCACCAAAAACAATGCTCAATTCAGTTGTCTCCTTCAAAACAATTTAACACAAAATCATAAATACAGTTAACAAAGGCCAGATCAATCAAACTATTCAAAACTTATTTTAATAAAATTCAACATTATTATTTTCTGACATTTATTTGTTTTAAAAATAGCATAGCCGGTAGTGAATTAATTCATGTATTTCAACTTGATAAATTTACTTCTCAACTTCATTTAATCTAGTTATTGGAATTCTTTTAAGCTTTCAATTTTTAAATGATCCAGTAATTTAGGTTTCTGATTTTCAAGAACAGCTTTAAAGGAAACTCAAGGTTGTATTTAATTGTCCAAGTCTGATACTGTTAGCCAATTAGTATATTGGGTGGTGTTTAAAGTGTCAAAAGATGGAAACAAGCTTATGGAACAACAAAAATAGATTGACCGATTTACGTGTTCTAGTTGCCACCGAGGATGATCATGAAAATCCCTTAGTTGACTTGACTTGACTTGACTCGATGGAAACGTACAAGCTGGAACGTAAGATGACCGGCTTTAGAATGAACCTAGGCTGACGGCTGGCGGAGCAACCCATTTTTTTGTGTATAGTACGAATCCCTAGAAATAAGAAAACATGGAAGCAGTTAAGTTGTAGAGTTGTAATAAATCTTCACGCATTGCAGTGTAAAGGGTTTTTTTTATTTTTTTTTATTTTTGTTTTGTTTCTTCAACATGAAAATTGAAAATATAAAATTGAAAAATTAATTTTGTACGGGACACACTAAAAAAATTTATTTTCCTTATTTTTTCACTTTTCTAGATCAATTGAAAATCATAAATCATACTGGATAATACCCGATGGATGAACTTATATACTATAATGCTAGGGGCAATCCTCAAGACAAGAAACATGCTACTGCTTTTTCTTATTTAGCCTCTCTTCACACCACGAAAACTTTTCATCAATATAGACAATCACCATCATCATCTAATGCGTCTGTTAATCTATCAGTTGGACATGGTTCTCATTTATTAGTTGCACTTCCTGAAAAGCCAATGTTACATGTTTATTTATACGGTAAGGAATCACCTGAGCAGTTTATTCCTTTACCTGAGATTTTAACTTGTTTAACAACTTATAAAGATACAAATTCTCCAAAGCCAACTTTACTGTTAGGTGGTTCTATAACTGGTAAACTTTACGTTTGGTCTTTGAACTCTGGTTTATTATTAACTGTTAAACAAGGACATTACCAACCTTTAACACACATTGCAACTTACTCGGGATTTATAGCTACTGGTTCAGAAGATTCAAGGGTTGTCATTCATTCAATTAACTCACTTTTCATGAAAAATTTAAATGAAGATAGTTTAAATGATAAACCCTTTGCAATTATAACTGATCATACATTGCCAATCACATCAGTAAATTTTAATAAAGGTTTAAATAATGATATCAAATTAATTACTTCATCATTAGATTCAACTGTTCGTATTTATTCATTAACTTTATCAAATAAAGTTAACTTAATAACAAGTATTGTTTCCGATCATCCAATTTCTTCCTTGGCTTTGGATCCTGCGTTTAGAACAATATATTTGGGTTTGACAAATGGTCAAATACGATCAGTTCCAATGTTTAAATCAAACCCAAAAACTAAAGTTATTGAAGCTGTTGGTGGTTTAGGCAAAATTGTTACTTTAAAACCAGATGTTGATTTATTAGATACTTTCACCTGTCATCAAGATCAACACAATTCATCAAGTGAAAAAGATATTGCCATTACTCAATTAAAAGTATCAGTAGATGGCACTTTGCTGATTTCTGGTGACAGGCAAGGATCATTGTTTGTAATAGATATAACTACTAAACAAATTAGAAAAAAATTAAAAGAATTAGTCGGTGAAATTACAAATATTGAATTATGGACAATCAAAGCAGATGATCCTAAATTTGAAAATAGCGGTGTTGACAAATCACTAATGAGATCAATCCCGGTATTGAAAAGATCAATTATTGAAGAGAAAGATTTAGTCAATGAAATCTTAACCATGAAATTGAATTCCTTCGATAGCCAAACAACATCAGCCTTTGATTTACAATCATTTTTAAATGATGTTCAAGATGAAGAGAAGGCATTTACTAATTTTACCGGTGTTGATTCTAAAATTAACATTTCAAGTGGTGGTACTGGATTTTCAATTAACATTGATAAGAATACAATCACAGATCTTCAAAAAGAAGTTAAAGAAAAAACTACGGCTTATGATGATCTTAGAACTAAATATGATGCCCTTCTTTCTCAATATACTGCTGTTATTTCAGAACAATAAATAAGTAAATAAATAAATGTGTACCCATGTAATAATACTCCGCCATGGCATAACCACTTTTTGAGAACCAAGAAGAATAAACGATTTTACCAAACAAAGTGATACAAAATCACATTTGAAAGAGTACTTTTATTAGGATGGGCTCAATGAAAACCATTATGTAAACCTTCATTAGCTTCAGTTTTCTTTCAAATTGACTGGTTAATACTTTTAAAATGACAAATTCGAATGTTGCGATGCGATGCGAACATCTACAGAAAGGGCACTTTCCAATTTAGGAAATGTCTTAATCCTTTTATGACTATGACTCCCCGCAGTATTATCTTTTTGTGTAAGCTGTTTGTGTTTGTTTTTCTACCTTCATTTGTTTTCATCCAATTTTGGTTACTTGATCCCTAAATTTAACTATTTGAATATCTTCCAGCAAAAACTTTAGAAAGTTTTTATTCAAAAATGTTTGTTGTAGTTCATCCAATTCTCTCAGTTCCTGAAAACAACTATTTTACATTTTTTCCAACCACTCTAGGTATTTTTGGGACTCTTCAATTTATTGAAGCTTTTCAATCAAATTATGAAGGTTTCAATCATCATGATTTAAGAGTAGCTGCAAAGACAATTCTTCAAAGGCAAGCATATATGTTCTTCACTTGGAATTTAACCAAATACGTTATGTCTAATCCAACCCTGAACGATGTTGTTAATCCTGAATTTTTTAAACTAACACCAGATTGTTTCCAGCCAGAAATTTTTGAAGTTGAAGCTTATTTATCATCGCCATGTTTCTTATGGAGAATGTCCAATGCAAATTATAAAACCCTTTGCAGTGTCTTTAATTCATTTCAACCAATGGAAGTTTATGATCTAGGTATTTCTACTGTTCACAAAGATACTTCTGCTATTTCGCCAATTTTAGGATCTGATGTTAAAGGTTTTAAGCCATTCAATTATAATATAATTAAAAAGTTTTATGAAAACACATTCACCTTTCAATTGAGTAAATTTGAATTAACTGAGTTTATGTTTTCGTATGATTATGATTTACATTCAATGAACTGTAATATTAATTATTCTGACTTTATATTATCATTATTGACTGGTCATTCTGAAAAAGGTGTTACTGGATTGTTTTTAATGCATTTTAAGACAGCTAACAAAGTTGAGTATAAAGGCTCAAAAAAATCTAATAAAAAAGCATTCAACAAGAAAGAATTAAAAATTATCAAATCTTTGATACCCGGTAGTAATGTCAAAGAAAACCATGTTAATAAATTTGAAAAGTTTGTTGGCTCTGTCTGTTCGGGTTCAATTAAATTAAAATTTTTCAAATCAACAATTGATGATGACGCAGATGGTATTATGATTGGGCCAAAAAATGGACCTGTAATCAAAACATACCCAGTTGAAGACTCGAGTGTTTCAAAATATTTCGCCTCAACGGAAATTAGTAAAAGCTTAACTTTTGATGCTTTTAAATCGACTATTGAAAAACAGAGCATGACAAAACCGTTTCAAGATTCAATCCCCAAAAATTCTTATGAATTATATGGTACAACTAAAAATTATCAAGCTCACTATATTGTTCCATATGTTAAAGAATTGGTAAGAAAATCAAGACTTCAAAATCCAATTGATCATGCTTTTTATAAAAGTTCTTCATGGGCACATGACGCTTTTATGGCAATAAATGAACATCCGTTTTCATTTTACAATTTTATTATTTCGTGGTTTGGTTATTCTGTTAATGTTAATAATTTCAAATGTAAAAATCTCAAAAATCAAAGTATTAGAAAACCATACAAATGCTCGTACTCATATGAAACGACATCTGTTCTCATTAAAGAATATATTAAATGTTTTGAAAGAGACGGTAAATTATGGCATTATGCATCAAGATATTATGAGGGACATCTTGCTAACTGGCTAAAAATTAAAGCAGATGTTTATGAAATTTATCGTTCTTATATCATTGTTAGAGACAATAAACTCAAAAACGCAGAACATGAACAGGGAATAAATTCAGATGACAATATCGCAGATGATGAGCACTCGAATCCTCAAATCACAGATGATGATAGCATTTCAAACAATGAAGCTTCTAATGAAATTATTTCAAATGAAGCAAGTAGAGAAGAAGAAAACAGAGGAGGATTCAATAAAATGCATGAAACATATGAAAATGATACTGTTAAAAGCGGTGATGAATTTATTGCAAGAACAACCAATAGCATTCGTAGTAATAGAAAGTCAAAAAATGAAATGGTTTCAAATTTATGTAACTTATTTGAACCTGTAGGTAAAAATTCTAAGTATACACCTGGCGAAACAATTAGAACTGCCGATACAGCATATTTTACAGCAAATTCAAATTCAAATTCAAATTCTATTGAAAGCGGCACAATTGAAAATAACCAAAATTCAAAAGTTCCTAATATTTGCTATGAAACCACATCTAATAATAAACCGAATATGTGTCTTGTAAAAATTCATGATTCAGTAGAAAACAATTCGAACAAGTCCTCGATTGGATCTAGCATTTTTAGAAAAGTTGGAAGTTCTTTGAGAATCAAAAGGAAAACTTCAACAAAAAAGTTGAAAAACTTTGATGAAAAATTAAAAGATCTTGAATATTCCAATTTAAAAGGCTTAAAGCAAATAAAACCATTATCTGAATTTTCTAAAATTATCAAAAGCTATTTTGTTTCACTTTAAAAAAAAATATCGTACTAAAAAACAGAAAAGCATAAAAAATTTGTGTAAATTAAATTTGGTTAAAATCATATTAATAAAAGTATATTATAATTCGAATGATTGCATCTATTAAAGATTAAACGGTTATTAAATTATTTTTTTAACGAAATTTTAATCTTTTTTGACTTTTTTCTATCACTTCTAGTGGGGGATAATGTTCTATTTGACCCACCATTTCTATTAATATATTGTCTATATTCAGTTTTAGATTTAAAATTTATACCGTAGCAATCAGTACCTTTAACGTGTTTATTTTTGGTTGAACTAAACTCTATAAACCCCATCATTTCTAAAATTTGATTGGGCGTCGACGTTGATAATACTGATAATTCTAACATTTCATATTTCCGTTTTAATGAATTAGATGGTGGTGTTATTGCTTCTATATGTTCTATTGATGTTACTGTAGTTGGTTCTTCGTTTTTCGATTGTGTTCGTGTTTTAATCTGTTCTTCAATTAATTTTTTATTTTCATTCGATGATTCTGGTACAATTGATGATCCGTTAATTATAATGTCTGTTTGATTATTTGATTCTTCAATCGGTAATTGATCACCAGTTTTTGATATTATTATTGATTCATCCTCAGTATGATTATCAGTAAATCCTCCTATACCTCGTCCTCTTCCTCTTCCTCTTCCTCTTCCTCGTCCTCTTCCGCGGCCTCTTCCTCGTCCACTGTCTCCTTGTGATGCTCTTTTACCTATATTTATGGCTACCCTTCTTGCCATTATACGTTCAGTTGATGCTTGGAGAAAAAGTTAGACGTTGAAGAATAAACCATACACAACAAACTAGTGTAAATTTATGCAGTTTGAATCTGACCAAAAAAAACAAGGCGCGGTAAAGATTTTTCAATCTGATATGAAATTAAAAATTAAATTAAATTTTAATTTTTCTAACTTTTTTTTTTCATCATATTTTTCCCTAAAAAAATAAATATAAATAATAAGATAATTATTATATAGTAAGATAATAAAAATGTCAGATACAGAATCATCCCCAGCTGCTGTGCAGAAATTAAGTAAGAAGCAACTTAAAGCTTTAAAATTCAAAGCAAAAACATCAACCAATGCAGCTGATGAATTGAAAGAGTTTGAAGATTCGAAAGAGAATGAAAAGAAACGTAAGATTGAAGAAGAAATTGCAGCTAAAGAAGAAGCTGTTAAAAAGGCTGAAGAAGAAGCTAATGCGCCACCTAAAAAGAAAAGAAAAACTAGAAGAGGTAAGAAAGGTAAAGGTAGTAATAAAGAAAATGATAATAGTGGACCAAGATTTATTTTGTTTGTTGGAAACTTACCATTTAAAACAACAGATGCTGAAATTAATGCACATTTTAAGAATTGTAAACCATCATCAATTAGGTTAAGAACGGATAAAGGATGTGCGTTTATTGAATATAAAAATGAAGATCCAAAAGAAAGTAAAAGATTGATGGATATTGCATTAAGATTACATAAAAGTTTATTAGGAGGGAGAAAGATTAATGTTGAATTAACTGCTGGTGGTGGTGGTAATTCTAAAGATAGAGTTGAAAAAATTAAAGTTAAAAATGAAAAGCTAGAGCAAGAACGTTTGAATAGATTACAAGTTGAAAAGGACAAAAAGACAAAGGCAGATGCTGAAAAGGCTAAGGCTAATGGTGAAGACATCACTGAAGATGGTGTTCATCCAGATAGAGCAAAAATGTTAGGATTGTGAGCTTTTATATGTAGATAATAATCAGTTTGTAAATAGAATTGTAAACAGTAAAAGAAAGAGGAATACAGGATAAAAATAACGAGTAGAAGGTAAAAAAAGAAAAGTTAAGATAAAACAAAAAATAAAAATAATAATTGTACAATCTATGAAAGAAACAAACAAATAATCAAAGAATGACACATTTCTTTGACTTTTTGAATTTCTTTGTAGAGATATGAGTCTTTGAAGTTTGTTTTATTGGTTTCTGCTGTTGTGTTTGTTGTTGTTGTTGTTGTTGTTGTTGTTGTGGTTGCTGTTGTGGTTGTGTTTGTTGTTGCTGTTTGACTTGTTTAACAGGTTCAGCAGTTTCTGTAGTTGATGTTGTTTGAGTATTAACAGATTCTTTAACAGCAGGAGTTTCATCAACTTTATCATCAGTAATAACAGATTTAATTGCACAATCAAAAACTTCTCTAACACCCTTTTGAGAAGCAGCTGAACATTCTAAATAAGCAACAAAATCTAAAGATTTTGCTAAATCAATAGCTTCTAGTTCAGCAATTGGTTTTAAACCTTGCTCGTCTAATTCATCTAACGCGTGAGGATCATCCTTTAAATCGGCCTTTGTACCAATTAGAAGAATCTTCGTATCCTTTGGAGTATGGTGTCTTATCTCAGGCATCCATTTGGATGAAACGTTTTGAAATGAAGAAGGTTCAACAACAGAGAAACAAATAAGAAAGATATCGGTTTGGGTATATGATAGAGGTCTTAATCTATCATACTCTTCTTGACCTGCAGTATCCCAAAGATTAATAGTAACTTTTTCATCACCAACCATTACATTAGCAGAATAGTTGTCAAACACAGTAGGAACATATTCTTCAGGAAACTGGTTGGTAGTATAGGAGATCAAAAGGGAGGTTTTACCGACGGCACCGTCACCGACCACAACACACTTGATAGACTTCATTCTAGCTAGAGATCAAACCAAACGAAAACAGACCAGAGGAAACGCCAGGAAAAAAAAAACGGCCAAAACGTATGAAAATGCCAGCAGGCCTGCACCAGCTCTAAACTAGCCAGCTTAACAAACTGTAACTGAAAACTGAAAACTTGACAATGGAAATCGAAATGGGAAATGAGAAATGAAATGAGAAATGAAATGAGAAATGAAATGAGAAATGAAATGAGAAATGAAATTTGCTAACGGTGGTCCCATTCTGGGGATGTAGCCCGATTAGGCAATGGCCAGCTTACGTAACATGAATTTCACCGTGCCGATTTCACATTGGCTTTCACAACAGAATATCTTCATTTCTTCTGATTCATCTTTCCATTTTCAAGTGGTGATTGATGGCTAGAGTGATACATGAATGGCCAACTGTTGAAAATACAGAGCTTTTAGCAACTTACGCTCGTACTTCTCCACAATTATATTCATCCATAGCCACATGCGACAAATACCTACTACGATATGCATCGAATACTTGGAATATTCAATTTTTAAACTGTCAATATGATTTGAATTCAATGAATATACCTTTGAATTTACCATTCGAAACTTCACAGGGGTTGCATTACTTACATATACCGAGATCTTTACTTTCAGAATCGAATTTCCAATATCATCAAACTTCTAACGACGCATTTGTATTGGAAGCGATATGTGAAATTTATTTACTTGCAGAAAATATCATTATAAATTTACCAACAGTTTCAAAATTGGATGCGATGTCTCCACAATTAACACTAAATACAGACGGATTATGTTTTTCAATTCCGTATTTGAATATTGAACATAATAATAAAATAGTTGATAATCTGACGAAGTTGTCAATTTTGGATGATATAACTATTTATCCATTACAAAGATTTCCGCCACAACCATTAGCACAAGGTATTTTTCAAGGATATTCCAACCTGACACCTTTGCAATCATTATATCTTGTGCATGAGTCAATAAGTAAAGGTATTGAGTTATCGAAAAATATGATTAAATATCTAAATACTATAAAAAATACAAACATATCAATAACAACATCATCATCATCCCCTGCTCCATCTACAAGCGAGAGGTTTAGTAATACACCAGATACTGAAATAATAATGCTTTCACAAAATGGATATGGTGATGATGATGAATATGATCTAAAATTAGATTTGGACACAATGGGTAATAGTGGAGGTATGGATGTTGAAATGGTTGGTGGATTCACTTCAATTGGTGTTAAGAGAACAAGACGTGAATCTGGAGATGAATTGGATTCATCTTTAAAGCAAAAAAGGGGATGGAATAATTAAAAAAAAAATCATTGATTATTTATGTCATATTTTTTCTTCTGTATCAATATAAATATATTCAAAATCATTTGTAAATCCATTAAATGTTGTAGCAGCTGCATTTGTGTAGGCACCGGCATTCTTGAATCCAATCCAATCACCGGTTTCAACCACATGTGATAATGAAGTTTTTGATTTAATACAGTCTAATCCATCACAGGTTGGTCCCCAAATTGAATATTGTTTATCGTTTACTTCAATAGGTGATGATTCAAAAACATATTTACCATTTGAAGTTACAACTAATGGTTCAACTTCTTGATGATCGTATAAAATGCAATTTAAATTACCATACAATCCGTCGTTTAAATAAACCCTAACCTTGTTACTCTCCAATTCATGACGGGTACCAATAACATTGGTAACTAAAGTGAAACAATTTGCAGTCAAAAATCTACCCAGCTCAGAAATAATCTGAATTCTATTGTCATTAATTAGTTCACCGTAATATTCATTTAATTTAAAATCCAAAATTTTCGATGGCTCGGTAAAGTTTTCCTTACTGAATCCACCACCAATGTCTAAAATATCACAATTTTCAGATTGTTTAGAGTTAATATAATCCCATAAAATCTTTGAATCATCGATTGCTTTAACTAAAGTATTTGAATCTTTGAATCCAGATCCAACATGGAATGCAACACCTCTAATTTTAACATTGTTTGAAACACAATAATCAGCGATTTTTTTTGAAAAGGATAAATCAGCACCGAATTTCACACTTAACGGACATGTAGCAGTTGAATCATCTGTAGTGATTCTAATTAAAACATCCATTTCACCATTTGTGAAATTTTTAATTTTATCGATTTCTTCAATTGAATCAACTGTAGTCAAATTAATATTATTAGAGTTTGCAAATTTTAAATGTGATATTGGTTTAATTGGATTAGCATAAACAAAACTATTTGGATTTGGTTTAATACCTAAATCATGGAATGCATTCAAAACTAATTGAATTTCATTTAATGATGCACAATCAAAACCAATATTAGCACCATAGTTAGAAATTAAAAATTTAAGAAATTCAAAATTCGGATTACATTTAACTGCATAAAATGGTTTAACATAAGATAATCTTGAATGCCAAAAATTCAATTGTCTTTTCAATTCACCAAAATCAGCAACATAGAAAGGTTTATTTTCAATTTGAAAATTAGAAATTAAGTTTTCATTGTTTAATAATTCAATCTGTTCATGGATTGCTTGACTGACAGAGACTGATGTATTCACTGATTCATTAGATTGTGTTGGAGTTAGTGGATATGATAAAATTCCCGGGATATTGGCATTGATACTGGTATTGATCATTGTCGATTGCATAGACACTGGCATCTTGAACTTTGAAGCAAGAGATTTAAACATATAATTACAATCGTGGTTGAATCAAAGAAAAAAGAACAAGTACTAAAAACTTAGTGAAAAACAGTGGGAAAACTGGGAAGTGTTATAAACATTTGAAAATTGAAGTCAAAAATATTTTTTTGCTTGAGTTGATTGGAAATTAGAAAATAAATTTAGCAAACTAAAAAAAAAAGATGAATAATTAAGTGAAAAATTTCACTGCCAAAGTCTAGACCGTTTCCCAAAACGGAAGGAGACGCCGAGTACAAGGGATGTGCAAGATCAGTGCATTATATACATTACTTTTTAACCTCAAATCAACAGAAATAACATATACACACAATCAGTAAATACTGCAGACACCATAAACGTCCATACATAATCAGCATGCCTCCTAAAACAGAAATGGTGAAGATATTTCTGCCTGATTCATGTTGCCGTCTTGGCCTTTCAAAGCAGAAACCCTTTTTGGTGCATAGAGAGAACACCGCGGTTAAAAGTTGTTCCTAGTTTTTTCATATTTTCCATTTTATAATATACAACTCGCTATACAAATACAACTAAAACAATATTAATGCACAAAACTACCCAGAAATCATCCCTTTATTTCAGCACTTGGATGGCATGATCACATTGTAAACATCTATAACTTAATGCTTGGCCAGTAACATTATTTGATTCATCAACAACATCAAGCAATACCTTGCCTCTTTTTAAAATTGAAGACCAATCACTCTTGGTTGGAACAACTAAACATTCTGAATTGAGACATCTTGCCTTAATTTTTCTATATCTTAACCCACAGGAATTACATAATTGTCCTGCTTCTGGTGACCATGATGGCCTCCAACATGGTGCGGTTGTTGATTTACATGAGATACACTTCTTGAACTTTACTGGATGTGGATGAGATGTATGTGATTTTTGTTTTACATTTGTTGGTTGCTGTAATTGCGATTGTAACTGTGTGTTTGGTTGTTTATAAGAATAGCTATTAACTAATTCATTTTTGATTGAAATATTCATACCCATTTCACCACTATTATTACCTATTAAAATTTCACTACTGAAATCGTTGTCATTCTTTGGTGTTGATTCAATCGACGCAGTTGCTGTTAATTCTGCAGTCTCAACGGAGTCTGAACTCTTGTTACTATTCGCTGATGATGATCTAGTTTTACTTCCTGTCTTGTATTCTATAGTCTGAATCGACATAGATTTAGTTTTGCTCTTTGAAGATTTTCTACTTGATGATCTTGAACTAGCATTAGAATTAGACTTTGATGATGATGATGATGACGGTGATTTCTTGGTTTTCGTTATTTTGGAAACAGAAGAAGTTGACGACTTTCTCCTAGTTTTAGTAACTTTCAATGGATTTGAACTAAATTTAGTTTGAAACTTTTTAATATCTTTTAATTCATCATCTGATGATGAAATTAATTCATTAACTTGTTTATTCAATTCAATAAATGCATTATTGGAATTCAGTTTTGCAGTTGGAAAATTAATTGGAGATTTTAGTTCAAATTTTGATTGATTGTGTAAATGTAAGTTGTGTTGTTGGTGTTGTTGTGAATGTGAGGGTGGTTGTGGTTGTGGTTGTGGTTGGGGTTGGGGTTGTAAATATGAAATAGGTGATGGCTTATAATTTGAATACAGACCATATTGTAAATTATAATTCATTAAACTTGAAGAATTATAACTATAGTACTTTTGATTGTAATAGTTGTTGAAAATATTATTTTGGTGTTCGATAATTGCATTACCATATGTAATTGCTTTACCATTGAAAAATTCATTTGAATTGTTGTTTAATAAAATTCCAGCACTATCTGAATTTTTAAACTCTTCAATTTCTTGCAATGTTAACCCATTTGGATGGATAGTTGATTTATCAAATGGGGTTAACTTGATTATTTCGTTAATTGATGGTAATTGATATTTATCGACACCTTTTACAACTTTCAATGGATAATTTTGAACATGCTTGGGTTTGTTTTTCAGTGATAATAAAAGCTTTGCTTCAGCTTCATGATCAACTTCTTTAATTGCATTGACGTGCGGATAATTGACACCTTGTTTGACATAATTATCAATTTCCTTAAAATTTGGAAAGATTTGTTCATCGTTAATTGATGGAACATTTAACTTAATTTTGTTTAATGATTTATTTGAAGTTTTTTCAATTTTTTCATTGATTTTATTCAAATCTTTTAAACAACTATGATGTTCATGTCTAATTTTATCATTACATGCATTTCTCCAGTTGTTCAATTTTACATTGGGTTTAGAAATGGAAGTTGGATTTCCTGAAATATTAAATGGATAACATGTATCTGGATATAAATACATATTATTATTTTTATAATTTAAATTATTTAAATTATTAACTGGTTTAGAGATTGAAATAGGAACAGTTAATAATTTTGGTGATACATTAGCTGATTGTGGTGGTGTAACATCATGACTGGAAAAATTGGATGATGAAGTTAGATAATTTGGAGAAGTATCAGCATTATTGATTAAATAATCTTTTGCTAAATTTATTGGTGATGGAGTTTTTGGTGTTTCATAAATTGATGAAGTCAATTGAAATGGTGTTGATGTCGGGGATGTTGGAGCAGATTTGAATTTTTTGGAATTTGGTGGTGTAATTAATGAATCATGGTTATTATCAACATCTGCTTTTCTTTTTCTTTCAATACTTGGAGTAAGAGAATTAGAATAAGCTCTTGGCATTGTAAAGGAATTGTTACTATCAAATGGTGATTCAATAAATGGATTAACACTTTTATTTGATTTAGATTTCAATTTTAATGTTAACATTAGAAGGAATGAAAAAAGAATGTAGTAGGTTTTCTAGAATGGTTTATTTAGAGGGTCTAACCTGTATTTAAATGGTTTAAATAGCAGAATATAAGAATTGAAAGTTATCAATAAAGTGAATGACTATTGGTTTGTATAGGTTGTTAAAGAGGTGTATTTGCCAGAATTCAATAAAATCAATTACCAGAATATTACAGCAAAGTAGAAAAGAACGATAGAAAGAAAAAAAGGAAACTCAGAACACTATGTTTCCATCAGGGGAATGTATTGTGGATATACCCAAAAAAGAATAAATAAAATAAAAAGTCAAGTGGCTGGGGGCAGACAATGAAATCAAAACAGAACAAAAATCTTTAGATGCAAAATTACCGAATGTGGACTAATTAAATCCTAGTCGTTACCTTCTCTACTAAAAAGGACCATAACTTGGTTGTTTTTTTTGCAATAATGATGGATTCTTTTATATTCTACTTCTACATAATGTCTAGATAAAGCTTTGTAATTACAAGTTGTACATAAGTTATTTAATCCTTGATAGTTATCCTATATCAGCAGAGCATAAAATGTTCTGGCATAAATTCTGGAGGCTGGACAGTTACCCAATTCGGTAAAACGTAAACACAAAAATTCTTTTCTTAGTTGAAATTTCTATTTTCTTCAAATTTTATGTACGTAATCACTATGCCGTTTAAGGAACTAAGTGTTAGTCTTGCTGGTTTGTCATATTTGTTCTACAGTAAGCGTGAATGTCTGAGGACGTACGCTGTGTAAGGTAGTGGTAAAAACTGGTTCTTTTTTTTGGATGTGTATAAAGCCAATCAACGGGAAAGAACTTACTTATATTCATTTCTGTAAAGTTGTATCACTGTAAATTTGAATACCTTGAATGTAATTTAAAAATTACATGGCTATGTATAGGCAAAACACAGGCAATCGCATGGTGTTCAGCCAAAATACAGTAAATTGATCAGAATATGTCCCTCACTTTTATGATTCATAACAGTAAGCATGTTCAAAGATATATATATATAAAGTCGTCGATTAAATGTGGAATATTTAACAGATGGGCGGCTGATTGTATATTTTTTACACGTAGCCGATTGATTTAAATCAATCTAACAGTACTGTCATGGAATTGTATTTATCTACAAGCGAATAAATATTCAAACTATTTAGAATGCCCAAATTGCAGATAAGATAAACAACAACAATTATAGAACGGTAGTAATAGTCTGGACCTTACTTTAGGGTGTTTACCCCGAAACGGAAATACCTTAGGGTTGGGTCAACTTTGACATGGCAAGTGCTGACAATCGTTGCTTATCGCAGCGGACTATAACCCATAACCTTGGCGGCCGCCAGCACAGTCACCAAGTAAACATATATTATCTGGAGCACAATAGAAAAACAAGAATTCGGCATGTGAGAAGTAAAAAAAGGATAATCCCTTCGGATGAGAAAATGGAAAATGTGGTACACAACCGAAAGGCGCTGCCCGATTGGGAAATTCCAGACGTGATAAGCGATAAGTGCAGAAAGCTGTTTTTGATTTTGGATAAGCATGATAGGGTTCGGATACGTGATTTCTCCATGAGTTTTTGTTTGTTTGTTGGGACTCAAGGTTTTAAGATAAGAAAGACTGACTATTATAAATAAAGCTGAATGTGTCTCTTGTTTCAAATAATTCTACGTGTATAGCATTAATTATTTTTCAGCCAATCAAACATTTATTATTAATTAACAATGATCGGCCTTACTGGGAAAGAAAATAAAACAAGTTCAACTATTGATAGTATTACAAAGGACAACACAATCATAAATGTTGATTCTGATATTTCCAAAGAACAAGATCAAGATTACAAAGTACAACTTGAAGTTGATGGTGCTATTGGTTTAGATTATTTACAAGAAGCTGATGATTTAACACAAGAAGAATTCGAGGCATTAGATCATGTTGTTAGAAGAAAAATTGATATGTGGTTAATGCCAGTTATTTGTTTTACTTATACATTACAATTTTTAGATAAATTATCCTTGAATTATGCAGCCGCTTATACTTTAATTCCAGATTTAGGTTTACATGGGCAGAGATATTCCTGGGTTGCAGCAATTTTCAATTTTGGTTATATTGCAGGTGCAATTCCAGCAAATTATCTTATTCAAAGATATCCAGTTGCAAAGTTTACAGGTGCTATGATTTTTATTTGGGCAATTTTATTAATTGCCCATATTGGTGCAAAAAATTATGCTGGTATGTTAGTTTTGAGATTTTTATTGGGTGTTTTAGAAAGTTGTATTTCTCCTTCATGTATGATTTTAAATCAAATTTTCTATAAAAAATCAGAGCAACCGTTAAGAATGTGTTGTTTCTTATCATTCAATGGTATTGCAACAATGCTTGGTGCAATTCTATCTTATGGTTTAGGTCATGCAACCAAATCATCATTAAAACCATGGAAATTGATCTTTTTAACAATTGGTTTAATTAATTTAGTTTGGTCTGCTTGTTTCCTTTATTTATGTCCTGACACTCCAATGAATGCAAGATTTTTAAATGATAGAGAAAAGTTAGTTGCAGTTAAAAGAGTTTCTGAAAATATGATGGGTATCAAGAACAAAAAACATAAAAAACATCAAATTTATGAAGCATTATTAGATTACAAAACTTGGTTCTATGTTGCAGTTGGTATTGCTTGTGGTGTTATTAATGGTGGTTGTTCAAATTTCCAATCTGCTCTCATTAAGGGTTTTGGTTTTTCTTCAACTCAATCAACAATTTTACAAATGCCAACGGGTGCAATTGAATTTTCAGTTATTTTTACAGCTGGTATAATTGCAGTTTTAGTTAAAAATACAAGATGTATCATTTTTGTTCTATTATGTTTACCAAGTTTAGCTGGTTTAATTGGTATTGCAACAATTCCTTTAGAGCATAAATGGGCATTAGTTGGATGTGCTTGGTTACAATATCTTATTGGTGGACCAGTTATTTTATGTTGGATTTTCTTAACTGCAAATGTTGCTGGTGCAACAAAGAAGACAATCACAACAGGTTTATGGTTTACATTTTATGCAGCTGGTAATATTATTGGTGCAAATATTTTCAAGGCTAAGCAGGCTCCAAGATATCATTCAGGTATTATTGGTTTATGTATTTCTTATGGTGGTATGATTGGACTTGGTATTTGTTATAGATTAGCACTTATGTGGGAAAACAGAAAAAGAGATAAATTGTATGGTGTTCCAACTCCTGAATCTGAAGCTGATGCAATCATGAAAGGTTTCGAAGATTATACAGATAAAGAAAATCATGGTTTTAGATATTCGTTATAAGAGCTAGTTTCTAATAAAATGAAAACCACAATTCTAAATTTAATTACTATTCAACTGTACTTTAGCTTTTTTTCTGTATCCAATTTTTTTTAGTTCTGATAAACTTTTTTTTTTATTTTTATAATTTTCAAACATAGATTTACTTATTTATTTATCTAGAATTTATAATATCTAATTTAATTTCTAATTTCACGCTTAAAGAAACCAATATAAAAACCACGTATCGACGCGTCGTTTTTAGATTTTATAAAATTTGAAAAATTCCAACATGAAAATTGTAAACAGGTGCAAACTGCCAAATGCAAACATATTTCAGACATCTTTCTACACTAAACAAATAATAATCACACACATCGCCAATTCAACCAATGTCATTTAATACATCATCGACATCATTTTTTACTGAATCGATTTCGCACTCACCAACACATAAGAATCGTCACGACACTAGTAATATCAACAATTCATCATTTATAAATGAATATGACAGTTCATTCAACAAATCATTTAACAAGTTACCAAATTTATCAAACAATGATTTAAATATACCACCAAACATGTCATTAAAATCATTAATTGAATCACCATTTAAATCAACTTTATCAAGGACATACACTAATAACAACAGTAGTAATGCTAATAGTAATGCTAATAAGAGTTTTAATAATATCAATACTTCAGGAATAGACGCTAAAACATTGTTGAAATTGAAGATAAAAGAACATGAACGGAAATTCAATGAGAATTTAAAGTCGAACAATAGTTCAAATATAAATATTAATAATTCAATGTATTTGAATTCTATATTTAATAATCATCAAAATAGACAAACCAACACAAATTTGAAAAATATCGGTCTGAATAATGATATGAAATCCAAAGACTCAAGAAATCTAGTCAACAACAATAGCAATAACAACACATCTGTTTCTTATACGACATCAAAAGATTTAAAAAATCCATATTTTATCAAAGCCTTGAATAGGATAATTCATAAAGATGTAGAGTTTAGAAAATTATTAATAACTCTACTGTTTTCATTCATTTATACGTTTCTAAAGACGATTTTGAAGTTAATCATATTTAAAAATTCACATTTATTGAAAAAATTGTTAGTTAATTTGAAGCAAAATAACGTTAATGACGTAAATACTAATAACATCATTGGCGGTTTTAGCACAAACAGCATTCTTGGTTTATTCAATTTTGAAAATATAATGTTGATTGGATCATACGTTGAATATTTCATAACATTAATATTATTGGTCTTTTCATTGACAAGTGTTTATAGATTACTGAAACCACAAGATAAATGTTTAGATTTACCATTAACTAAAGGACAACGTAAGATTCTTGGATTGGAAATTGAACAGCCAGAAGGGGGGGATGGTGAAGTTGAGGAAGGGATTGAGGATCATGGTTATAGTTACGATGATGTAAATGTTAGCATGAATACAGGTAATGTAGAAAAGCCTAAATTGGTTGTTGTGCCTGATAATAGTCAATTAGATGATATAATGGGGTCATTCAGTGGACTGGATATTGATAGAAATATGAGCGGTAATTTGAATAAACTAAAATTTAATTAAACTATATAAATATATACGTATCTATTGTCAAATTTATAAATTCTAAAAATTTAATTATTGAGACCAATAATTTGGGAATAAATAATGCATCTTCTTTAAAACATTAACATCTCTAGCACCTTCCTTTGTGGAAACCGCATATTTCATTGTACCAATTAAATCATTACCAATTGAACCATTATTAATTAAAGGTTCTAAAACAGTAATTAATTTTTCAGAAATGATATGAGCATTTTTAGAATTTGCCATTAAATTACCAACAACAGTTTCAACGGTAACTGATTCTTCGTCATCTTTCCAAGCATCATAATCGGTTGACATACAAATCATCTGGTAAGAAATTTCAGCTTCTCTTGCTAATTTAGATTCAGGAACACATGACATGTTAATGACTGAACCACCCCAAGATTTGTATAATTTTGATTCAGCACGAGTACTAAAAGCTGGACCTTCCATACAAATTAAAGTAATATCATCACCATCGGTTGATTTACTATGTAATCTATGCTTACCATCAACGACACCATCTTCATTGACTAAAGAATTGTTACAAGATTCGGCAATTATAGTACCAATTTTCCCATCAAATGGATCACCAAAACCGGCATGAGCTACAAAACCTTTCTCAAAAAAAGTTGATTTTCTAATACCTTTAGTTCTATCAATGATTTGATTAGGTATAACAAAATCTCTTGGTTTAATATGTTCTTGCAATGAACCCACAGCACTGAAAGCAATGATTATTTTAACACCTAAAGATTTTAAAGCAGCAATATTTGCTTGATTTGGCACATCAGTTGGTAATAAATCATGATTTGGACCATGCCTAGCAAGAAAGGCGATTGGTAAACCGGTCGAAGTTTTAGAAATGGTGATTGGAGATGATGGATGACCCCAAGGTGTGGCGATTGTTAATTTTGCAACTGGGATAAGGGAATCAAGTTTGTATAAACCTGTACCGCCAATGATTGCAAGAGGCACTGGTTCGTTAAATGTGTGAGGAAGGGACATGTTGGAGGTGAATATAGTATTAAAGAATGTTGCTAATGATAATAAAGGAAAGCTTTTTGTTTTGTTTTAATTATTTAAAGTTTGTACACATTATTTAACTAAAATTCAAATTTCAAGATACACCAACGTGTTTATTTCACGTTTGACTCGTCACAAAAGAATTCTTCCGGGGTCAGAAATTTGAGACCCAAGCCATGTGCAAATTTCTTGTCGGAGTCGCTGAAATCGGCGGGTCTTCCAGCGGCGTCGCCCACGAAAAGCGATTCTTCGAGGGAAACTGCGCCGCAGTCGCCCACCAACTGGGTGAACATCCCAGGGCCCGGTTTGCGGAACTGCGCGTGAACAGCGTCGGACGAGCCGAGACCGCTGCGTTTTCCCTGGGCGGAGTTCTTGGTGGCCGCGTAGACGGCGATGGGCAGCAGGTCCATTTCGTCGGACGAAAGAACCAGGTGCAGCCGTTGGACAAGATTGGCCAGCGATTTGGAGGCAGGCCCCGTGGGGGGATTGGTGACGCCGCCCTGGTTGGTGAAGACCGCGATGATGTGGCGCGGAGACTGGGCGGCCCATTCTTGCAGCTTCGTGGGCACTTGCGGGGCCCACCACTTCCAGTCGGTGGGCGAGCGCGCAAACTTCCCACCAGAGACAGTTTTGATCACGGTGTCATCCAGGTCCAGGGCAAGAACTTTGAGGGGGGTCGTTGTGGCGGGAGGCGGCGGGAGACGGTGGAGTTTGCGGACGCAGTGGGTTCCCAGGGACTGGAATCCATGGGGGAGAGTTGTGGTGGGAAGTCTGATGGGCGTTTTGACCACCGCAGGTTTTGGTCGTACACTCTTTGGTTTCATTGATTATTTACTGTGTAATGGGTTACAAAGTATAGCTTACAAAGCAGAGGATACGATATGAAAGGAAATGAAGTGAAATGAAATGAAAAACATGGCGATGATAAAACCTGAAATCACACCTTCCTGATGCGGTAACTATTCTTCACTTCTAACCGGATTGACCACTCGATTGACCACTCGATTGACCACCTGAATGGCCACCTGAATGATCACCACCTTTGAATGTAGAAGGGGACAATTCATGTATGCATTAGCATCGGATTTGGAATTGAATGACCTAGCTACGTTGTTGGAGTATCCACTCGTTTGTTTGGTTATATCCTGATGGGTGCTGTAAACTCCTGGTTCTCTGCCTGATTTAACTGCATACTATTTTGTCATCTTGTTTTTTGTTCCAACTTAGAAGGACTTGATTTGTATATAGTGCTAAGCTTTCGTTCTAGAAGGGATAGGGCAGGAAGAGTGACGTGATTGAAAGGCAATTTTAAAATTGACCATCCCTTGTTTTTCTGCCATGTGTCAAGAATTTGATTAAACCATTCCCCTGCATTTTTGTTCTTTAAAGTGCCTGATAAGCAATACGATGATTTATTATGGTCATTCTGAGTGACTTTTGATCATGCTTGGTCATTTCTGATCATCCTTGTTGGATTTTATTGTTACCCCTTTGACCAATCCAGCAATTCTTACGTGTTCAGGAACATTTTGATCATCTGAATTGGCTTGATCGTCATTCCTATTTTGATCATTTTAAGCCATCTTGACTGTTTCAGTAATTTCGACTCTTTTCGTTCAAACCGTTTTAGACCATTTTTACTACTTTTGGATCAACCAGACCCAGTTTCAGTCATATTTTGATCATCTTGATTAGTTTTACATGACCTTATCTATAATAAGCTGTTTATATTTTTCACGATTTATTACTTCAATTTATACAATGTATACATGATAACGACAAGTCCCCACTCTGATTAAAACACTCTGCATAATAACTCACCTTCAACATGTTTTTTAACTGCTTCATGCAAATTCATAACTTCTTTAGTGCCCTTTGGTCTAATAAAGACAATTTCACCTGGCATTAATGGCTTAACAAATCTAAATCTTTCACCACTTGCAAATTTTTTCAATTCTTCAATATTTGCATATACTCTTCTATTAGGTTTGGAGATAAGTTGAAATTTATTTAAAACTGACTTACCATTTCTATATTTCATACCTAACCATAATCTTCTAGTTGAAATATTATCTGGTGTAACTTCTACAGGTTGTAAATCAGGTCCATTGATTGATCCTCTTTGTAATGTTGAAATAAATCCTTCCTTATACAACCCAATACTAATTTGTAAATGTAATCTGGAAAATGGTATGCTTGCTAGTGGAGATTTGGCTCTTGACACATTTTGTAAATGTGCACATGTGTTAGCTAATGATACAAGGGACATAATTGCTGGGATGGAATGTTCACAGAAGGTGTTACTGAAGGAACTTATTATTTAGATTACCTATATTTCGTCCAATTTCAGGAAGTAAAAAAGTGAAAAATGAAAAATGAAAAATGAAAAATGAAAAATGAGAAATGAGAAATAAGAAATGAAAAATGATTTTTGTTTTTCACTTTTTCCTGGGCAGAAAATTATTTCCCACAAAAACTCAAAACTTCTTCCCACGGAAACCAAGGTATTTTCTTTTACTGGGGAGAAGCATCTTTCAGGTTGATTTTTACAATACCGGATCTAACTTACTCTTACTATTAGTTACTTAATTCATTATTTAACCTCTTTGAATTCTAACATAACAACGTAACATTTTCATGAATCCATACACAATACTGTTAACTCACTAAGGCGTGAATTTCATTGTACCTTTGTTATTTATTACCATAAATTTTAGTTTCTGAATCAATTACATTAACTTTATCTTTAATTACTTTATGTCACTGATTCACTCTAGCATTCAAAGAGGTTAGAGGTTACAACACATGAAAAAGGATACGCCTCAACCCCGACTTTCATACTTCCCTTCCTTTTTCACTAAAAATAAAATTCGAGTTAAAACATGTATACCAAATAACATTATTTTCTTGAAATTTGTGCTATCTAGTTTAATACGCACAGTAAGTCTTATTACAACTTATTATCCCTTTTTTGGTTTCAATTATTTAGCTTAAAAAACCCCACTGGTTTACTAGCAACGTATTTGCCGGACGGCTCTACTATTGGAAATTCGGCACTGGACTTTTCAAGATACCTGTGTTAAACCTGTTTGGATAAGAGCCATGTACTTTATTTTCTATTTTCTCATTTTATTTTTTTTATTTTTCATTCTTTATTTCCCACTTTCTCAAACATGAAAATCAATCAATAGACTATGAAATAGACCTATGACCTATGTATATTTCTTACTTACTACGATTCTCCTCTTGCTTTTCTTGCATTTACATTCAACAATGTTCAAATTAACGTCATTACGTGCGATTAGATCAACCACGCCTTTTCGTCACTCTTTCCGTCAATTACGTTGGGCTTCCACTTCACGTACCGAGGATAAAGTCGAATTCAAATGGTTCTTATTGATCGGTGCATTTGGTACAATGGTTTATGTAACTGTCATGCAACGTATTAAAGAACAAGATCATTCTAAAAATTTAGAAAAATACAAAAAAACATTCACTGAAGAAGAATGGAGTAAATATATCAATGAAATTCAAAAAAAGCACCTTACTTTAGAGAATAATGAAGAATGTTATCTCATTCCGTACACGAATAAAAATAATTCGAATTCGAAAATTGTTAATCAAGTTGTCGATAAATTAGGCGGTAGTGAAAATGTTGCAGTTATCGATTTAAATCAATTGATTGAAAATCAAATATCTAATAATTCATTCAAGTATAATATATTATTAAATCAAACATTTGAATCGATTAATGAAGATTCTCCAACTTTCAAATATAACTTTACATATAAATTAAAACCTGGAATTTTCACCCAAATTGTAAATGATGAAATTTTAAAAATAAAGGAAAAAAATGGTCATATTGGTAGATTTGTTATACTTAATTATCCACCAAATATTAAAGAAGCAATTAAATTTGAACAAAATATTTCAAATAATGACACCTTATTGGTTTTAAATGAAAATGAAAAATCTGCTGATGTTGTAGAATATTTTGATACTGTTGATAAAGTCAAGCTAGCTAAAACCTTACCAAAATTAAATCCATTAACCATCACTGACGATAACAAGCCAAAAGCAAAACCTATTGTTGAAACACATATTCTTCACACTTTGCCTGATCAAATAGATGATAATTCTTCAGCTATTATTAAGGCACAATTTAAACTTAGAGAATTGAATCAACCTATCAGAGAGTTTGGTGAATCCGATGTTGATGTTATTAATAGATTAAAAACATTAACAAAATAGATAAGTAAAAATAGATAGTTTTTTAAACTTGTATATATAGATGTGTGTACCTCATATTCACTTTTCAACTATCAATTAAATTTAAATAGCTTGATGCTTCTTCTATCAAATATTCGTATCTTTATTTTACCCCTTGAAATATTCTACAGTTTTACAAAAATGATTTAGAGATTAATCATTTAATTTGATGGTTACATCTTTTTATGATTATTTATAGTGTCTGTACAACAGCTATCGAAGTTTGGTGAAGGAAACACGAAATTCGTAAAATCTCAAACGCTGAATTTCCAAAACGCGGCTCAGCCCTGGTTGATATCTTTTTGTAGAATATAGAGTTTCCAGTAATAAATTTTGCGAAATCCATCACAATTATACTTGTTTATTTTGAAATTAAAGTATAGCCTTTGTGCTTAAGTACTTTATCACTGTGTCATATAAACTGCTTGTACACTTACTGAATTGTGCTAATAATATTTCCAATTTTTAATCGATTTATAACTTTTTCAAATGTGTTTCGATGTTCTCACTTATAATTATATTACAAATTTTCCTATATGCCTATTTTAACTTACTTAAACATAAATTTGTAAATTCCAAATTTTTCTTCTGACAATTTGAATATAAATTCAAGTCCCCATGACCCTGTTGATCTCTATTAATTGCCCAAAATGTTAATAACCCAATCCCTTTCGAATTTATAAAATCAATAACTCTAGACAAATCATCAATGGTAAGCATTGTATGATCATCATTTTCTCCAATCATTGGACAATATCCAATTTTTGACCAACTACAAAATTTCAATTGTTTATGAACCATATGTAATACTTCAATATGTTTAGTTGACCAATTTGGATATCTTGGTTCTAACTTTGTATAAAAATCCATCATCATTAAATTTATAAATTTCAAATCAACAATTTTTCCAAATTTATTAATTGCTAATAATGCATCATCTCCTAATCCATCCCATTCAACTGGTAATGTTAATGATACCTCTACGTTTAATATTTTACTCACTTTGGAAATAATTTCAACCCATTTATTAATTTTTGATGAATTTTCAAGTGTTTTACCTTCGATATCTAAGTCCAGTTTTTTAATATTTAATTCAATTAATAAATCAACCAATTCATTTACTTGTATATCAACTGATTTCCGTTTATCTAAAAAACATCCAGTTGCACCACCTAAACTTAAAGTGATTTCCAAGTTTGGATTATTGGCAATTTGTTCTTTCCATGATCTTATTTCTTCATATCTATCAGATACCAAAAATGCAACTGTTACATTTTTTAATCCAATTTGAGACACGTGTGATAACGAACTGGTATGATAGGCAGGGTTATTGAGTCCCCATGCATAAATAAATGGTGAAAATCTAGCCATGTCGTAAAACCTAATGAAATGTAATGTGAAATGGGGATAAAGAGGATAAAGATGACAAATTTTAAATTTTAAATTTCCAAACAGTAAAGAAGCCTCCTTTTCTAAAAAAAAAAGATCATCGACCCAAATTTACGTGCATTAATAAATTAAGCTGTTTATTCTTCAAGATTTTAAATGGGGGTATCTATAATAGCATAAAAAGTAATGATATAATAAAACGTAAATACATAGTTAAATAATCAATCATGATATATAAAAAAACGGTCAACTTTAGCATTCTTATTCCTAAGACTAACATTCAAATCATCCTTTCCGAACTTTTCTAATCTTTCCAACAAATTAGTACCAGTGATGGTGTTATTATTAATATCGTTCATTGTAGAAATATACTTAATTTTCCGTCTCTTTGATGGAGTTATAAAACTTGGTATACATTTCATACTTGAATTTGAAAAAACCCATGGTTCATTCAACTGTTTTTTATTTGATAAGGGTGTGACTTTACCAGAATGAACATATCCTGGTTTAGAAACAATATTTATATCCGATAATGGCTTCCGGTCTGTATTGGTGATGAAAATAGGTTTTTCTTTCACATTTCCTTCATTCTCTTTATCTTCTGAAATGCAAGTATTTGATAATTTAGGTATAATTTTACTCACGGGTGACTCAGAAGCAGATAATATTGTTGGCGAAGATGATGTTGTTGATGGATCTTGAAATATTATAAATGGTAAACTTTTATTGGATACTTGTTTACGTGATTTTTTAGTGGGTGATACATTGAAAATTGTTGACTTTGTCGGAGATTCTGATCTTTTTGTTGGTGACCTTGTAGATTGAATGTTTACTGATTTGTTTGATAGTGGGGTTCTCTGCATTGTTGTTTAATGAACTGTAAAAAAAAACAAGTGTTTGTGAATTCTGTAATCTGTTACAGGTTTTTTTTTCTACGTATATCCATCCGCGTTTGCTAATCTAACTTAATGACGTGAATTCTTGCTTTTAATACTAGATCTTTGTATGTTTTTATCATTTTATCTTTTTTCTACATCTTAACAACAACTGGAAAATGAGCAACAAATTAAATCAATATGGACGTCGAACGTGGGATGTTGAAGAATATGAAGCAAGGAGTCGAAATAAAGATTACAAAAAACCCAAAGTTGAAATCAATAAAAATGATTTATCAATGAATGGGTTATTAAAGCAGATAAATACACAAAATAACAACGATAATAGTAAATTTGGTATTGAAAATAGTTGGTTTAGTTGTAAATTGTGTAATCGACGTTTTAAAGATAGTTTGAAATTAACAGAACATTATTCAAGTAAACAACATAATGAAAATTTAAATAAATACGGTGTTAATGAAACTACTGAATTTAAAGAAATTAATTTAGAGAATGTTAAATTGTTTATACAAATGTTAAAAAGTAGAAAAGGTGACGGGAAAAATTAAAGAAACGCTATTTTTATCAGAGATCTAAGTAAGTAAATATGAATTTTGAAAATATGCAAACAATTGGTATTCCGGAATAAACAATTAATTTAACTATGATTCTTGTATCAAATCTTGACATATAAGCAAAACAACACTTACTATCAGATTTTAAAGGTTCTTCTTTTCTTAATTTTTGAATTATTTTTGTAAATAAAGGTTTTGTAATTGATTTCCAAGCTAAAACTGCCAATATACCAACTATAATACGGATTAAAGTCCAAGAAAATCCAAAATTGTCCCAACAATAATTTGCACTGGCATTATGGTTAATATACAAATTGTTTGAAGGTTTGGTGTTTGTTGATAAAGACCAATAGCCTAAGTCTAAACCTATTAAGACAGCAATGAAAGCGATTGAATCTTCAAAACATGGGCATGGTTCGAGTGGAGTTGGGTGAATATAAATTAAAAAGGAATACCATAAAATAATAATTATTGGAGTGAATGAAAAAGTTTTAGTTAGACATAAATTATCCCAAAACGATTGTGTTAATAGTCTCACAAAAACAGTAAATAACCCAATTGTACAACCAAGTGAAATATCAACTAACCCATGCATACCACAGTAAAGTCGACCAAAAATTAAACTGGACCAATAAATAAATAATGCTGAGTATAAAGTTAATTTAGTTGAAAAATTAATTGAAGTATTGTTAAGTATATGCAAAAGTAGAATAATACAAACAGAAGTTGCGTTTGCAGAATGTGAAGAAGGACACCCGTATTCCTTTGAAGTATAATGACTCATCGTTAATCTTTTCAAAGGAGGAGAATGAGGTCTTGGTAAACATAACAGATCCTTTACAAATCCAGTGAAATAAATACCTAAACCTAAAACAATAACTAAATCTCTAGCTAAATGTAGAAAACCTAACCAAACAGGAAATGGTAGTATCAGAACATAAAAAGTATGCGAACCGACATTTGCAGTCAATAAAAAGTACCACGTAAGCCAGCTGTTGTGGAAAGATTGAATGGATTTCAGTAAAGGTAATTCAGAATCTAGTAAGGGACGTAAATAAGTACGAATCTGGTAAACGAATGGATTTAACGAAGATTGATAAAATAGATCATCGCATAAACCAACATCTTGTAGATGGGTGTCAGCGATTGTGGACATGGTGTGTAGAGAGAGAGAGAGACTAGAGAGAAGAAAATGGAAAGGAAGAAGCAATCTTGTCCAGATAGGTGCATCAAAAACAGATCAGAAATATTCACGAATATCAGAGAACACCAAACACAGCTTTGGAATTCATGCCGGACTTTACCCGCCACGGCGTTAGCGTTGACCAACTGCTCCCAACACGACATTCTGTCGTGGTGCGACATGTGTGGGTGTTGTTGCCGGTTTTTGCAGCGCGACAAATCTTACTGTTGTGTGGCAGGTTCCAATCGCCAATTCTCCAATTTCCCATTTTCCATTTTCCACAAAGATAAAACTTCTTGTGCGTCCCCTGTTCCACAAAAACGTGACTGTGTTTATGTGCAACCCCCTCGCACCGCACACACGCTGTTTTTTCTCTTCCCGCACTGGCAGGTGCTGGAATTCTCCTCTCAGAAGAAGCTACAACAATTTTTCATCTCCAATTGAAGATACACCTGCTTCAGTGCAACCTTTCATTAAACAAACCGCAAATCTATCAACATGGAAAACGATAAGGGTGAATTAGTACGTATACGTTGTCTATCTATCCTGTTTATATCTCGAATTATGGAATTATTAAATTATTGAGTCATTGATTTATTGAATTATTGGATTATTGGATTATTAAATTATTTATATTGAAATTAGGAATTACTTTTGTGATTTTATGTTATTCTCCTGAGCTCAAGATGAATTTCATCATTGCATTTATCATAACATTATGTTTTCATATTCATTTGTTAGACTATCAAGATATTATTGAATCATGATGAAGTATGAAAAGAAATTATATGTTATCATTTATTATCATGATCAACTCGTCAGATTATCAATCTCAACATGAAACCATTAATCAAAAACACCATCATAGTATTGTTATCAATAATTCATAACTATTCCTTCTATTTCTAATTTGAACCAAAATACTAACATATCAATCACCCATTTCCCGAAATTTTTACAGGTCGAATTATACATTCCAAGAAAATGTTCTGCAACTAACAGAATCATCAAGGCAAAGGATCATGCATCTGTCCAAATTGCAGTTGCTAATGTTGATGAAGAAGGTAGAGCAATTCCAGACTCTAACACCTTATACGCATTATCAGGTTTCATTAGATCAAGAGGTGAATCTGATGATCAAGTTAACAGATTAGCTCAACAAGATGGTTTAATCAGCAACGTCTGGTCTTACTCTCGTTAAGTCTATATATTAACTGTATAACCTAGTTTTGTTTATCATTTAATCTTCAGTAATTATAATATCAGTATTATCATCTACGTACAGATGATTTTTTGAGATGTACGGACTTACTACAAAAATCGCCGACTGCCAGCTGTTTCTGCACCAATAGCCCACAGCTTGGCAAGCCTAACAAACAACTTTCCCCTTATGACAGACACGCTTCACTAAGTTGAGCCCATATTTTGCCTACTACAAACTAAAAACATCAACTTTACACTTGTAGACTCTCTTGCAGACAATATAATTGCCCGTCAAATAAGTTGTGCTGGTCACAAACAATAGTGTGTGATCTTACTAAGATAACCGTACTTGGTTTACCTTACTATGTGAAACCTATTTGGTTAAACGTACTTGGTAAAATCTTGTCCATTTATCTTACTTGGTATAACGTACTTGGTTGAACGTAGTCAGATCACCTTACTTAGTTGAGTGTACTTGGTTTAATGTAGTCAGATTACCTTACTTGGTATAACTTGCTTGGTATAACGTGCTTGGTTTATTGTACTTGGTTTATCGTACTTGATTCGTCATAATTGGTTTACTTTACTTGATATAGTTTATTTGGTCCATCATTCCTAGCTTACGAACTTAGTCTAACATTTTCGGTGTAATGTATTGGATCAAAAGAGTTGGTTTACGGTATTTGATTAAATCATCATTACACAATGTTTATTGGGTGATCTTTATAGAAAACGTACGTCAAAATTTTAGGGACTTCATTTACTATGTTTATCCTCATATGCTTTTAAGATATGGAAATATCTCTGTTTGAGGTATTATAAGTCATAGTTTTATCTTCACCGTCTTCTTTATAGAAAACAGCTATTCGTGATTTTGTCTTACTGCCTATCTAAATTATTGCAACTGTTTCATTTTCATCTTCAACTTTTTTTCTTTTATTTAGTACTGTTAATGGTAAAGGTTCAACCGATGCTGTGGAATACTTTCTCTTTCTTTTTCCAAGTATTGGTCCGTGCAATTTTTACACTTCAATAAGTCTATTGTTGGATTGTTGAAAGGCATCGTCTAAACGCCATTCAAATAAAAATCCAATCTAATTATTAATTATCATTGTTATTCATGAAGTAATATTCCAGAGTTCATTTTTATAAATCAATTGCCACACTCAAACATTTAGATATATATAAAATGTATTCATTTTCTCCTCTCTGTACCAAGATGTTTGGTTAATTTTATATTGTTTTCTAATTACGTATTCATTTATCAAAACACAACTGAAACGAACTCGCATGGATCCTACGACTAGCGAAAACACAGCATACGAATTTTTCAACAGTAAGATCAATTTATTAATTATATCATTCACTTTAATAACTATAACATTCTTAATAGCAGCAGCTCTTAATGGCAGACATTGTACAAATTGATTTTGAAGCTGCTCTTGCGCACGTCGACAATATCACAGTCTCAGATACTTTAATCGACAGGGCGTTATTGCTGGATAAGCGTGCAAAAATATAAAATAATTAAAAAAAAGAAATGTAGTACAATTAATGATGTAATTTAACAGTATATTAATAATTTAGAATATAACACCCAGCTTGTATGTGCTTTTTATCGGAAGTAATGAGTAAGATATTGTATATGGGCAAAGTAAAGCAGAAATAAGTATATCTCATAAATAGTTCTTCCATATCTACTTAGCGTTCGGCCCCAAATACTGAATTTTGATAATATTTGAAAATCTGAAAATCTAGTCCAAATTGGAGTAACATTCTGATAGAACTATATACTACCTATTTATAATACTTTATAACTAATCTCAACCTTATCTTAAATACTACGTATATATATTTATCAAGGTTCTCACATAATTATATCATTAATATTAGATCTCATTTGTGTCGCAAATAAGCTGCTATTAAATATAATAAAAAAAAAGTATAAACCACAATTATACAACATAGGCGGCTGGCTGGCTGGCTGGCTGGCTGGCTGGCTGGCTGGTCACCCATTTCGAGGGATTAGTACAACTCTAGTTATTCTTTCCTTTAAGTTTTCCTACGTTGTACAACTTACCCGGCTTGAAACACGTTATTCCATTTTTTTTTATTTTTTTTATTTTTTTTTTCAAACTTTTCAAAATTTTTTTCAAAATTTGCATTTCTTGCTCCCCTGTTACTGAAATCAGTTCAATTTAATTTCAATTTCACCATTTATCCATGATTTTTTTCTTCTCTTTTTCTTTCTTATCCCTGATTAATTAATCATCTCAGTAAAATGTCCACTGAAGAAAAGCCATTAACCACTCCAGAAGGTACTATTGAAACCAACTATGACGAAGTTGCGTCAACTTTCGATCAAATGAACTTAAAAAGTGAAATTGTTAGAGGTATTTTCGGTTTAGGTTTTGAAGCACCATCTGCAATTCAACAAAGAGCAATTTTACCGATTGTTTCTGGTAGAGATGTTCTTGCTCAAGCTCAATCCGGTACTGGTAAAACTGCAACCTTCTCCATTTCTGCTTTACAAAGAATTGATGAAACTCAAAAGAAAACTCAAGCTTTAATTATGGCTCCAACTAGAGAATTAGCTTTACAAATTCAAAGAGTTATTGTTTCACTTGCTTTACATATGGATGTTACTGTTCATGCATGTATTGGTGGTACTTCAATTTCTGAAGATATTGAAGCTTTAAAAGCTGGTGCACAAATTATTGTTGGTACTCCAGGTAGAGTTTTCGATATGATTGAAAGAGGTTTCTTCAAGACTAAAGATGTTAAGATGTTCATTATGGATGAAGCCGATGAAATGTTATCCCAAGGTTTCAAAGAACAAATTTATAAAGTTTTCCAATACTTACCAGAAACTACTCAAGCTGTTCTTTTATCTGCAACTATGCCAAGAGATGTTTTAGATGTTACAACTAAATTTATGAGAGATCCTGTTAGAATTTTAGTTAAAAAGGATGAATTAACTTTAGAAGGTATTAAACAATTTTATGTTAACGTTGAACAAGATGAGTATAAATTAATGTGT
Source organism: Pichia sp. NRRL Y-12830 (assembly GCA_030564565.1). Classification (NCBI taxonomy): domain Eukaryota; kingdom Fungi; phylum Ascomycota; class Pichiomycetes; order Pichiales; family Pichiaceae; genus Pichia; species Pichia sp. NRRL Y-12830. The sequence goes on from JAJLVO010000019.1 coordinate 120,057, forward strand.
TTAATTGATTTATATGATTCCATTTCCGTTACTCAAGCTGTTATCTTCTGTAATACTAGAAGAAGAGTTGAAGATTTAACTGAAAACTTACAAAAGGAAAATTTCACTGTTTCTTCAATTCACTCTGATATGTCTCAACAAGATAGAGATAAGATTATGGCTGAATTCAGAAGTGGTTCATCAAGAATTTTAATTTGTACCGACTTATTAGCAAGAGGTATTGATGTTCAACAAGTTTCCTTAGTTATTAACTATGATTTACCAGATAACAATGAAAACTACATTCATAGAATTGGTAGATCTGGTAGATTTGGTAGAAAGGGTGTTGCTATCAACTTATTAGCTGATAAAGATATTCAAAGAATGAGAGAAATTGAAATGTTCTATAACACTCAAATTTCTGAATTACCAGCTGATATTGGTGATTTATTCAACAACAATTAAATCTAATGATTTTTTTTAATTCTTTTTCAAAACATAAGTATTATGTGTATTGTTTATTATCGTGTCTATTACTGCAGTAGTTAAATGGTAAATAATAAAATATTACTATCCTTTACTTTATCTTCTTTATTTCATTATTTTTTATTCTTTAACTTTCTTCTTTATTTATTCAACAATAAATTTTATAAATTCGCTACATGAATTAAATAAATTGATAATATTATAAGAAAGGCTGACTGATTATTCTGGTTTATTTTTAGTACTTATCTACTTCAATGGATTACGGTTCAATTATAGACCCATCAGGTAGAAACGACAATCCAAAAGAATCTTTTTTTGTTTTAGATACTACAAAGTTTACGTTTGTTTTCATTTATATATGTTATTTACACGATCAACAATCATTTGGTTTTTTCTTAAAATGTATTACCCAGGCAGTCATTTATAGTATTCCAAATATTGATGAGCTCCCTGATTTGCTATCCCTTTTATCATCATCCTCTGGAGGTGAAACTCTTCATCAAGTCGAAAAATTTAATGTCTTGATAAGAATAATCATACCGTATATAATACTTAATTTTTTAATGACAACAATACTTCATTTAATATGGTTATACACATCAATTAACGAAATGGTCCCATTCACAACTTTTACAAAATATTTAAATGATATAACTACAAATAATTTGGATAACACAAAATGGATTTATGATTCATTATTTCTTGATATAATAGGAGAATCATCAATAATAAGTTCCACTTCATCTATTTCAAGATCAATGTATGTGCTTATTCTTGATTTTATCATTTTCTTCATGCAGTTATCTACTGTTCTTCTTATACGACAACGTCTGAACAGATACAATAGAAATCTTTCAAATTCTGTGATTATCACTGTGAAATAATAAAACACTTACGCCTTCCTTTTTTTTTTCTATTAATGGAAGCGAATACGATTTTGAATCGAATTCCTTAATCAGTTGTCGGTGATGTTCGGACAGTTTAACCCGTTATTGCCTATTTTTTCCTTTCCTTCTAACAGTTTATTAGTTTTGAATCTTGTTCGGTGATCGTATAAGTTGTGGAAACATTAATAGTTGTTATTAAAATAAAATGGAACAATCATCGTCAACTTTGAGGAAAGGTTCGTTTAGTAATCAGAGACCAATGATGGCGAATCGTGAATCTTCATCTGAAAGTGTTCAATCAAGTAGTATACCAATTTTACCTATAAATACAAATCACAAAGCTGAAAGTGTGTTTAATCTAGATACAGTTTATAAAAATAATACAAGATTTGCAACCCAATCAGTTTTACCACCTAATAATTATAATTCCCCTTATTATATACCATTTAAAAATATTGATGATCCAAGACCTGTTGATCAACTTATTTATAGATTTAGTATTTGGAAAATGATTATCAAACAAATTGTGTTTTATTTCAAGGAAATGTGTGTATTTAAAAGTCAAACATTTCAAGGTAATAGAGCAATGTTGGAAAATTTGGAAATTTTAAGAAGGCAAAATTCAGGTAAGTTGAAAGTAAAGGCAAATTCAAACAAAAATTTGAAGAAATCTTTATCAGCAACTAATATCAAAGATGAAGAAAGTTTAAGTTCAACTTTGAGTAATAATGGGTCGAATGAAAATATAAATATAGTTGATAACGATAATTTAAATCCGGATCAACAAAATATTGTTAATAAATTATTACAAACAACATTTTTGCCGCCTGGTGATAACTCAGTCTTGTCAATATCTTCAACATTTTTCAATAATCATAATTATTTAAAGGAAAAAGAATTATTAACTTATCAACATTTATCAAATAGATTAATTCCGAGATTGGAAAATTTAAAAGATCAATTGAATGAAACAATTAGACAAATGAATTCAATAAAAAATTCTTCAGATTTTAAAACTAAAAATTTAAAAATGGAAATTGCCAAAACTGGTGGTATTTTATCAGATTATATAACATCCATTGAGTTGTTGAAAACCGGACATTCAAAATCAAGTTTAGGTACAACAATTACTTTGAAAAATGACGATTTTGAATCAAAACTAGATCCTTATATATTAAAATTGAAATTAGATTTACAATTAAAGGATCAACTATATATTGAAGCTCATTTAAAGGAAATGTATTATGATTTACAATTCAAAGCAGTTCAATTAGAAAAAATTTTATATTCTGAAATTCAAAGTTGTATATCAACCTATACTGATTTAATAGATTCTGAATTAAATGCCGTTAAGGATAATTTAATTTTACCATTTAAACAAGGATTTATTAAAAACGACCCAACAGTTGATTGGGATTATTTTATCAAAAATGACAATAAAAGGAATTTTTTGCCACTGGATGCAAAAAGTACTTTAAATAAAACAAAACAAGTTAGAAAAAATTCCGATATAGTTTACCCATATAGAAATAACGTTATAAGCTCATGTATTTATTCCGGAAGTTTAGAAAAAAAATCAAAATATCTAAAAAATTATTCCAAATTCTATTATGTTTTGACAATTAATTTCTTACATGAATTTAGAACAAGTGATAGAATTAAAGACCTAACTCCAATTCAATCTTTTTCACTAAGTGATTTAACCGTTTCAAGTGTTGATAATGATCCAAAAAAATTTGTACTCAGAATTTATAAAAATGATGCAAAGGAATCTGCAAAATCTAAATTTACCTTCAAGGGAGATTCAATTGATTCAACTTTAAAATGGATTGATTATCTATCTGATTTAACTGAATTTGATAACACAATTGAAAGAAATGTTTCATATGATATTAGTGATGATGAAGACACTCAAGAAGAGTTAAAGGGCAATAACCAATCTGAACAAAGTAGTTTTTCTGATTCAAATAGTAATAAGTTTTCCCAGAAATTTTCAAATGGATTAGTGTCTCCGCCAATTGATTCAAATTCAATCTTATCATCTCATTCAAGATCTGTTAGTGATGAACTTTACAAATCTCAATATCAACAAATTCAAAATAGTTTGTATCAAAAATCTCCACAAGATGATCATTTTTCAATTAATTCAAACAATTCAAATATCAATAGCATTGCATTTAAATCGATTAAATCTCAGCCTAATATGGTGAGGCCAAATTCTGCATCAACAATTTCGGTTTCAAATGTACCAGAATCAAATTCAAGAACTAGTTCAAGATCAAGTTCTAGGGCAAGTTCAAGAGCCTCATCACCTGTTGGTAGAAATACAACAGTTAGAAATGGTGGAACTCAAAGGGCATCAAATACTATGTTATCACCAAAACTTGGAACTGTTACAACACCTAATGGTAGTACTGCAGTTTCAGGAGATTATTTTTCTTATGCACCAAGGAAAGTTCAAGCTTCAATTATTAGGAATGGTAATAGACTAGCATCATCAGCAAGCTCGGGTAGACTTACTCCAACAGGAACTTTAAGTTTGAATACATCAAATACTGGATTATCATCAAATATTAGTTTAAATAAAAGTACAAGTAATTTGAGTGTACCAAAAATAAGTATTCATGAAAGTAGCCCAATTTCCACAGAAAAACCAGATATAGATCTAAAGTTTGAGAATCTAGCCCCCGATGAAGTTTCAGGTTTAGAAAGAAGACGTAAAACATTAAGTGAAAAATTAGATTTAACAGGTTTAATTAGTGGTAACGCTTCAAACAGCTCAAGCAGTATATTAAATTTACCAGCTAATTCAGAATCTTTAAATTCATCATTTGGTTTACCGCAAACTCCAGGCATTATTCCCGGATCGAAAATGACCCAAGTATTTGATTCAAGAAATGGTTATGGAGGTCGTAATGATAGTATTAATGAAGAAGAATACGAAAATTGAGTTTAAGAAAATTACAACAATACGCAAATAACTTTTACTAAAGCCATCCTTCATATAAATAGTTGCATCCTTTTGAGTTTGTTTTAACTTTTTTAAGATTCCTGTTAAGTATTTTATCTTTTATAATGATTTTTATATAATGATTTTAACGATTTTATTCACTTTCAGAGAAAAAAATAATGATTGATATTTGAAATTCTTTAAAATATAACAAAAAAACTCCGAGACGGGGAATTGAACCCCGGTCTCCCGCGTGACAAGCGGAAATTCTAGCCACTAAACTATCTCGGATTTACAAAATTTTTAAACATGGTGATTTGTATACCGTGCTTTGCAAATATCACGTCTTTAACCAACTTAGTTCAAGGGTCACGACTGGCATAATTGCGCCTGTTCGATTGCAGATGAAATCAAAAGTTGTGGATTTGTTGTGATGTATCTAAACAGAGTCAAAAAGTTGAGTCTGGTAATGCAAATGATTGCTCATGTTGCGGATATTCTAGAAACTTTTAATTATATCACTAATTGTATTTTCATCATCGACTATTGTTCTCCTTTTTTGAAATGAACGCCGTATGAATAATAAAAAGGCAGATAACAAGGAGGTTGCTTATCTATTATTTCTTATCTTTTATCTCTTATTCATTTTACTATAATTATTGCACTTAATTTTATCTTATATAAAGAGTGTTGTAATGTATTCACTCTAGTTATATGATCCATTTTAACTTAATCAATCGGTAGTATTAATAACTATATAGTACTAAATAAGTTTATACAATAAGGAGGAGATGTCCTCCTTTTATATAATATGCTATATTAATGAGTGTGGTAATTAATATATATGAAACAATCATATAACTGTTTCATATGAATGCCACTAGATAAATATACGCGGTGTTGAAATGAATGCCGTACTAATTATAAGCGGGCCGATACCAAGCAGGTCGCTTATCTCTTATCTCTTATCTCTTATCTCTTATCTCTTATCTCTTATTCATTTTATTATAATTATTACACTCAAGTTTATCTTATATAAGGAGACATAGTTCTCTAGTTCTTTTATTGTATTTAGTTTATTTATAGTTTATTTAACTACCAACTTATCTATTTATCATGGACCCTATGTTAAGAGTCAATGCGTTACAACACGCGGCATTCATTTCAACAAAGAGACATAGTTCCATAGTTCTTTTACTTTATCTAGTTTATTTTATAGTTTATTTAACCACCAACTTATCTAAATATCATGGACCCTATGTTAAGAGTCAATGCATTACAACAATCTGACCCCCTCGTATCTAACTCATTAGTATCACCATCATCATCACCAACAGCATTAAATTTGCTAACAATATCCTTTATTTCCGGGTTATCCGCCTAGGTGATACAGTAGTCTGTTTCAAAGGCATAAGGAGTGCCTACTAAATGCTCAATATTGTCACAATAGTTTTGTGCTGAAGCACCCACCAGTTTATTACCGAAGCCTGCCGTGTTACCACCCCGAGATTATGGTGAAATTCCGACTATCGTCACGGACTGCCAGTCTACTCGCCTCACCTGGCACTTCGGAAGCTACATGAACCGTGTATTGGTATGCGTGACATCTGAAATTCTGACCACAAGCAGTATCGATATCAGAGTATAAACCCGATGTTATGTTCAGGTATATATGCTTTAGATAGATGCGGGTCACCATTGCTGTCATACCAGCCAAGATTAATGCCTATCTCACTAGCTCCAGTAACGGCACTCATTATAATTAATGAAAAAGTTTGCAAGGGAACCATGTTGTCTTATAACTGACTTTGACAGTGCAATCAGAAAAGATAATAGACCGATAATTAAAGTAACTAACTATACAAAGACTACATTGATAAGCCACAGGGAAGAGGAACACGCCCTTTATATAGAGCGCGCAACGATCTCACCCTCTTATAGGTAACATCAGTCAGACTCACACACTGACCTCATCCAGATATTCTTAGATCACATCACAACACCAGCACATAAAACTTTATAAATTATATAGTAATAGTAACAAAAGTCCTATCAAAAAAAAGAAAAAAATATTTTCCAAAATAAAATTGAATAAGAGATAAAACAAAAAAGGTACGAGATAAATTGTGATTCACCCACTTTTTATCTGCCCGTTTGTTATCAATGCAGCATTTAATTCAACATGTAGCAAACGTAATGGTAGTTCTGCAATAGAAAAAGAGTACATCGCAAATAAATTCTTAAGTATAACTTTGAAAAGTTCATATTTTACTACCAATAAAAAATTCTTCAAAGAAAACTATTTTCCTACAAATGAAATATTATCAGAAAAATAATATCACAATCAAAAGAACCTTCAACTTCATACCAGTTCAAAACCCACCCATTTTTCAAATATGAAAACTCAAATAAATTTTAATACTGAATTAAAAAAAATAGTTTTTAATGGAAAGATAACAACACAAATAATGCATTATGAACTGTTCATAAAAACTAACGAAAAAATGTCTTTTTATTATGAGTATGTATGAATTTTTTAGCTGTAGTGATTAATCGTTTTTCAAAAAAACAGATTCTTAGAATTACTTAAAACTGAAATCTGTAACAGGCCTAGATATATCTTTTAGTCATATTATGAATTTTCGTAAATTTACTCTAAAGTATCAGTGGGCTAAAAGCAATTTATTAAAAAAAATATGAGTGTTTTTATATTCATATTATAATTATAATCATAATTAAATACATTATCTTGTTCATTCAAATAAATATATATTGTGACATAATCCAATGATAGAATTTTGCAGCAGATTTTCTTTATAACTCACAATTGTGCTCCTTCCGTGAATTCCTTAAAAAAAATGTGATAGAAAAGGTTAAATATATGTATTCTTGATTGAATTGTACTTTTGTAAATGGTCAAATTCTTACTTCATTTGTTGATGATAAACTACACAAGGAACTGATTCGATTACAGAGAAAAAATCTTTTAGATTTAAGGAAGGTTAAAAAGGTCAACTAGTTATCATCATGGTAAATTATTGGAGGTGAGCATCAGTAATTAAAATAATAATTGTATCAGCATTTTTACTTACCAAAACTATTTGATCATTCAACACTACAATTACCATAGTATTATTAACAAAAATATCAAACTTCCTCACGGCGAAATAGAGTGGTTTTCCGTAAATGTTCTGTTGTCTTTAATTTTTTTAGGGTGGAAATAGCGAAGCCGCATTTTCAAAATGTTTTTTTCCTCTTTGGGAATGAAAATATAAAAAATATTCGGTAATATTTTTCAATATTTTATAAACTGTGGATTTCAAAAGATAAATCATATCGTAGTCTGTACTTTTTTTCTGAGGTATGAATGAATCTCTTTACATAAACCTTTATCAGTTATATTCAGTTCATTTATTTCTGTTAAGTTACCAATTTTTGACTGAGCACAGATTTTAGAAATGTCTGAAACTTCTAGTCATCATCACGTACACATAGTTGATAATGAAATACTTCATATTAATAATGAAAATAAACAGCATGCAACATCAAATTCAGCCTATTCAATCAATTCTGTACAAATTGAACAACCATATTTAGGAGACAATGATAAAAAATCATTTGATGAAATTACAGAAGAAGATACAGAAGAGAAACAGGATGAATTTGCAACCGATTTAGAAAAATATCATACAAATTTTTCAATGTCTGATGATTACATAGATCCTGAACAACGACCTCCAGTTTTTAAGAATTGGAAACAAGAATATATGTGTGTTTTTCTCTGTATTTTTGGACCAGCAGCTGCAAGTATGGCGTCAACTGCATATCAAACAATGCTTCATCCACTTAGTCAATATTTTGATATTGTTGGTGGTAAATTAGTTTGGTCTGTTTCAAGTGTTATGTTAGCAAATGGTGCATGTTTATTATTAATGGGAGGTATAGCTGATGCATTTGGAAGGAAAAATGCAATGATTATTGGGTTTTCGATGTATGCAATATTTTCATTTATTTGTGGATTTATGCATAATTTTGTTTTATTATGCCTATTTAGAGGTTTCCAAGGCGCATCAGTTGCATGTGCTACACCCGCAGCAGCTGGATTTCTTGGTTCAACGTATAAAAATTCGAAAAGGAAAAATATGGTTATGAGTTGTTTTGGTATTGGTGCACCAGTGGGTGGTGCATGTGGATTTTTTATTTCAGGTGTTTGTATTATTGCAATTGATTGGAGAGCAGTCCAATTTTTTTTCACTATTATTTTTGGCTTTTTAGCAATTTTAGCTTTTTTCTTCCTTCCAGATGATAAAAAAATCAATTTGAAACATTGCAAACATGTTTTCTCAAATTTAGATTATTTTGGTGCTTTATTATCATTATGTTCTTTCACATTAATCTGTTTTTCATTAACAAATGTTGATGCAACTGAAAAAAGATGGAAAACTCCTTATATTATTGCATTATTGGTTGTTGGACTTTTATTGATTCCAGTGTTTGCACTTTATGAATTATACATTCCAAAGAACCCTTTAATGCCAATGCAGCTTTTCAAGAACAAAAACTTTTGTCTTTGTGTCACAGCAACAACATTTTGTTGGATATTGTTTCAAGGTTTTCTAGGTTATAATTCAGTTTTATATTTTGAAATTGTTAGAGGTTACTCAGTTATAATTGTTGCATGTTGCTTTTTAGCTCAGCCGATTGGTGGTATTTTAGTTAATATATTTGCAGGTTTAACGATGCACAAAATTCAAGGTAAATATTTAATGAGTATTGGTACACTTGGATTTTTAGGTGTTGCAATTATTTGGTCAACAATGTCAATCAATAGAAATTACTTTTTAGGACCGTTTTGGGCATTCCTTTTATCAGTTATTGGTGCCGATCTGGTTTATAACATTTCAAATAGAGTTACTTTATCATCATTGGAAAAACATTTACAAAGTCGTGGTGCAGGTACTTTTAATACGATTATTCAACTAAGTGCCGCTGTTGGACTCGGTATAAACAGTACAATTATGACTGCTAGGTATCCAAATTATGGTACACCACAACAAGGTGATGATATAGAAAGTTTATTTAAGGCAATTAAATATCCGTTTTATGTTGGTATTGCATTATCTGGATTCTCGTTCATTTTAACTTTATTCTTGAAAGTTGGAGTTATTGGTACTAAAAATGATGAAAAAGAATGTGTTGATTAAATAGTGTAGTTTTAAAATTTTATATAAATAATAATAATAAAATATGATGATATAAAAGCCAATCTATTTTCTGCTTCATCAACATATGATGATAGTAGTGATCTTATAAAGACAAAAATAATTAATTAGCTATCGTTTTGGTAAAACAATGTGTTGCCGAGTTCCGAGATCATTCAGTATATCAATTATGCGAGTATTAAAACTTTTGAGTTTTTCAGACGCCCTGAAAATGACCCGCACCCCACTAGTTAAAAATTAATAGTTAATGTACATCAAACCGATTCATTTAAATTTCTTATACATATTTTATAAAGAATTTGACAAGTGAAAAACAAAATTTACTTTTTATAAAATATTAAAAAGTTTTACTCTTGAAAAATCTTTTTGAATACGAACGTAAGTTTTATTTTTAAAAAAACGTTTGCATTGGATTAGTGATAACTGTATAAAATTAACATCTTTTGTAAATTTTTCGGCACCATAAAAGTAAACTTAAACAAAACATATAGAAAAAAACTAATTAATTCCTAGTTCATCTTCAAAACTACCTTCTCTAAGTCGTCCTTCCACTTGAACTTCATCATCATGATCATCTCCTAAACCTTTTGTCCTCAAATCACCATTATGAGCTCGATCTAAATTTAAATCTTCCAATTCATAACTTTTTTGAGGCATGTTAATATCATTGTCATCATCTTGTATGTTATCATCGTTTTGATCTATCCAATGAACCCTTTTTTTCTTACCAGAAGAAGAAGAAGAGGATCCTGCACTATTACCAGTACCACTACTATTAGATAATGAAGAGAAACGTGGAATTTTATTATATTTTGAACTTGACTTGTAATATTTATATAAGTAATGAAACAATATTATGATCAATAAAGTTATTGAAACTAATATGATTATTTTGGTAAGAGAGAACATAGTGGAAGTAGATGAAGAAAGTGAGTCAGAAGAGTCAGAAGATTTAGGAGATTTAGGTTGAAATTCAGATCCTTGAGATTCAGAAGTGGTAAATGTATTTATAGTTGAACTATCCTCCTTTTCATTATAATCCCTTAATGCTAAATCTAAAAGACCAATACTTGAAACACTAAAATCATAAGGTACCATATGACTTGCTTCATCAATTTTAATATAAGTTAAATTACCACGTTGCCAAAAGGAACCAACTTTCGAATTATCATGGTTCCAAATATAATCCATTTGAAATTTTTTGATATCTCTTCTATGAAGTTTATTTGATATTGAAATTGGAACTTTATAATTGTTATCATTTAGATACTTGGATAAATGTTCAGTTATTACCATTTCTGTACCTAAATAATTACAAATCAGATCATTTGTACCTGAAAACAAATTAACTTTTATACCTGAATTTAATAAATTATTTAATAAGGTTGCACCAATTTGATCATCATTATTATTATTAATGCCAGGTTTATAATTCATGTGAACATTATTATTGCATTCTTTCCAAGTATTTGAAACATGTAAAGAATCTTGAACGTTTTGTAAATTTAAGAAATTTGTAGTTTGTGATAAAATTTCAGGCCAATTATTACCACATGATGGATAACTATCAGTTTTTGTAATATCATAAACATTAATACATTTATTGTCGTTATTAACTGTGTACAGTTTTAGTAAACTTGTCAAAATTGAATCACATACTTGATTATCAAACTGTAACTTATCATGAACTGAATTTTGTAAATTTTGACATTTATCATGATAATCCAATAAGATGGAAACTTTACGTTCTTGATTTGGATCTGATAAATTTATTATATTATTATCTATTGAGAATGGGATATAAGACAACGATTGTAAATTAGGGTCAAGCCATGCATTACCTAATAAAATTGCCTTTAGTTTATTAGAGAGTGAAGATGTGACTAAAGAATTTGCAAAATGGGGTATGTATTGACCAGCATAAGATTCACCAGCAATTATTATTGAGTGATACTGATTTAATTGATCTGGGAAAATTTCAAAATAGTTATTCATAAATGATAGTAAGTGTTTAGTTGATTGATCTAAGTTTAAATCAAAAGAATCATTATTACCATCATTATCTTTATCATTAATTGAAAATCCAGTACCTGTTGGTTGGTCAATAAATAATAAATCACCTTTTTCAAACCAACCTTTATTCCAATCAATTTTTGGTGATTGTCCATTTACTCTTAAAGGACCAATTTCCATTAATGCACCATCCATTGACGAGCAACCAGGACCACCATTAAGCCAAATAATTAATGGTCTATTTTGAGATGTATTTGTATGATGGAACCCCCAAAAATAAAGGGTAGAATCATCATCTTCTGATATGGGTATATGACCTGCATTCATGGACAGTATATCATTCCATTGAGGTTTAAAGCCTGGTATTTTGGAAGAATCGACGACATATGTATCATCATCTCTTGAATGAAGGTTGGGTATATAGAGAGCCGTCGAATATGCTATGAAAAGCAGCAGTAGAAGCCAAGAATGCATGGTTTGTAAAAGGAAAAAACGTATATATAGAAAGTTACAGAAATAGACTTGTGTCTTTAACAGAAAGAGACCTGAGAACGCGCTGCGCCACGTCTGCAGCGTGTGTGGCGGGTGACGTTTGCACAGTTATCAGAATATCAGCATTAGCAGGAGCAGAGAGACGAAGAAGACCAATTGCCAAGGACGAGCCGTGTACGTCCAACACTGTTATACCAGAGAACTGTGCTAGTGGCTCTTGAGAGGGAACAGGTGTTGCTGTTAGGACGTTTGGCGCAGAAGGAGAAGCGGAGGAAGGTGAAGACAACCGTAACACTTCTGTTATGTGCATATCAAGTGCACCTTGTAGAGTTGAAGCAGAGACACATTCCAGAAGATCAACGATGATGGAGAGACGGGTAGGATCTGTTGGATTGGAAATGTACACCTCTTGTGTGTCAGGCACGGGACGGATGTTGGAAGCGTCCAAAAGGTTTGGAGGAAGTTCTGCTGTAATGGCACCTCCATAGAGATAGGTGGTAACCGACATGGTATTGTAGTGGGGGTGGTATATTAGATATAGATATGAATTGAAAAAGAAGTGTACTGAAGTACAACAGTCATGGTGGTTACAGATTAGTTACAGTGGATCCTGAATACGTGAATATTTTTAAGTTTCAATTTTCAATTTTCAACTCTATGGCCGCGTTTGAATTAACAAATATCCACTTGTTTCAACTAACTAACGTGAGTTCATTGAATAGACAGAAAAAATCAGAACACTTACGATTCAAATAGACTGTACAAGCTTCTTCTTACCTGATGGTACCACAATCATCAACTTTTGTGAATTTGGTCGTAAATTCTATTATAACATAAAACATTATCTAGCTGCGTGGCTCCAATTAACAGAAAACCGTAACCAATCACAACCACTACTTCAACTTTTGTTTAGCAGATCTAAAAGTAATTGTCTCCAATTTCATTGTATTTCTGACGACTGACGTGGATAAGCACTGAAAGTATTTTATGGTGTTTTTTAGTTGTTCTGTGTCTATTACCTGTTTTTCTATCCCGTGTTTCAAAGATTGTTGTCTATATTGCTTTTATGTGTAATGCTTTATGTGTAATGCGCTAATATACATAGAGAACATAAACAAGCAGAAAAACTTGAACAAAGTAGTAAAAATGAAGATTATCTAATATTGTTTGTATACTTAACATTCAACAATCGATATAACACCTGTTATTCTTAGTGTCATGACAACAACCAACTCACACCTTCTAGTAACTTCAATAATCCCCACCTACTCCAAATCCATGCTTCTACCACAATCCAAACTACCCAAAGCATTCCAACAATCCCACCCTCAATTAATTTGTATATACACAAGGAGAAGTACCGCTCTTCAACACATCCAATTCTCTCTCCCATATTCTCTGCCCTTTCCAACAAATTACGCAACTTCAACGTAATACTTGTATTGATCTCTCCATTCGTACGATCACAATATCCTAACAACTCTTCTATACTATATGCCTTCTTACTAATCGAGCTACGTTGTTGTTCAATTTTGTTATCTGAATCTTGTAACAGTTTCAAAAACTGTGTATATTTTTCAACACTTTCACTCTCCAATTCTTCAATTTCTTTGATTTTATCCTTTAGTTTGTTACCTCCTTCAATCAATTCTTTATTCACCACTTGCTCCTTCATAATCATGGCAAACTTCATACCTTCAATATCTCCATCAGTAATTCTATTCATCCTCATTAACTCTAGTAGTTCATCAATTGCATCAAAATATTGAATATCTTTAATCACTCCATCACCACACGATGTTGATGATAATCCAAAACTAGGTGCTTCTAAATAATCTTGTTTATCTTCATCGTATTCAGTACTTTTTTCCTTATCCTTATCCATATCCTTTTCCTTTTCTTCATCCTTTTCGCTATTATTATCTCTATCCTTTTCTTCTACTTCAACTATTGGTATTTCTTGTTTACTTTTCTTTTGATAATGCTTAAATCTAGCAACACTTGCAAGATTTTCATTCTTTGCATCTTTCTTCTTCTTCTCCTCCTTTCTCTCATCATCGAACAATAATTCATGCAGATTTTGAATCTCCTTACCGCCATGATGAATATGTAAGGGAAACCATCGTTTACCATTTGGATCTCTTAATTCATGCCATTTATTATCCCTCCAAATCAAATCTCCAATAATTTCATATAATCCAATTTGCCAAATTAATCTTGGCTTAGAATATTTACTAAAAACTCGACTTGCAACTTTAACTTTCCTCCAATCATTATTATTGACAATCACCTCATCATCAACAACTATCCCTAAACCTTCCCCATTACCATCAGTTTCTTGAGTCATACCAATTCCAACACCAACTTTTTTACCATGCATCGTAAATTTCTTCAACCTCTCACCTTTATGCATTCTAACCCTCCTATTTCTCATTATTTGTAATGGATTCCAAACTCCATCAACATTTGTATATTTTGCTCCTTCATTATCTTTATCAATATAATGAATTTTTTGATATTCATCAATATATTCATAATATGTACTTAAAAAAGATCCAACATGCCTTGCCCTACTTAATATCTTATTATAATGTTTTATTGAAATTTTGTGATTATTGGGTATATTCATATCTTTAACTTCATCCTTTTTAATTTTTTTGAATATTATATTCTTAGATGACGTATTATTAGAATCCGATATGTTTGTTTCTGATGTTGACGATTCCAAAGTGGATATAGCATCACTATCTTCCACAGATTCTTTAGGTGATTGTAAAACAATTTGATCGGATGTTTGTGCTGTATTTAAATGCAATTCATCAATTAATTTTATGCGATGATTTAATAAATCATTTGTTTCATTTAGAAAAAATTCAGTTTGTTTAAAAGTATTTGCATCATCTACCTTCCTACTAACTTCATTATCCGATTCAGAATCACTATTATCGTCATCTTCTTTCTCATCTTCTTTCTCATCTTCACCCTCTTTAGTAAACGACGTATTTATTCGACTTAATGGTTTTTTGTTTAAAACTGGACTATAAATCCCTGCACTTGGTCTAATAGTTGGCAAATCAACCGTAACAGAAACAGATTTTGATGAATTTTTTGAATTGATCCGATGATTTTTAGTTGATAAACTTGGTAATTTAGTATTATGTATTATAGTAGTTGTAGAAGCTGTTTGTGCCATCAACCTTTGTCTTGGTAATGGTAGTACTTCATTACCATCATTAACACCACTTGGTTCAGAATCGACATGTTTTTTTGTTCCTATACGATGGATTCCCTGAAAAGATGGGAAGTGCACCTTTGTATCCATCATCTGGTGTAGATAATAAGAGTGATCTCTAACGATTGTGGTATGGCTACAAAAGACGCAATTAGATTTTTTCGCAACATGTATTTTTTATAATCGAAGTCCTCCACCACTATCTACACTTTTTCTAACAAACCAGTCAAGCTACCTCATGTCATATTACTTTGCAATCATTGGAAGTAATAACGAACCACTATATGAGCTAGATATAGGAACATATAAACAAAACGGAGATGGTAGTGTTAATTTCCCAGCTGAAATCAAAGAATTAAAACAATTCATTGCAAATGCATCATTGGATGTACTTGAAAATCTACAATTTAAATCAAATCAAATTTTTTTCAAAAATATAGATTCTTTTTATGGATATTCAAACTTTATATTTTTAACTCAAGGTAACATTAAATTTTTGATTTTAACAAATTGTAAAAATTTTGATGAAAGTATAAGACAATTTTTTATTGAGATTAATGAAATTTACGTTAAAAAGTTATTATCCCCGTTTTACGATATTAACACTCCAATTAGATCAAAAGTTTTTGATTCAAAAGTCAGAAGTTTGGCGAAAAAATACTTATAGGTTAGAAATAGACAGTTAAACGATATCCGCAATATACCGTTACGTTGATAACACATGTACATTCCAGATGCCAAGTCTGTGTTTAGCAACACGCTGGGCTGGTTTTTTTTCCTGAATCAGCTCAATGCCTTAGCTATATGCTAATGTACATTGTTTATTTGTACGCTACATAAGATAAGCCACAAATAATATTTTAGAATTCTGCATTTCTCGTACAGTTTTATTAATATGACGATAGTATTTTTCCAAGTTTTTCAATTGAAAACAAGAAATTTGGCTACAGAAATATATGTAAATTGAAATTGACTATAAATAGAATATTTAGCTAAAATAAAATAAAGTAAATTAAAACAAATGAGAATTTTCAAATTAACTTCGCCGGTTATTATTATATTATACAACTGCCTGGCGAATGGTTGTCGATGAAAAACTTAATAAGTCATCTAATCATAAATTGTCATTATATTTAATTGGAATGTGAAATAAAAGTCTCACTTTATGGTGAGTATACACAAAATACAACATAATTTGACAAGGTAGTATCGATACCCAATGAACATCCCATCATCATAGCATTTCCAACAATCTCTTTAGTTTTTGGATTATCTAACATAGTATTTGCATAATCTGTAAGTAAATCATCATTTGTCGTGTATATTGGAAACATTTGTAAATCATTGT
Source organism: Pichia sp. NRRL Y-12830 (assembly GCA_030564565.1). Classification (NCBI taxonomy): domain Eukaryota; kingdom Fungi; phylum Ascomycota; class Pichiomycetes; order Pichiales; family Pichiaceae; genus Pichia; species Pichia sp. NRRL Y-12830. Next base: position 136,666 of record JAJLVO010000019.1, read on the forward strand.
AACTTGACTCACTAAATTTCCATTTTTTGGATTGTGGATCTTGAACACCAACATTATCATAATAGTTAATAAAATTTTGAGCAAATATCACAAGATTGGCATCACTTCTGACATTTGAAACCGATGTAAATTTCAATGGTATTTGTGTATTAAAGTCAGTTGAATCAATATAAACTCCAGTAGTTAACGGTGCTTGAATACTTGTTGTACCAGACCCAGTTGTCGTGGTATCAGTGGTTGCAGTGGGTGTAATTGTAGGATCAAATAGTATGAACATACAGAATACATGTAGGTATTGATTATATGGTCCATAACCACACCCAAAAGCATTTGCCTGTGAAAATGCTTGAGTCTTCTTGAATAAAGCAAGGTAAACATCTACGACCTCATTGATAGGTGTAGATTCTAGATTTTCCAAATAAAAAATTGCATATTTGTTAGATGTCGACTCATCATTATACTTATACTCGTAAGGATTTGGATTATTGCCATTTTGAATTGCAACGATGAACGTATCTGCAACAATTTGAATTTCAGGAACAAAGGCTATACCTGTTTCTTTGTTGTAATTTGCTGCTGTGAACATTGCTGAATTCCATGCTTCAGTGTTGACTGAATAGGTTGAACTGGAACTGGAACTAGAGCTGGAACTAGAGCTGGAACCAGAGCTGGAACTAGAGCTGGAACTAGAGCTGGAACTAGAGCTGGAACCAGAGTTGGAACTAGAGTTGGAACCAGAGTTGGAACTAGAGTTGGAACTGGAGTTGGAACTAGAGTTGGAACTAGAGTTGGAACTAGAGTTGGAACTGGAGTTGGAACTAGAGTTGGAACTGGAGTTGGAACTGGTGCTGGAATTGGAGCTTGATGGTGTTAGTGGCGCTGTTGATAAAGAGGAAGATGGTGTGAATAAATCAGGAGTTAGGGATGATGATGATAATGATGATGATGATGTGGATAAGGAAGAGGATAAAGTTGATGACGAAGCAGAAGATAAAGCAGAAGAAGCAGAAGATAAAGTGGAAGCAGAAGGTGAAGATGATGAATTAAAAGAAGTCTTTGAATGTGAAGAAGCAGAATCGGAATCACTTGACAAACTATAAGAACTAGACGTAGTTGACAAAAAGGAATCAAATGAGCTTGAACTAGTTATTGAACTAAAAGAAGTGAAGGTAGTCGATACAAGAAAAGATTCGGTCGCAGATGAAAGTAATGAAGAAGTAGATAATTCAGAAGATGAATCCGGTAAAACATAAGAAGATATAGAAGTTAGAGAAGAACTAAAAGCAACTTGATTGAAACTGTAAACTGTTGTTGTTGTTGTTAGTGGTGGACATGAAGTATCCGACTCAGCACAGGCAGCGTTGAGAATAGCACATAGTGCTATATACATCTTGGCACAACAAACCATTGCGTCTATCGAACAACAAACTACAGGCCAAGAGCCGCCATTTGAAAAGAAAATGCAGCAACTCAAACACAGTCAACAACCAACGAGTGCTTCAACATTTGATTAAAATCGTCTAAATATTTGGCAAATCAGATGCATCTGCGGATTCTGAAGCCGTTTGTTTCCTTATTGCGCAACTGGTAGATGTGGCCTTTATTGTTCTTTTTCTTTGTTTGCGGCATGTTCTCACCTTTTTATTGCCGAATCAGGAAGGCGGTTTCTGTACTACACACATGGCTACAATATATTTAGTTAAACAACCCGTGTATGCCTTGAAGAAGTGATACGCTATCACATTGTGATTGTTCTGTCATCACATTGGTAACTATTCCAAGTTTATGCTCAACAACACGTTGTACTGCTTCACTTCCCGCCTTTGCTCTATGTATAAGTTTTTCAAACTTCTTTACACGATTATGGGCCAATGTAACTTTATTTATTATATCATCAATTTCATTAATAGGATAGTCTTCAATGGATACCTTTATCTCTGTTTTTTTCTTGAATTCTTCATCGATTAAACTAGAATCCAATTTAATTTGATTATTTTTTAACTCTCTCCATATTTTTTGTTTCATTTCTAATTTTTTAATTGCGTTCTGGAAGAATTCCTGTTTTATTAAATTTTCTTCACTTTCTTTAATTGATTTGTTCATTGACCCTAAAAGATGTTCATAATTTTCCCAATCAATATCAACATGTCCATTGATTAGATCACTAACAAAATCTTCAAGTGCAGAATTACAAACTTTTGAAGATTTCCTCTTAAAATCATCATCATCATCATCATCATCATCATCACTATCGTTTGCACTACTAAACAATTCTTTTGACCAATCCTTTTGTTTGATTAATCGCTTAGTTATCCAAATTAATAGTTGTTTAATTTTATGTGCATCTGGTAATTCCGAATCAACATGTTTATATAATTCGTTAATCGGGATTGAATCGTGAGGAGTAGCTATAAATCCATTACCAATTGATGATAATCTTTTACCACGTAATGCAAGTGATGATCTACGTGATTTAATATCTTTGTTATTATTTTTACTATTTTCAATTGCATCTTTTAATGGAATCATGATAGTTTCTATTTCTTCATGTAATGCATTATCTGCATGATCATCTTTATTATTTTCGTTATTTATACTTATGTTATCAATAAGATTACTTGTAAACTCTTTCAATTTTTCGGTTTTTTCAGATTTTTCTAAATTTTCAAAATCTTTCAATTTTTCCAGTTTTTCAACTCTTTTCTGTTTCTTAATTTGATTATTACGTTGCCTTTCTTTTAATAATTTTAATTCATTCTCTTTTTCGAGTTTTTCTATTTTTTTTTGCTCTTCACGTTTTCTTTTCAACGTTTCCTTTTCTTCACGTGCTGTTTGTCTCAATACTTCAAGTCTTCTTTGGTTTTCTAATTCTAAACTTTTTGTAGGTGTTTCAATCAATGATTCCTCCAAAATTGGTGGTTCATAATCAATTATAGGATCAGGAGCAGGAGTCAATGTTAATGGTGGTGATGGCGGTGGAGGTGGAGGTGACGAGGAAGTTGTTGCTAATTTTTGCTTTTTTGACGATTTTCTTGATTTCTTTTTAACTGGCGATTCAAGCATAAAAACTTCATCATCGTCTTCATCTTTATTATTATTTAAAGCATTATTTTCGTCATTATCATCTTGAAAATCCAAAACTTCAAATAAGGAAAACGATGAAGACTCCTCAGGTATTTTTTCCTTTGACTTAGATTTCGAGTTATGCTTTGATTGTGATTTTGGTATTTTAGCTTTACTTGCTGATTTATTATTGGGTACTATATTAATGTTTGTTTTAACAGGTTTAAAATTTTCTTTTTGCTTAGGTTTCGGAGTTCCGGGTTCTTTAACCTTTCGTTTCAATTGAGGCTTTGATTTTTGTTTGGTATTATTTGTATTGTTTGTATTGTTTGTATTTGCAGTATTTTTCTTTGGCCTTCCACGTTTTTTAGGATTGTCTAATGTGTTTGGATTATTTTCCTTTTCATTTGTTGCAATATCATGTTCAGGTTCAGGTTCAGGTTCAGGTTCAGGTGTATTTATTTTAACAGCTTTTGAATTATCTAATGATTTTTTCAGATTTTTATTAATTTTCACTTTCCCCTTGTTTTGCTGCTTGGCAATCCTTATTTTCTTTTGCTTTTCACCAATTCTAAATTTTAAAAAGTTGTCCTCATCATCATTATCATCAGTATTATTATTATTATTATTATTATCAGTATTATCAGTATTATCAGTATTATCAGTATTATGATGGTAATCATTATCATTATCATTATCATTATTTCGAGCAGGTTTAAATAAATCTTGTGATGACCAATCTTCATGAGCATGCACATTATCAACATTTTGAGATTGTGAATAATTGTTAAAACTTGAATTTGTTGAATAACCACTATAATTTCCAGGATGTTTCAACGATCCTAAAATCTTACTTATATTCAAGCCTTTATAACGGGGAGATTTAGCAGGTATATTTTCATCTTCTAAGTTATTTTCATTATCATCATCGTGATTATCGTCATTGAGATTATTATGAGTGTATGATTCTGTTAAAGATTCACCTTTTGGTCGACGCGTAAGCTTGATGACACGTCTTTGTATAATGGGTGTTTCTGGATCCGTGTCAGATAACATTGGCTGATTGATGGATTGTTTGATAAACAAAGCCAAAAGTTTTATTTGTGAATTGTAAACAAGATATTCATGTTGTTGTTTGGATTTCGCACATCATGAAAAATTGAAAAATTGGAAACTTTTTTCTTTGACTTATCACTATCCACTAGTTTCCTGATTAGGCAGTGGGTATGCGATGAGAGATGTTTATAGTATGTTACTTTTTCATGGATGTTAATACAACAAGCTGGAATGGAGAACGTTTCCATGAAAGTAGTATTTGCTAGATAATGTACGTTTTTAATGTGTAGAAGGGAAGTATCGTTGATTTCGATTTTTTATTTTCTATTTCTGTTTTCTGTTCTCAAGTTTTCTCATTATTTTTTATTTTTTATTTTTTATTTTTCGTTTTTTTCAACCAATCCACAACATGATTTTTGTAGTTTGTAGTTTGCAACTGATCCAAGATTAGTTGCATTTTATTACACGCAAAGATCAATCAACTCATCAACAACCACACATATACAATGTCATCTCCTACTATGATCATGCTCAAACACACACTTATTTGGGGTGGTGGTATCATTGGACTTGGTGTGTTGTTATTTAAATTCACCGTTCCAACAGAAGAAGAACTTTTAAGTAAAATGTCGCCAGAAATCAGAGCACAAGTTGAAAAAAATAGAGAACTAAGACAACAAGAACAGAAAATGGTGATGGAAATTGCACAAAGAACCGCTAAAAGTGATCAACCAATTTGGAAAACCGGTGAATTATATAATCCTTGGGAAGGTACAGGGAATAGATTATTAGTGGATAAAGTTAATTTTGAAAAGGAACAAGCAGTCAAAAAGCAACAGTCTGATTTAGAAGCTTTAAAGGAACAACAGGCGAAACTTAAATAAAAAGAAAGAACAGGGTTATTTTTTTCTTGTATATATCTTATTGTCTATGTCTATCTTTATGTTTACGTTTATATAATGGCTAAATAAATTAATTTTATGGGAGAGAGAAAGAGTATTTATAATTTTGCATCTTTTAGTAAAGCATTTTGAAAAATAGTATCAATAGTTTTCTTGATTTGGCCAGCAGCCTCGCCTGCATCCATTTGTGCCATAATGCAAGAAACAACAGCAACACCATTTGTATTGAATCCAAGATCTGAAGAATTTGATAAAATTGGTTCAATATTTTGACCATTAAAACCACCAATCATAACACTTTTCAAAGTTGGTTTGTTATCATGAATATGTTTAATCAATGATTTAATACCTTCTAATCCTAATGGGTTTCTTTTTACGTTTTTAGTATTTGTCGCATAGACAGGTCCCATACCAACATAATCGATATTTGCATCTGATTTGAAAACAGCATCTAACTGTTGAGAAGTATGTGCAGTAAGACCTAAAATTTTATTATCACCAATTAATTTTCTCGCATGTAATGGATCCATATCTTCTTGTCCAATATGCACACCTTCAGCATCTATTTCAATAGCTATATCAACACGATCATTGATAATTAAAGGAACGTTATATTTTTTAGTAATTTCATGAATTTTTTCAGCCCTATTAAGAAACTCGTTTGTTTCTAAATCTTTTTCTCGTAGTTGAACCAAAGTTACACCATTTTGAATAGCCCTTTCAACCTGTTCATAAATGGTTAAGCCAGATGGAACCATTTCATTGTTGGTTACGAGATACAGAGAGTAATCAACGGTGGATTTATCAAACATAGCGAATGTGTTGTGTACAGACTCAATGAACCGATTCAAAAAAGTCCAAGTTCGCCGGATGGAAACCAAAGTATGGTTATAATAATGTTTACACAGACAAGGCGGGACACAGTATTAGGAAAAAAAAGTCGTGAAACCATAAAAGATTAAACAACCGGGGGTGAAACAAAACCGGACGTTTAATCATAGAAAAAGTCGGCTATTGAAAAATAAAATAACTCACTGGAAACACCCGAAGCTGAAAGAAAAAAATGTAAAGTTTAAAATCCCCGAACCAAAAGGACAACAGGCCACAGTAGATTGATTATACTTCCGGAACACATCCGCTATGCGAGATACAGTAACCAATAACTGAAGAGTGTAGCTCAACAGGAAAAGAAAGAACCAGAATCAAAACTCAAAACCTGCTGCTGAAAAGGCCCGGTTATGCATGTGATTCACGGGAAAGTGAGTCACTCCACGTGAATCAAAAGCAGCCCTCCCCGATTGGGAAAAGCCGGAACTTTGTGGGTTTGTTCTGAACAATAGGATGTCTAAGATGGCTAACAGTCACTTAGCAGGTACCTCTGGACATCTACCCCGGGTGGGGATCCATCCATTATTACGTTCGACGTGTCGGACAACATCAAAGCGTTGTGTAATCCGAAGGGTTTATTTCTGCTTCACTGCCTTTTTCATTTCTTTTGCTTTGACCTGGTTCTCTAGTGTGTGGACTGGACTACAATTGACCTGAAATCGGATTCGACACATGCCTTTTCAACCCAATCTCTCCTGGTGTTGTTCTGATTGGCTGGTTCATCTTGCCTGGCCTTGTCTCCCTTTTTTGTGTTGGTCTATTTAAACACCTTGCTATCCCTTACTTTCTCCTCTTCTTCCACCTGTACCTCTTTGTTTCCTTTCTGTATCACAACATTCAACCTTTCATTGTACACTAAATGACTACCATCACTCAAACTGCAACCACTCCGCTGACTTTGAAAACAGTCAATGTTTCAAACACTGATTCAAAAGTTGCAAAGGCAACAGATGCTGTTTTTGATTGGAGTACTTTCAAATTTGCTCCAATTAGAGAATCAACTGTCTCTCGTGCAATGACATCAAGATATTTTAAAGATCTAGATAAATATGCTGAATCTGATATTGTTATTGTCGGTGCTGGTTCCTCTGGTTTAACTGCTGCTTATATCTTAGCAAAATCAAGACCTGATTTAAAAATCGCAATCATCGAAGCTAATGTTGCTGTTGGTGGCGGTTGCTTCTTAGGTGGTCAACTATTCTCTTCAATGGTTTTAAGAAAACCTGCTGATGTCTTCATCAAAGAATTAGGTATCGATTATGAAGACGAAGGTAGTTATATTGTCGTTAAACATGCTGCTTTATTCATTACCAAATTATGTTCTGCTGTCTTAGCTTTACCAAATGTTAAATTATTCAATGCTACTTGTGTTGAAGATTTAATTACTAGACCAACTCCTGATGGTAAAGTTAGAGTTGCTGGTGTTGTTACTAACTGGACTTTGGTTTCAATGCATCACGATGATCAATCTTGTATGGATCCAAATACCATCAATGCTAAGGTCATCATTTCTTGTACTGGTCATGATGGTCCAATGGGTGCATTCTGTGTTAAGAGATTAGTAAGTCAAGGCTATATCAAGAGAAACCAAATGGGTTGTTTAGATATGAACTTAGCTGAAGATTCAATTGTTAAAAACACCAGAGAAATCTTCCCAGGTTTGGTTGTTGCCGGTATGGAATTAAGTGAATGTGATTCTGCAAATAGAATGGGTCCAACTTTCGGTGCAATGGTTCTTTCTGGTGTTAAGGCTGCTGAAGAAGCTTTGAATGTTTATGAATTAAGAGCAAAGCAAGATGCTGAATCTTATTAAATAACATCATATCCTGACGAAATATCTAATGAATCTAACGAAAAAAATATCATTATTACTTACTACTACTATTATTATTATTATTATTATTATCTTATTTCAAGTTCTTCTTTTTTAACATTCATTTATTTATTTATTTATTTATATAAATAATTATTTAAATCAAGTACACTTTTTTACTCCCCCCAAAGCTCAAGTAATTGGCCATCTACTAAAAAATGACCCCCTCATTTTACTGGATGAACCCGTATCCAATGACTTACTACTCGAATCTTGACTATTCATTGCATCAATTGCACCAAGAATATTCTTAATGCTAGTATCAATAACCATACCACCTTGTATAGTTTCTTCCAATGCAGTTTGTAATACTTGCCAATGGAAAACCAAATCTAATTCACAAACATCTTTAAAACAACTGTTCAAAACTTGAACGAAAACCTGTATAAGATCCAGTATACCCAATTCAGATTCATTTTGATCAACTACAAACACAAAATAAAGTGTTGCATAATGTCTATAAATAACTCGGATATCCTTACTATCAACATCATACGCTTGCTGTAATAATGGTGGAACTGTTAAAAAGGATGATTGCGATTCCGTACGTTGTCTAACCAGTTGATGTACTTGACGAACCAGTAATTGTTGTTGGTGCACGGGTAATGGGTTGTAAAAACGGACTAAACGGGACACCCCATCGTTGTTGAATATAAGCACTGCGTGAATCATTGTTAGAGAGGTGGTCTAGTCCCAGAAGAAGAAAGAAACAAGTACCGATATATGGCAAGTTCAAATTCCAATTCAAATTCATGTTGGCAACCTCTACTTCCTCATTGGGAAAACCACTGAAGTGATTGCTCGTTTCTGCTTTCAATATTTCAATTTACAATTTATGTATATAATATGTGTTTGAGTTTCTGCCCCAGGTTACCTCTTGGAACACTCTTTTTTCTTCCCTTTCTTGCTCTTCCTTCAAAGCCAATGGGTTTATTTAAACTTTTCAAGAAGAAGTCTGCAAAGGCTACATCTTCTGATAACGTCAATGCTTCAAAATCTACTCAAAACTCCTCGGCCCCTTCACCAGCCTCTTTGAGCAAACAACAAATCATCGATTCAGATTCTTCTTCAATTCCGCAACCAAGTCCTGCTCAAACTCCTCCACCACCACCACCACCGTCAGAACAAAAGAAATCTTCAAGAAAATCGTCCTTTGGAATTTTACGTAAACCTTCCTTTAATCAAGATACTAGTATTCATCTCAATAGCCAATCAAATAACAATAATGAATTGCCTGAAGAATTAGTTCCTGTTGTAACTTTAATTAATCATCAACAATCAAGATGCTATTATAAGGGCAATTCATATTATTATGATTCGTCAAAATCATTATCAACTGATTCTACAACTGCTACTTTCAGTTGGATACCTGCATACCTGGAATTAAATGGTAATGATATAACTGTTGAAACTGAAAATTCCCCTTCAACAATCATCAATATTTGTGATTGTGAGTTGAATTATAATAAAATCGATATTATTTTAACAGTTACAATCACAAATCAATCAATCATGTATTTCCAATTTAATACCTTGGATGAACTGAATAATTTTTATTCTTCAATTTTATTATGTAAATTTGAATACCAACAATTACAAGAAGCTTATACTGGTGCTTTATTATCATCACAAGCAATTAATTTCTCGGATATTAAAACCTTGTTATCTCCAAATAATAAAAATATTAAACAAGAATGGTGTGTAATCAGATTCCCATTCTTAAATGATAAATGGATTAGATGTTTGGTTGTTGTTAAACCAAACAGTAAAATCGAAATTTATACTCATTCAAATAAATCAAAGAAAAATTTATTATCAACAATTACAAATGGTTTATCATGTTATACAATTTATCCAAATGATCCAATTCAAATTAATAATAATTCATTATTAAGATTAAATGGTAATTGCTATATTAATTCTGAATTATTAACTATTATTGTAAATGATGAATCAATGAGTTCATTAACAAATGAATCAATTAATTCCAAAAAAAATTTCAAAAATAGATCAAGAACTAATTCTCTTAATAAAAGATTATCAATGCAATCATTAAGATCTTCAAAATCTCATGATTCTTCTTCTGTTCATTTAGATAATAATAATGATTTAAGTTCAGATTTTAGTCATCCATTACATCAAAGGGTTACTTCAATTGATACAACAATTTCGGAAAATTCTTTTTCAAATTCTAAAACTCCTAAAAAATTAAGCAAAAAAGATTTAGTTAAAACGCATTTAGTTTATATCATACCTGAATCTCATGCAAGTGTTAAACCATGTGAAATTATGTTAAGAATGTTAATTCCAATTTTAAATAGTTTTAGTCTATATGGTAGACCAACCAAATTCATTTCTTCAAGAACCGATAAAAAATCTTTATTATTTGGATTACCTCAATTACCAAATACTTGTTACTTAAATAATAAATCATCATTAGATTTGATTAATTTAAATATCGAAAATTCAATCATTGAAAATTGGTCATCAAATGATTGGAATTTAATTTTTAAAGAATTAATGAGTGCACTGATGACAAAAGGTTGGAAAGGTGGTTCATATCAAGGTGACTTGGCTAATTTAAATATCAGTTTGAGTATGAATAATAATCAATCAACTGATTATGATCCAATGGAAGATTTTATCGAGAGAGCTTCAAGTCAAGCAAACAGATCAAACTCTTTATCTGTTTCTGCATCAGTTGCTGAAGTTTTTTAATTTGAGCTTTTTCTTTTGTTTGTTTTTTTCCTTTTAAAAGTTTCAAAAGAAACCTTGCATTGTTGTTAATTTACTTTCATTTGTGTTACTTTTGTGTTATTTTTGTGTTACTTTTGTGTTACTTTTATGTTACTTTTATGTCACTTTGCTGATTAGTAGAGGATTAATTTTTCGATTTCCTAATTTGGATTTCCTCACCCAAACCTCCCAAACATCATCGCATCTTCAAAATCAACATGTTATTATTCAAACCACAAAACACGGACATCACGGGCGCAATAACACACCAACTTGAATCATGTCCGAAAGACGATTATATACACCATTAAAAATAGCTGAATTACTTCATGAAGTTGAATCATATAACTTAACAAATATCAAAAAGAGACCACCGTTGGGTATACTTAAAAAAATACTAATTAATTTAACTATTGGTAACATCAAGATAATCAATCATATTAAAATTTGGAAATTTCTGAAAAATATGCTTATTTTATATTCTGATATAAATGAAGGTATAAAAAAATTAACATTTTTGATATTTGAAATGATTATATCTGGTGCTTATAAAGATAACCATAATTATAAGTATTTTTACGATTTTGATGATCATTTAGAAATTTATAATTGGTTATATGATAGAGTTTCTAAATTCGGTGATTTTAATGCCTTAAAATTGTTTGGTTGTGTTGATTCAAATTATATCGATGTTCAAAGTTTCAAAATGTTCACTAATGGTTTGTGGGATCTAGTTATTGATAAATTAGATAATCATAAGAATGATGCTAATACTATACCCATTGAATATATACATATCATTATTCGATTAGTTCCCAAAATCGTGCTGGTTGAAAATGATAGGGATATTAGGGAACATAAAGTTGAAATTTTGTTTAATAAATTAATAAACATGATTTTAGAAGTTGACGATTTGAAAACTATAAGTTCGATTTGTGATACGTTAACAGAATTAGTACTAACTGATAAATATAAATTTCTTAAATTGAAAATATCCATTCAACATGTTTCGAAATTAATTTCATTAATTACAAAATCGAAGAATTCAATTCAAGAAGTTGATTATTTATTACCTTCCATATTAACTATATTAACATATTATGATATTAATGAAAGCAGTGAAGTTATTTGTAATGATGTTATAATTTGTGTTAAATTATACTTAAATGTGCCCGACTTTTCAGTTGTTATGAACTCAATTAAAGTACTTATTTATTATTATCAAGGAATCACTTCACCTAATGATACAATTATAATTGAAATTGTTAAATCGTTTGAAAAATTATTCAATTTAAATAATCAAGAACTAATTAAATTTGAAAGAACAATTTTTTTTGATTGTTTAAGAAATTTTTCTTTAATTATAATCAAATTTAATGGAACACTAAAGGAGCACTCAAAGATTTTGAACAATTTACTCAATTTTATTATAATCAACAATGAACTTGATGTTGAATCCTATATAATTGATACAAAGCTTGAAATATTATATTTGCTTTCATTAAATGAAATTTATAATGAATTTATAATTGATTCATTACTACCATTAATCAAATGTTCAAATGATAATTTATCTTATAAAACAATTAGAACACTTAATAATCTAATCATTAAAAATCCGGCAAAATATACTGATTTATTAGTTAAATTAATTAATCAAGTCTCCTGTGAAAAAAACATTCTAGCGTTATCTATATGTATCAAAGACTTAAAAGGAGTGGATTCAATTGCTAAGCTTTATGTTGATAAAATTGTCGAAAACAAAAGTATAATTTATGACCACTTAAGTCGTGCAAAATACAGAGATGATTCAATAATTTCTTATTTTTATGTTCTAGGTAATTTGGGAGATATTAAAGAGTTGATTGGTTTAAAAAAACATGTTTGGGAGCTTTTAATAAATACCTTAAGTTCACAGTCAGAAAAGCAAATTTATATAATGGATTCATACATTTCGAATTTAATCAAAGCATGGATTAAAACTGGTGAATTTTCTGATGAAGTATTAGATCTTTTGAAAAGTGTAATAAAAGATGAAAGGTTTAATATTGTAATTTCACAGAGAGTTAAATTTTATGGTTGTTTAATAAATTCATGTTGTACGGATACAAAAAAATTAGAAAACATAATGGATTTCAAAAATATTGAAAAATTACGTGGCAATGGGGAAGAAAATGTAGGATTACAACCAGAAACTGTTGATGAATTATGTCATGTCTTTGGAAGTCTGGCTTGTGTTTATTTAAGGGATGTTCGAAGTATTTTTAGGAAAGGATAGACCAAAGCTTATTAAATACTCTATAAAGATTCTTTTTGTAAAGATTTTTATATGATTTTATATCAAACATATTATTAGATAGATAAACTCCGATGCTACAGTGTCTGTTGATGATATTGATTGTAGCAAATCTAGTTGCCAGTTCTATTTCTATTTCTATTTCTATTCCTTATTTCTTATTTCTGTCAGATTTCACAGTTGTCGTTTTTTTCTCGCGTTTTTTGTTGACCTGTTCATTTTCATTTTCCATTTTCCATTTTCAATTGTTGATGTTTTAATATGGATCTTTTGAGAAGGTATTGTCCTTTATTGTTGCCGCTAGTTATACCAATTCCACAATGCTTGCCGTACTTGCCACTCTTATCTGCTGGCTTGCTCTTTCACAGGCCACCGCTCTTACCTTTGTGCTTGCACCCAACGAAAAACAGTGCTTCTACGCGTTCAACAATAGACAGAATTCTAACATCGGGTACTACTTTGCAGTCCAAGCAGGTGGTTCATTCGATATCAATTACAACATCAAGGATCCAAATCAACAAATCATTGTTTCTGAAGAAAAACAAAGACAGGGTGATTATCTTTTCAATGCAGATCAAATTGGTGAATATGAATTCTGTTTTGATAATGAGATGTCCACATTTGCTGAAAAAGTCATTGATTTCGAAATTAAAACTGATGATGATTTAGAAGCAAAGCAAAGAAAGGCAATTCTACCAAATGCTCCAACCGAAAACGCTGCTGTTGAAAACATGCAACTTAGTGTTGAAAAAATTGAAAGAAAATTACAATTACTAGAAAACTCTTTAAATTACTATAAAACAAGAAACAATAGAAATCATTCAACTGTTAAATCAACACAATCTAGAATTTTTTGGTTTTCTCTTTTTGATTTAGGACTTATGTTAGCAATGGCAGTATTCCAAGTTGGTGTTGTTAAATTCTTCTTCCAAGGTTCCAGAAAACAATTGGTTTGATTTCTGATTATCTCTATATTCTCATTTCTCTTCTACACATAACATATATTTATATATATATATATAGCGTAATATAATATCATATCGTATATAGCATATGCTGATTATTGTAGTAATTATAGAAATAACAAGTGATCTTTTTTTTGCGACGACCGACGCAAAACGTTTAAAAAAATTTTAACACTTTTTTCGTTGAAAGATTCAGTTTATTTTTCTTTCTTTAAAGAACAAAGAATTTTTGTTTAATTCATCATTAAACTTAACAAGATGAGTGTTTCCCACTGCAGGTTCTACGAAAACAAGTATCCAGAAGTTGATGAAGTGGTAATGGTCAACGTTCAGCAAATTGCTGAAATGGGTGCGTACGTTAAATTATTAGAATATGATGATATCGAAGGTATGGTTCTTTTAAGTGAATTATCAAGAAGACGTATTAGATCCATTCAAAAATTAATTAGAGTTGGTAGAAATGAAGTTGCCGTTGTATTAAGAGTTGATAAGGAGAAAGGTTATATTGATTTATCAAAACGTCGTGTCTCTGCTGAGGATATTGTTCAATGTGAAGAACGTTATAATAAATCAAAGGCAGTTCATTCAATTGTTAGAAGATGTGCAGAAAAATATAATGTTCCTTTAGAAGATGTTTATAAATCAATAGTTTGGCCTTTAGCTAAAGAATTCGGTCATGCATTTGATGCTTTCCGTATCTCAATTACAAATCCTTCAATTTTTGATGTTGTTCAACCTCCAAGTACTGAAATTTTAGAAGATTTAAAGGAAAATATCGCAAGAAGATTATCTCCGCAAGCTATCAAATGTAGGGCAGATATCGATGTTTCATGTTTTGCATATGAAGGTATTGATGCAATTAAAAAAGCTTTAACAATTGCTGAAGAATTAAGTGATGAAAATAACCAAATTAAAGTTAAATTAGTTGCTGCTCCAAGATATGTTATAACTTCTCAAAGTTTAGATAAATCAATAGGTATCGAACTCTTAAATAAAGCAATTGAAAACGTTACTGAAGTTATCACAAGTTATGGTGGTGTTTGTGATGTTGCAATGGCTCCAAAGGCCGTTACTGCAACTGAAGATGCTGAATTACAAGCTTTATTAGAAAGAAAAGAAATGGAAAATAATATGGATTCCGATGAAGAAGAAGAAGAAGATGATGATAATGAAGATGATGAATAAATTTAGTCATGTATATTGTTAATAAATTTTCCTAAATACTAAATATTCAAACAAAAACTGTGTAAAAGAAAGATCTAAAAAAGTAAAAAAGAATCTTGAAATTTTGAGATTTGAAAAGTGAAAGATGATTCTCATCTTATACGTATATTATTTTCTTCTGCCCTTTGCCATCTCATACTAATGTTATAGACCGATGGAGAATAGATTACTACAAGAAAAGAAATTTTTAAAAAATAATAATTTTTCAGATCACTTAATTGAATCAATCATTGAATCCTCAATTGAATTAAAATACTTACAAACTTTACATTTTAAATTGGTTTCATACTATACTTTTCTATCGAGCAGGAAACATATAATCACCTCATTTGATTTATTTAAAGAACATATTGCTAAAAGTTTGGATAAAGATTTAACATATGATGATGTTTCAAAATTAAAGTCAATCATACCCAATAATTTAGTCTTTGAATATGTTGATAAAAATCAGTTTATTCTGGATGAGAAACATTTTACATGGAAAGATGGATTTCAACAAAAAGAACTAGATATTTTTGATATTGATAAAAATAACCCTGAAGAAATAAATAATCAGATCTTAATTATTGAATTTATTGATTCCGGTAATAAATCAAATCATCGTAATGATTTTCAGAAATTAACTTCTGATGGTATTAAAAAATTAATTATTAAACGTGATAATAGATTTAAAAAAAATTTAAAGAATTTTATTAAAATCCATAAACAAGAATCAATAAACTATTTAAATAAAATATATATAAAATATTTACCTAGAAGGTTAACATTCATAGATCCGATGGATGAAATGAATCAAATTTCTTTGAATTATGATCATAAACCGATACCCGAATTAATTGAAAATCTGAAAAAATGTCCCTTTTACCAAAATCAAATTTCAAATAATGGACAATCAACTTACAAAATCAATTCAAAGTTTGCCAAATTTGATGATAATTTTTTTAATGATATTGATTTACATCCAGATTTGAAGGATTTGTTGTTTTCAAAAGGTATTGATCAACTTTATTTACATCAATCAATTGGAATCAAAGGAATTTTATTAGAAAATAAACATGTTATATCAACTACTTCAACATCTTCTGGTAAATCACTGGTTTACCAATTACCAATTTTACAATCATTGTTAACAAATTCAAATGAAACTACTTTATTATTATTCCCAACGAAAGCATTATCACAAGATCAACATCGTGCATTGATTTCCTTTATTGATAACTTACCATCAATTAATACATCCAAGTTAATTAGAACATTTGATGGTGACACATCCAAGGATGATAGAAGGGATATTAGAGAAAACGCAAATATAATCTTAACAAATCCTGATATGTTACATTTAACGCTGTTACCAAATCATAAATCTTGGTCAAGATTTTTAAGAAATTTAAAATATGTTGTTATTGATGAATTACATATTTATAAAGGTTCATTTGGTTCAAATGTTGCATATATTCTAAGGAGATTGAGGAGAATATGTTCATTATTTGGAAATGATCAATTACAATTTATTTCAAGTTCGGCAACTTTAAATGATGCATCATTACATTTATCTAAAATGATTGGATTGAATGATGCCCATGATATTTTATGGGTTGATGAATCATTAAATGGATCACCTTCGGGTGTAAGAAATGTTGTTGGTTGGAATCCAGATTTAGATAATGGAGGTAGTATGATCTCTGATACATCTAAAATAATTGTTCAATTACTTAAATTTAATATTAGAACAATTGTTTTTTGTGTCGTTAGAAAAACAGTTGAATTAGTTATGAAAGAAGTTAGATTTCTGTTAAAGAATGATCCAAAGTTATTAGGTCATATAATGAGTTATCGTGGTGGTTATAGTATAAGTGACAGAAGAAAAATTGAACATCAAATGTTTAATGGTGGTTTAACATGTATCGTTGCAACAAATGCATTAGAAGTTGGTATTGATATTGGTGGTTTGGATATTGTCTTAATGTGTGGATTCCCAATTAGTTTAAGTGGATTTGAACAAGAAATGGGTAGAGCCGGTAGACGTGGATTAGATAGTTTATGTTTATTAGTTGCAGGTGGTGATCCGATCAGTCAATACTATGTTAACAAAATACCCGAATTGGTTGAACGTAAAGAATGGGAAGATTTATGTATTGATTTGAAAAATTTAATGATTGTTGAAGGTCAATTACAATGTGCATTTAAAGAAAAAAATGTTACAAATGATGAATTACCAAATGAATGGGTTAAATGGTGGAATGTTATACCTTGGGAAATTTACGAAAATTTGATAAGAGAAAAATTTAAATGGGATAATGAAATTAAAAAATGGACTTGTAATGATGCTTATTTACCATATCCTCCTATAATGGTCTCAATTAGATCGATTGATGATGATAGTTTTGCAGTTGTCGATATAACTGGTGGTAACGGACATCAAGAAGTTATTGAAACAATTGAATTGAGTAGGACTACTTTCACATTATATGAAGGTGGTATTTTTATTCATCAAGGTTTACCATATTTAGTTAAAGATTTTAATGTTGATGAGAAATTTGCACTTGTTGAAAGAGTTAATGTCGATTGGACTACAAATCAAAGAGATTTTACTGATATTGATCCTGTTTTAATTGAAAGAGTCAGATCGTTAAAATTTTTAGAATTGCCAATTTATTATGGTAATATAGTGAAAACAAGTATTGTTTTCGGATATTTCAAAGTTGATAAAAGGGGAAAAATTTTAGATTCTGTTGAAGTCAATAATCCGCCTGTTAAATATAAATCAAAGGGTGTATGGATTGATTTACCAAAAAATTTAATTAATTTAATTCAAAATCATAAGTTGAATTTAGCAGGTTCAATTCATGCAATTCAACATGCAATTATGAATGTTTTACCAAGATTCATTACAATTGGTAATTATGATGAAGTTGCATGCGAATGTAAAGCGCCGGAGAAAGAATTTGCTAAAAGAGAAACAAAACGTAAAAGACCAGCACGTGTAATTGTTTTTGATAATAAAGGTGGTAAATCAGGAAATGGATTAAGTTCAAGGATTTTCCAATGTTTGGAATTGATTTTAGAAGAAGTTAATACAATTTTAAATGAATGTTCATGTTCATTCGGGTGTCCTTTATGTTGTGCTGGTATGCAATGTGCTGAAAATTCACTTGTTTTATCAAAAGATGGATGCAAGATTATTCTAAGATATTTGCTAAACGATCCTGAACCTTTAAAAGATATACCCTTTGGTCCGGAGGGGAACATGCCAGATATTCAAATAGAAACTGTTGTTCCTGTTAATGGAGGCCCCGCTGTTAAGATAAGTAGTTATGTAGAAGTTGAAGATGTATAAGTACGAGTAATTTTTAGTTTATAAGTTTACTGGGGAAGTTTTCAGTTTCCAGTTTCCAGTTTCCAGTTTTGTGGGCAGATAATAGAAGTTCCCACGAAATATTTCACGCGTCAATTTCCCACATTTGATTTGATTAATCAATATTGATTACACACTTCTTTTGGTGGCAAAAAGATCTCATTTAATTAGTTTCCTATAAACAACAACCACACAAGCCATGTCTGAAACAATCAGCATTAAGATCAAACATGCAAGTAAAGTCTACCCACTAGACATTGATCCTTCTGAAACTGGAATGACTATGAAATTACAAATTTCATCACTTACCAATGTTCCACCTGAAAGACAAAAGGTTTTAGTACGTGGAGGTCCATTAAAGGATGATGTTTTATTAAGTGCAGTTGGAATCAAACCAAATCAAACAGTTATGGTTCTTGGTACACCATTAGAAGATGTTATTAAAAAGGATGAAAGTTCTGCAGTTCAATTCATTGAAGATGGTAAAAATAGTAGTTTAACTGGTAGTAATAGTACTGATTTACCTTCTGGGTTAATTAATTTAGGTAATACTTGTTATTTAAATTCAAGTATTCAACTACTAAACACTATTGATGAACTGAAGGAAGATTTAAATAAATATCAAATTACCACCTCTAATGATACAGCATCAGTGTTAATTAATAACACAAAAGATTTGTTTACGAGATTGAATAATGGTAATAGTGAAAAGGTAACACCATTAAATTTCCTTACAAGTGTCAGAAATCAAATTCCCCAATTCCAAGAGAGGTCAAGAGAAGGGTTTTATAAACAACAAGATGCAGAAGAAGCTTATTCACAAATTTTAAATATAATCTTAAACAAATTTCCAGATTTAAATAGATATTTCAAAATTGAAATGAGAAGTGAAATTAAATGTTCAGAAGATTCAAGTTCTGAAATCAAATATGACTTTGAAGATTCAAATAAATTGAATTGTCATATCAATAGTAAAGTTAATTTCCTGATTGATGGTTTAAAAAATGGTTTAGTTGAAACAATTGAAAAGCACAATGATAATTTAAATCGTAATGCAAATTATGAAATTTCAAGAAAAATAACAAAATTACCAAAATATTTAACTGTTCATTTTGTCAGATTCTTTTGGAAGAGAGAAACTGGTAAAAAAGCCAAAATTATGAGAAAAGTTCAATTTCCATTTCAATTAGATGTTATGGAATTAGTTGAAGATTCTAAAAAGGAAGAATTAATTAAATCAAGAGATTTAATTTCTAAAATTGAAAAGGAGAATGAAGACGAGTTTAGACAATTGAAGAAACTAAAACCAAATCAAGAGTTAACAACTAGGGAACAATATGAAAAGCAAAATAAGGATATGAAAGAAATCAAGGAAAAAAGTCATAAAAAATTTCAAGAATTATTTAAAGACTTAGCATCATCATCATCACCAGGAGAAAATCCATCAAGTTTATATGATTTGACAGGTATAATTGCACATCAAGGTGCAAGTGCAGATTCGGGACATTATCAAGCATTTATAAAAGATGAAGACGATTTAACTGGTGAAAAATGGTTTAAATTTAATGATGATATTGTAACTGTTATTAACAAAGATAAAATTGCATCATTAGCTGGTGGTAGTGAAGGGGATTCTGCATTAATTTTAATTTATAAAGGTGTTGGTATGTAAAAGAAACTAAAAGAAAAAAAGAAAAGAAGAAGTAGATTTATAATGTTTTAGATTATAAAATTAAATAAATACATATAATACTGAAATAAATAAAGGTGTAATTGTGATGGTAATATAATTTAAGCATTACCTGAAATTCTTTTAAAAGCTTCAACTTGTTCCCAACACTTAAGTGGTTTATCACTATTTGTTAAAAGACATTGAGTAACTATTTTTTCAGCGTTAATTAAAGATTTTGATTTTATAATTTTATTTTCAGCAGATGTCTGTAATGCAGTATAGATTTTATCTAACTTAGTAGTAATTTCAGGAGATCCGGTGAAAGTATTATCATCAGATTTAATTAATTGAGATTCTATTTTAGCATTTAAAGATTCTGATTTTTCGGAAATGATTGAATTCAATTGTTTATTAACTTGACTTGAAATTAATTGTTTCTTGATTTGTGCTCTAGATAATGCAGATTCTTTTGAATTATCAAGAGATTCAAGAAGTGCAGGTGTGAATTGAACAGGAGTAGCTGATGGGAATGCAGATGACATTATGTGTAATGATTTATGAATAATTATGATGCATCGTTATCATCAAACAATTTGCATTTCTATTATTCATGTTGAAAGAACTGAAATTGAAAAAAGGAAAA
Organism: Pichia sp. NRRL Y-12830; assembly: GCA_030564565.1. NCBI lineage: Eukaryota > Fungi > Ascomycota > Pichiomycetes > Pichiales > Pichiaceae > Pichia > Pichia sp. NRRL Y-12830. Next base: position 157,339 of record JAJLVO010000019.1, read on the forward strand.
ATAATTGGGCAGTTCGTGGTGTACAGGTGGGTAGTAAATATTGCTACATCGTGCTCTTTTATAACTATCATCATGGTTATCATTGGTATAAATAGTCATAATAAGAATAACGGTATATTGTTTAAGACATTGAGTTCTGTTTAAAAATTCTTTTATTATTTATATATATATATCATATACATGTATGAGATTATTAGATTACACAGCAGATTTGACTTCAAAAAATCTCTTTAGATAAAAAACTTGGAAAAGAGAATTGAAAATGACAACTATAAGTTGAATAGTAGACCAGTATTTAACTCTTGAATTGGTTGATTCAGCGGTATTTCTGTGTGTTCTTTCTCTAACGACAATATAGTTTTGTTCATTTTTAACATCATAAACTAATTCTAATAATTTTCTAATACTTGATTCTAAATTATTATCTGAATTATCGTTAACATCAACATAAACAACACCGTGAACGTTAAAAGAAACATCTTTTGTTCTCATATTTGAATCTTCGTTCGAGAAACAGTATACATGTTTACCAGATTCTTCAGCTTTAATGTTGACAGAACCATGTGTTGCGTCAGTTAAAGACTTGATGACTTTTCCAGATGGAGATTGAACCCAAAAATCACAATGTAGTTGTTCAGTTGCATCTCTGTCTCTGTCACCGACTTGGAAAGTGACAGCCAATTCGTCCTGTGCTTTAAGAGATTCGTAGAAACACTCTTTCCCACGAGGAGGAAGAAGGGCAATGTGTGCAGATGCAAGGGATGCAAGAAGAAACGTGGTGAGGATATTGAGCAGCTGCATAATTAACCAGGCGAAGAATGACCAACAATTACAAACAAACAAACAAACAAACAAACAAACAAACAAACAAACAAACAAACAAACAAACAAACAAACTAGTAAACACAGCACCATTGAAGACAACTGGAATCAAAACATGGTGAATTTCTCAATTTTCTTGATTTTCGATTTTTTATTTTTATTTATTTTATTTTTACTTTTGACGTGTCGAAAACCCAAAAGAAAAAATAAAAAAAGAGAAAATCCCGTTCGCGAAGTAGAAAAACAAAAAATGGGCGGTCAAATACAAAAAATGCTTACAAATTGGGTACTGTATAGAGAATGAATAATCAATGAATAAACGAATGTAGCAGTGTTGGGTTTCTCTCTTTAAATAATAAATACTATCTTTGTTGCACCTTGTCTGGTAAATATTATCTTTTCAAATGACTAATGTTATTTAGCTTCTTCTTTTTTTTTGAGCATCTTTTAAAATGTTACAACATTTGCAGAATAAACTAAGTAAATATCATCATCATTATCCTCAACATGTTCTGCTCTGTTTAATGACTCTTGAACGGCATCAACATATTCTGTAATATCAACAAGAACGGAGTTGTTTAGGATGTGATTGTTGACTATCGCATTATCATGTGGTGGAGTTGGCATGGATTCAATCGCATTATTTAAATTATTTTCAACTCTATTGACAACATTCAAAATTTCTGTAGATATAAAAAATGTGGATTCATCATCAAATTCTGGCTCTAATGGTGGTGTGAAAGGAGTAGCAACAAAAGTATTAAACAATAAATTTTGTAGGGAAACTGGTGCTGAAACTTGTGGTAGTGCTGGTTGTTCAAAGATTAGAGATGGTGGTTGTGTTGTAACAGGTGCAAAAGATTCAACAAATTGTGATGGTTGAATCAATGGGATATGATTACCAAAAGTTGTTAATGTTTGTCTTGGATTAATTTGTAATTCTGCTGGTGGCGTAATTGGTTCTTCCAGATTTGGCATCATATTTCTTTGATTTGAAACTTGAAGTGGTGTTTCTGGCATTTTGAATTAATGTTAAGATTTACCAAAGAGATGAATAAAGGTATGAGTAAAATAACGTTCTACATAAAAAAAAAGGTAAATAATTTTGCATCTGATTTTTAGTCACCGGTGAGCTACCAATATTTTATAACTAACAATAACGTACTGTACAGAATATAAGGGAGAATGAATAAAAGCAGAACAAAAGTGAAGAAAACTGGAAAATATTCGTGTTCTGCTGAGCCCCGCATTTATTTCCCTTTTGGGGTTTTTGGGTTTTTTTCATGTTTCGGCAATCAATTCAGAACAAAAAACTCAGTGTCCGTTTTTTACTGTATGTTTATCGTTGCTTTCCGGTATCTTTTCAGTGACAGACATGGATTCCACTGTGGTTTATACGGTTCCATGGGTTAGGTTGGATATTAGCCACTCTGTTGTAAAATATACCACGTTTTTATTTTGTGGTATTGCCTCATTATGGCCTTGGAACTGTTTTCTATCTGCATCTGATTATTTTCAAGATAAATTAATCAGTAGACCATTGCTATCAAATAATTACTCATCAACAATGATGACAATATTCACACTTACTTCAGCTATTTTTAATTTTTATTTATCTAGGAACCAACAAAATAATGTTAATTATTTAAATAGATTAAAATTAGGAAATTGGCTACAAATTCTGATTTTCACAATTTTAACTTGTTCTGTTTTAATCATACCAAACAACGAATCATGGACAATATTCTATTTTATTTTCATCATGTTTAATGTTTTAGCAACTTCAATAGGTTCATGTCTTACACAAGTTGGGATAATGGCATTATGTAATACAGAAAAATCAACAATTTTTGCTAATGCAACAGTTGTAGGTAATGCAATTGCAGGTGTTTTACCGTCAATTGCAATGATCATTGCAGTTATTTCAAATCCTTTGATTCAAATATATGGTAAGATTGAAGTTGCTACTTATGTTCCTGTTGATAGATCAATTGAAGCAATCAAATATTTTATAACTAGTATTATAATGGCTCTGTTAGCACAATCCTCAATTTGGATCATGGAATACTCTGAGAAAAAGGCATATAACATTCTGCCGATAGATGAACAGTCGGGATCTGATTCCGAATCTATTTCTGCGCCTTTACAACCACATTCTAACTCAGAACCTACTTCTAAAATAGATAATTTTGTGGGATTTAAGAAATTATGGTCAAAATTAAAATATGTGGAATCAACAATCATTTTAACATTTGCAATTACCTTAGTATTTCCAGTTTTTGCATCAAGTATCGAATCAAATTCATTATTTTCTAAAAAATTATTTGTACCTATGGCATTCCTTGTTTGGAATATCGGTGATTTAATTGGTAGATTATTGTGTGCAATTTCATTATTTCAAATAACTAACGAGAAATTGTTAATATCATACTCAATTTTAAGATTGGTATTCATACCTTTGTTTTTATTATGTAATATAAATGGGAAAGGTGGTAAATTGGGGGATTATACCTATATGACATTACAATTATTATTTGGTATTACAAATGGCCAATTATTTAGTAGTTCATACATGCGGGTTAGTGGATTATTAGATTCGGAAGCAGAGAAAAAGGCTGCAGCTGCTTTCACTGCATTGTTAATCAATTTATCATTACTTATCGGAAGTTTAGGGAGTTTTCTTGTTGTTTATCTATGGATTTCACAGTAACTTGACTGCTCCACAAAGTTGATTTTCCAATTTCTAACCTTAAATCTTTTATTTTTTAATTCTTTTGTAATCGCTAAAAATATTTTGACAAATTGGTCAAAAATGAAATTCGGTTTTAGATCTTTTTCATTTCTTCTTATTTGCCATCCATATTTTCTTGTTTTTCTAAACATTCAATCAAACTATTTAGTATGTTTAGCAGAGGTATTACCAGATCCATATTTAACATACGTTGTCTGTCTGTTCGTATGCAATCATCTGCCAGTTCAGCGAAACCAAAATTTACAAAATCTACTTTAAATGCAGATCTCCTGTCAGATTTCAAAGCAACAAAAATAACAAATCCACAACTATCACAATATAATAATCTACCATTACATTTGGCAATCACATCTGCAGCTGCAAGGAAATTAACGGCGTTATCAAAAGAAGAAAATAAACCTAAATTGGCATTAAGGTTGGTGGTTTCTTCTGGTGGTTGTCACGGATTTCAATATGATTTAAAAATTACGGATACAAATGATTTTAACCCCACTGCATCCGATTCTTTATTTGAAAGAGATGGAGGGAAACTACTTGTAGATAAGGAAGCGCTGGAAATTATGAGAGATTCAAAAGTTGATTATGTTACAGAATTAATTGGTGAAGGTTTTAAAATTATTGAAAGTCCTTTAACTAAAAGTAGTTGTGGTTGTGGTAGTAGTTTTGATGTCGATTTTGAAAAACTTGAAAAAATGGGTCAAGAAAGTGAAGAGAAATGATCTTTCCTTTTGATGCTATCTATACCTTACATCTTACATATTACATATTTTCCTATTATACATTCTATAAAACAATTAATGATTATGAGATTCAAATGAAATATCCATTTATTGAGATAATTTTCTAATTATCCACCATACACTTAATCTTTCATCTTTACGTGTGATTTTTTCATTATGTCCTAAATGGGACATTGAACTTGTAAATCTAATCTTGCCATCAAAAGATATTGTAAATAGCTGACACTTCAATTTAATTAATGACAGTCTATTAAATGATATACTTGATTGATTTTCTAAATATGCATACAATACATTTGTAAAGCTATCAGGATTATCAATATCTTTAATTAATTGATTTAAATTCTTGACATCTTTGTCTTTGATGGTTATTGAAATTGAACCTAATTTACCCGATGTTTGTAACTTACCAAACCAAAGTTCAATATCACCTATTGAATCAAGTGTGTCAGTATTTATACACCAATTTAAACATTTGTTTATTTTCAAATTATTCAAATGTATATCAGATATTGCACAATCAAAAGAATTTTGTATATAACTTGTAAAAATTGGCAAAAACTTAGAATTCCCATGATATAATAACAACAACTTATTGTTAATATTTGGACATTTTATAAAAATCACAAGTTGAGGTGGCAATATTGGTGGTAAATAGAATCTGAAATGGCCTGTCGATAGTTTTTCATCATCAACATCTACATCAATATTATTATCAATATCATCAATCTTTAATTTTACTTCAAGTAAATCACGTACATGCCTAATATCTGGAACATCATTAGTATTTGAACCATTTGAATATAACTTAGAATTAATAGGAATTAAGCCACTGTATGTATTAACAGTTGATTGCAATCCCATATACAGTTTATTAATCATGATAGTACTTGAAATTTTGTTCAGTATTCGTCTGGTGCATGCGCTATCTATATCTGAGCACATTGTATCTATTATTTCCTCCGGAGATGACGTTAAAGTAGTTATAGAGACGCATTTAAACGTGTGGTTGATGAATATCTTTGACATGGCTGATATCACCTGAAAAAATACCTGAAAACACGTAAAAACACGTAATAAAAAGTAGGAAAACACTTAGGAAAACACGTTAAAGAAAATATAAAATAAGACGCATGTAACTTAAAAATTATTCATAAATCATAAATCACAAGAATTTGAAAATATAAAAATATCGCTCAATGCTCAACACAAATCTCAACATGAATTCGATGTGCAATCTTCAACACTCCTAGAGTTTGCTTTCTTTTTGATCTTTTTCTAGATCAATTTTTGCTATAATGTCTTTCTGGGATAACAACAAAGACTCCATTAAATCAGGTAGTCTGGCCGTTCTGAAGGGAGCTGGACGTGCTACTGTTGCTGTTTCCAAAGCAGGATACTCAGCCGCCAAAAACCACAATAATAACAAGAAGACTAATAGTAAACCGGGTGAAGAAGAAGAGGCAGAAGAACCATCGTCTAGTTACACTCCTCCAGTTTCCTACAGGGATCCAAAGGCATTTCCTCCCCCACCTCATCACGTTGCAGCTTATGGACATGCGGACGCACATCCCGGTGCCCCAGAACAACAACAACAATATCAGCAATATCAGCAACAACCACCTTACAATCCTTCCACTTCATTCCAAGGCGGATACGGCCAAAGAGAACAACCGTTGCCTTCTTCAGCAGGACAATGTCAACAACCGCCATTACAACAACAACAATCTTATCAACAACCGCCATTACAACAACAACAATCTTATCAACAACCGCCATTACAACAACAACAACCTTATCAACAACCGCCATTACAACAACAATCTTATCAACAACCGCCATTACAACAACAACAATCTTATCAACAACCGCCATTACAACAACAACAACCTTATCAAAACGCATCGGCTACACTAAATAATGCGGTAAATTATGGTAGTCCATACTATCCACCACAACAACCTCAACAACAACCTCAACAACAACAGCAACAACAACCTCAACAACAACCTCAACAACAACCTCAACAACAGCTGAAACAACAACAGCAACAACAACAGCAACAACAACCTCAACAACAACCTCAACAACAACCTCAACAACAACCTCAACAACAACCTCAACAACAGCCTCAACAACAACCTCAGTCTTTCCAACCTTTTCAAATGATTCAACCAGGTCAAACATCACAGCAATATCAATATCCCCAACCACCTTCACCAAATATTCAATCTCCTCAAGCATCTAACCCTGCTCTTCCTCCAACTCCTGCACGTTCATTGCCGCCGCCTCTGGCAGTAAATACAGCTTCTAGTTATGCACAATCTCCACCAATAAATCCTGCATATTCACAAACTCCAACAAATGCACACTATCAACAGCAACCAGCACCATATGAGCAACCTTTACAAGCACAACCATATGATCAAACACAAACACATGCATATCCACAACCACCTGCACGTACACCAACAACCCCGGGTTATGGACAACAGCAAGTACCGCTACTTCCAGTTGCTGCTCCTACTACACTTCCTGTAACTGCCCCTTCGTATGCTGCATATCCAAAACCACCAGATAGAACCACAGCATATGAACCGCAATCTCAATCTCAATCACATTCCTCCCAATCAACTGAACCAAAGAACTTCGATCCAAAAAGTGCTAAAGGGTTGCCAAAACCGGGTGAAGAAGTTGTAGTTGAACCCAAATTTAAAACTAATTTAATGGATTTTGATTTGTCTAAATATGGTGCACCTCCTCCAAAAGCACGTTTAACAAAGGAAGAAGGGATAAATGCTGAAAGAAGAAAGGCGGATAAGCAAAGATTGAAACAAATTAAAGAAAATTCACTTCAAAAGGCAAAGGAAGCATCACTAAAGAGTTCAACTGCATATGGCTTTTCATCACATTCAAGTTCTAAAGTAACTACACCGCCTTCAGAAGCACAGTCATTTAATCAAAGTGATGATAATGAAAGTTTGCAGTCAGTACCTTCAAATCCACCACCGGCATATGATGAATCTGATTCGGTTTCAAATATTAGGCAGCTACCATTGGTACCAGTATTGCCACAAAGATCAAATTCAAATGTAAATGAATCAATCAATCAAGTAGAGCCAAAACCTTTCCAATTACCTAACGTCACACAATTTCAACCACCTCCGCTAGCACATGTTAAAAGAACAGATTCAAATAATTCATATAATTCAAGTATTCAATCACCAATTGACGATAAGAGAAAACCCCCAAAACCATCAATCAAACATATTAGTGCAAATCAAGAATCACATCCGTCTTCATCTCTACAAATAACCACATCTCCATATATAAGAAAGCCATTGAAATCACCATCCCCATCTCCTTCTTCATCTCCATCTCCTTCATCAATTAAAAAGGCTGCACCTCCAAAACCTTCAAAATTATCATCCGCCGAGTTAGATGAAATTGCACAACCCAAGCCTAAAAAAACACCACCTCCAAAACCAACTAAACTTTCAAAACACCCATCTTCATCTGCATCTACCTCGTCTAATGGTAAAATGCCACCTCCAAAACCATTGAAACCAAAGTCACTTAATAGTGATGTCAATGAAACCTCTACTTTTGAAAGCACCGCAAAAGGTGATCATATTCGTGAGTTACAGACAAGATTGGGTGGTCTTAACTTTCAGTGATTTGTTTTAAAACTAGAATTATGTATTTCAGTTTTTTAATACTTTTTTTTGCATAGGACTTTATTTGCTGACATTTTACAGATCGCTCGTTAAGTTTACTAACAAATTCAGTAATATAAAATCAAACTAAACGAAACTTAACTAAACAAAACTAAACTAAATTACACAAAAGTATAAAAACTTTTTTCTTTTCTTTATTTTTCGTTTTTTTTCGTTTTTTTTCGAAATCTTAAATTAAAAATTCTAGGAATTAAAAATCTATTGTGGTGCAAATCAACTCAAAGTTCATCTGCTTAACTTCCCACTTCCATGCCCATTTCAAAACTACCAACCTTTATTTCATCTAACCATTGCTTTTCATTATATGGAAAATCCAAGCCTTCGTAATCACCACCAAGTTTATTAACTAAATCTTTATAGTATGAATCATATTCAAAACAATCTAATGGATATTTCATATCTTTACTACCAGCAACTCTATCAAAATATTGACATACAAAATGATATTCAGACAGAAAACGATCGCTTGCAATTGTGTAGACAAGATCAAAATTAAAGTAGCTTTTTTTAGCAAAATTGACAATTAAGTCAAAAAATTCTGATGTTGAAAAATCTGGTGCTTTATCATGTTTTGTAAAATATGCTGTTAAATAAGTTGCTAATTCATGAACGTTTTCATTTTCAAATATGTATTTTGCCTTAAATGGAATTACCTTAAGAAAGATTTCTGTTGGGTGTAATCTATTATCTCTTTGAACTTCTTCTAAATAATTCTTTGCATATGGATTTAAAAGGTGTGAATGGTCACGAAGATAATCAGAATATTTAAACCTATTGTCAATGATCCTTTTTTTTAAGGTAGATATAACTAATTTTGCATTTTCCTTATAGGTTGCAAGCTCATTTGGAAATGTTAAATCAATTTTTGGCTTCAAAAACATGAGAAGAAAGTTAAGCTTTGGTGCATATGGACTATCTTCTAAAATAATACTTTCATCTGTTCCAGCAGTTTTTGGTCTTGTACTAGTATATCTTGCATGCATATAAACATTACAAACTCTCTTCGCATAAAATTGAGGAATGAATTCTTCACCAGGTAGCATTTCAATCTTAAAATGAAAAACAGATTCAGGCTTTTTGTTATCTCCACCATCTTGAATAATAGTTCCATTGACACTATTAAAAAAGCCTTCAATCGGAACATAATGATTATAATTAGTAACTATGTTTGAAAGATCTGATGTTGGAATTCTAAGAACTCTTGAGGTTCTAACAACTGGTATTTTTTTGATACCACGTGAATTAAAAGGGATTTCTTCATTATTATCTGGCTGAGCTGCAAGTGAATCCAGAGACATATCACTAACAGTGTCATCATCTTTTTGATTTACTAATAGTAATGGCGAATCGTTACCGCTTGAAGAGGTTGAATTGGAATTGATTTCATTGTTATTGTGAGGTAAAACTGATTTGTAAGTATAATGACCATGTTCAACTGGATTTACATTGTTACTTTCTTCAATGCTGTTATCAATGATATTTTTGACAATGTTTTCAACTCTTCCTTCAATGTTATGTGCAGACCTACTTTCAAATTCATATTCACTGATTTCTTCACTGATTTCTTCATCTCTTTCTTCATCGCTTTCTTCATCATATCCTTCATTATATTCTCCATCTTCGCAGCTTTCTTCATTATATTCTTCAAACCTATGTTCAGACCTAAGTTTAATTTCATCTTCAGCTATATTATGAATCTTGTCCCTGGACGCAACATTGTATAATGGCGAGCTGTAAACACTTGAAGAGGTTGAATTGGAATTGATTTCATTGTTATTGTGAGGTAAAACTGATTTGTAAGTATAATGACCATGTTCAACTGGATTTACATTGTTACTTTCTTCAATGCTGTTATCAATGATATTTTTGACACTGTTTTCAACTCTTTCTTCAACTGTGCGTGTGAATTCAGCACCATTACTTTCAAAATTATTATCTTTTGTTTGGAATATGACATTATTTATTTTATTTTCAATATTGGTTTCAAAGTTACTTTTTGTTTTCACTTTTGGTTGTGATAACTCTTCATATTTTTTTTTGGCAAAAACAGTTTCAGTAGGTCTTATTGAATTTTCTTTGTTTGAATCTACATCATTGGCTTGGACATTTTCATATGAAACATTTATAATTTCTTCTCTTTGACGTTCCACTTTGATTTCATTTTCTTCATGATAAAGATTCACATAAGTATTGATTTTATTGCCATTATCTGGGTTTATTGTATTATCAATAAGAGCTATATTGTTAACAGGTCTAATAATGGAACCTGCATCTTCAGTAATTATTTCAGAATCCTCCAATGATTCAATTAATGAAGATATGCTAGAACGCAGAGAATCAGCATGATATTTAATTTTATCTTTTGATTCAGAATATAATTCAATAATAAGATTTTCAGTTTGATATTTAATTAATTCCCATTCTTCTTTTCTTGTTTTATCTTTTCCAATAAGTCTAGCTGAATAAGTTTCTAACCAACCATGTTCTTCAACGATTGAAAGATATCTATTAATAAGTTCATTGTTAACTTCATCTGAAAATGGAAGTTTCCAGCCAACTCTATATTGTTTACGGTTTTCATCAATATATAAGTATCTATTCATATCTACGGGATAACCAAAGGCTCCTTTAATTAACTTATAGAATGGAAATGGATGATGTTCTTCAGCTGCACACATATTTTCGTTCCAATTTGTATGTTTGTACAGTGATATATTTATCTTAAATGTTTTTTCCCTCTTTTTGACTAACGCATTTAAGTGACCATTGATAAAAAGTGGAAAAGTATTGATATTAACACCCATATAACAAATTGCAGAATTAGGTTGAGTTTTTTTGAAAAGTGCAGTTCCATATAAGTATTCAATATCAGCATGCTGATTATAGAAAACCGGATCATTATATTTTGAATATGATGCTCTAATTTTTGCCTTGGAACAATCATCAAGACACATTTTATCACCGTCATCAAAAAAAAAGATTTGAGAACTTTGAAGAACAGCACGAACTGGATCTTGGTTTTCATAATTAAACAATTGAAGTGCTTTAGAAATTGCTTTTCTTGAACCAATTTTTAAGGAATGATGAATTGGTAGATACTTGTAATTTCTAATAGTGGAAAGATTGGATTTTGCTTCTATAGAATTTTCTCCAAGTAATTCAAAACATTCCTTGATGACTTGTTCCGAATTTTTAGACGGTTTTGCTTTATGTTTAATGAACTTTAAACCAAGGCGTAATTTTGTTTCTCTATCTGCAAATTGTGTTTGTAAATTTGAAGTATATCTTTTACAAGCACCAGTTAAGAGAACTTGAATAAACTCAGTATATGAAGTATCACCATCCATTTCATGAATATGAAAATCATTAGAAAATAAGTATTCACTAGTTTCATACTTATCTAACTTAAACTCAAAAGAGGATTCATCAAATTGAGCAACTTTGTTAAAATCAAAAGTTTGAAATTCAACTTTTTTAGACATACAAAAAACTTTTTTAAATGAATCTCGATGTGCTTCGAGATAAGGAACAAGAGGAGAAGTATCAGTATAAAATGGAAAAACTTGGAATAAAATTTCATTCTCGTTTGAATCAGATTGAAATAATTTAGTAATGTTTTCATAATTAGCTAATGAAAAAAGCCACATGAATTTTGGGTTCCACAAGTACAAAGCAATTTCTTCTTCATCCGGTTCAAAATTATCAGGAGTGACTGCAAAATATTTGGATTTAATCATATTTTTCTTAAAAATATGTTGCATGGAATATCTGTTTAAACACCAAGTGTAAAACATGTACATTTGTCTTTGAATGATTTTTCTAGCAGCATATCTCAAATCATATTCATCATAACCTTTGTATCTACCTGTTCTTGCTTCTCTAAATTGAGCAGAACCGAAAAGAGCTAAAGTGGTTGGTGCAACCAGTCTTGGACCAATAACTGGGATACCAAATGTTCTATCTTGTAAAAATAACATTTTTAACTTAAAAATAGTATTTTATGATTAAGTAAACAGTGATAAAACTTATACGGATAATTTGAATACTTCAGAAGTGTTTACAGGCCGGAATATCGGGGTGGTTCTAAAAGAAAGTAAAAGAGAAGGGATTATCTGTTCACAAAACAATTGAAGCGGGGGGGTTTTCTTATGCATCAATAAAAGGGAACACTTTGGTTGTTTTCCGAGTTTATAGCTTGAAAAGGGGGAGCTTTATGTTTGTTTGCCCATTATTTTGACAATGTTTACATTTCCCTTTTGAGGTTTTTCCTTTAAATTCATGTTGTTCGCAACAAAAATTATTCTTAAGTTAACTTGCGTTATTTTAAACCCTTCACCCCTTTTCATTACACATGAAAACCTTAAAGGTTATTCCTTCAAAGCATTATTCTATTTTTGTAAAAAAAACATGTAAAAAAATGGTTTTATGATATGCATTTTAAAGACGGGAAATTTTAGGTATGTAAAAGGAACCACTTTTTTTTATCTGAAAACTTTCCCTCTTGGGCGAAAATACTAGATGTGACAACTAGAAACGATAATCTAAAAATGTGCCACATTACATTAGATGGAAATACTAACATGCTTAGATTGTAATAGTTGTGGATTTATAGATTGCTGTGAAATACTATTTAAAATTGTAAATGTGATAAGTCAAAAAAGCTCATTTTGATATTAAAATATCAACAAATTATGAATAAAAGATAACAGATTATTTGTGAAATGTGATACATCATATATTGACTTTTGGTTATGTCAACACCTCTGCTTAAACAAGTATTGTTAAAAAGCAAGCCACCTATATTGTAGAATTTTTTAACATTAGCTTTCGTGTATAAATAAGAGATGATTCTTAATATTTTCAAGAGGAATTGATTACAAAATTTAGGTAAACTATCATTGACCACCACAACTCCAAATCAATTGTTAGTTAAACAATGACTGCTCTAAACACTGTTCCTATTGACCGTTCTGAAAAAACTCAAGTTAAAAAACATATTAATTCTGTTTTTGTTCATTTAAAAAAAACAAAGACAAAGGTATTATTATCTGCATACTACCAGTGGTATATATCCAATCCAAATTATAATTCTGATGAGTTATCTGTTTTCAATGAAACTGCTAGAAAAAACAAAGATGATGTTTCTGTTAAAACCAAAAAAACAGTTGAAACCGTTTATGGTGATAAATATGCAATTATTCTAACCAGATTTATTTTAAAAAATTCTGTTTTTGAAGACCAGCTTGTTAAAATTGCAAAAGAGTTAACTGAATTATCAAAATTTGAAGGTAGGGGTAACTTGGGATTCAGCAAATTATTCACGGTAGTTGAAATTAAAATGATTAGAGATGTTTTTAAGTTGCTAAGATCAAAAGAAGGGATAATTGATGTCCTTGAAACTCCTGGTGAAGAAAAAGAAAGAATTAGAGAACAAGAAAAAATTATTAAAATGCAGGAACTAAAAAAATCTTATTTTGTGAATAAAACAGTCATTGTCAAAGCAGAACCAAAAATTGAAAGTAAACCAAAAACTGCAAAAAAGGAAAAGTTCACTTTTTTTTATGACAAAGTTCCAGCTGAAGAAGAAGAAAAGGAAGGATCAACTGTTACTGAACATGACCACCAACAAAATGATGTTCCTAATTATGCAAATCTTCTAAAACAAGCTAGATTTGAAAGACTTTCCCGAAAAATTTCACCGTCTGAAAAAAAATCAGAATCAACCAAACAATCAACATTAAAATCAACAACAAATGATGTTTCAACTCCAACAGTTTCTATACCTGTTGAATCCATTAGTACACTTACTGAATGTATGAATACATTACATATGAGTGTTGATGGTATCACAAAACATATTAAACAATAGGTAATAAATACTTGATCGTTATTTTTATGTTTTTTTAATATTTTTCATTTTACTTGATAGTTTCCACTTGTTTCATCATTATTTATATTTTTCACTTTACTTGATAGTTTTCTTATATTTTATCTTTTATTTTCCTTTTTGCTTCATAATTTCATTATTTTGTTGAACTATACATCTATATTTGTATAAAATATCCTATATATTAGACAATGTTTGTATCGTTTTATCTAGTAAACCTATTCAGTATCATTATTCAAAGATTCGGTCCATTTTTTGAAGAATAATTCATCATTTTGATTGGATTTATTAAATTCATCAATCTTTTTTTTGAATTCCCTTAATTCGTTCAATTCAATTTGTTCTGAAATATAGTATTTTGGTAAAAATAAATTTTTTAGATCATTGTTTTCACTACGCATAATTCGTTTCAGCAATAACTTGAAAAATTTACTAAAAATATATCTATATTTTAAATCAGAATCTTCAAAAAATGATGAAATAAATAAACTTTCAAATTTGACTAATTGATCATATTCAGAGGTTGATAAATTTGATTTTTGTAAAATTTTATTGAATGATTGATTCATAATTGCAATAATTTCCTTTTTTAGCTTGTTTGTCTTTTCTTGTTCTTCTAATGTTAATGTTTTATTTTCTATGAATAATGGGCTTTGAGGAACTATATCTACACTTTTAAGTGATTCTGTTATCTGTTTTAAAGTGCTAGATTGTGACGGTAGATCCCATGCAATTGTGCCTAAATTTGAAGATGATAAACCAATATAATCTTTTTGTGGGGTTTTCAAGCTATCATTAGCATCATTGTTCTTTTTAATACCAACAATTTTTTTATTCCTAGCTGTGTTTCTTTTTTCGAAATTATCATTCTTTTCCGTAGATAAATAATAAGGTCTTGTAACATTACCAGTTTCTAAATCCCAATTCCACTTCTTTTCTAGTAATGAACGAATTTCTTTACTAGTTGTGTTTTTCCCTATTTTTAAAAATGGATGATTTAATAATTCACTAATCGATGATCTTTTCAGAACATCTTTGTCTAAACATAAATTGACAAAGTTTTGAAATTCATTGGAAAAACTTGAATCCAATGATGGTGGTGGGCCATTCGTAATCTTGAATAAAACTCTCATGGCATCAAATTCAGTTAACGGAGGTTTGCCATATGCCATTTCAATTGCTGTTATACCTAAACTCCAAACATCTGCTTTGAAACTATATTGTTCTTGTTTAATGACTTCAGGAGCCATCCAATATGGGGTACCAACAAATGTTAATCTTTTACTCATATTATTTGATAATTGAGTTGCCACTCCAAAATCTCCTAGTTTAACTTCACCATTTAAACCAATTAATACATTAGCAGCTTTAATATCCCTATGAATTTTCCCAGTGTTATGTAAATATTCCAATGCGTTCAATAAACTCCCAACTATATAACTGATTATTTGTTCACTAAATGGGCCAGCAGTTAAAAGATCAGAACATGAACCAGCACCAAGGTATTCCATTATAATCCAAAGTTTATTTCTTCTCATAAAACACCCATAATACTGGGTAATATTTTTATGATGACATGTTGAAAGGATTATAATTTCTTTTTGGATATCATTTAAATCATCGGTTGTCTCTAATTCAATTTGTTTGACGGCTACTTGTCGATGCGCTTTTAAATCAAGTGCTGAATAAACCACACCAAACGCTCCTCTTCCTAATTCCATTCCCAACTGAAAATCATTTGCTGAATATTCACGTGCCATTTTATAGATAACATTGGAAGAGAAATCGATCAGTATGGATTTTGAAACATTAACAAACATAAACATGTCGAAAAACTGCTACTTTCCTAATTGAGATGCGAGTAATTATTTTGTTATTAAGTTTGTAGTTTGTAGTTTGTAGTTTGTAGTTTGTAGTTTTTAGTTTTTAGTTTCTAGTTTTGATTTCAGTGGTCTTTTTGAGCAGTATTTTTTTTCCAATATTGAATACCCAATAATAGAATGGAGATGGCATTTTTTTTGAAACACATACATGGGATGAGTATTTTAAAGTACCCAACACTTCAAAATTTTACAACCTATAAAAATTTATTACTCATAGAAAGTTTTAAACGTCGATATACAAGTGTAAATACTAATAACGATGACGATAAGGATATAAATAGTGAAAATAATAAATTAAATAATATGAATAATACCAATAATACTTACAAAATATCCAAACTTCGACCTAAATTAAACTTGCCTTCGGAAACTTTAACATCTGTAGATTTAGTATTGGCACACACGACGCAATCTGCTTTATCAACATTCCCATATCAAATAAATAATTCATCGTCTTCTTCTTCTTCTTCTTCCTCGTCATCATCTACCTCCACATCTGGATTATCATCATCATCATTATTAAGATGTATATTGTTTAGTAAAGACGGCAGATATCGAATAATGTCAACAGATGCCCAAAAGACACAATTGTTATTAAAACATGATTTATTACCAAGAGATTTAAGAAAAATTGACAAGGGTTATGACGATATTGTACCCTTAATCGTTATTAGAGAGAAAAGTATATTACTGAGTATGCTACATATTAAAGCATTGATTAAATCTGATTCTGTCGTTTTATTTAATTATGATGGTACATATTCCGATAACAAATTAATTAGTAACATTAGTGAAAAATTGAAAAATCCCCAAGGTGATAAATTAGATTATGAAATCCGTGCATTAGAAACAATCTTTGCAGATGTAATTGACAATTTAATGATTGAAATGCAGGTCCATGTGACAGTTGTAAATGGTATATTAAAAGAATTAGAAAATGATTTGGATTTGGCGAAACTAAAATACTTATTGATTGTTTCCAAAAAATTAACTCACTTTTTACAAAAAGCAACATTAATTAGAGATCTAATTGATGAAATGTTAGATCACGATGATGAATTATCAGAATTATATTTAACAGAAAAGAAACAAGGTACTCGAAGATCAAAGGATGATCATCAAGAAGTTGAATTAATCTTAGAAAGTTATTCGTTGCATTGTGATTCCATTGTTCAAACAATTGAAAGTAGAGTAAATGATGTTAGAACAACAGAAGAAATTATAAATATTATATTAGATTCAAATAGAAATGATTTAATGTTATTAAATCTAAATTTGAGCATCACGTTGATGTGTTTGGCTGGTTTGCTATTTGTTGCTGCAAGTTATGGTATGAACTTGAAAAATTTTATTGAAGAAAAAGATTTTTGGTTTTGTTTGGTTGTTGGAGGTACAACAGTTTTTTCGATTGCAACTTTTAGATTAGCAAATAAAAAACTAACTAAATTACAAAAAATTCAGCTTTTAAATAGAAGATAGATAGTAGGTAAAAGTGAGTAAATAATAGATTACTTCAATTATTTTATTTATAAAGTTTATGATACATTATATAAGTAAGTAAGGAAATAGAAAACTTTCAATTTTTTTTACTATCATCCTTTTTTTTCGATACAGATTCATATTTATTATCAGTGTTATTAGTATTTATAGTAGTATTAGTTGTACTACTATCATTTTGTTTCTTTTTCTTTAATACTTTAGTTAAAGCACTCAAACCAATATTACCACTATTACTAGAAGATCCATATAAATCTTTACCTCTTGCTTGAGAACTAAATAAATTTTCTTTAGGGGGTTGTGTAGATATAGGTAAAGAAGCTGGATATGCTCTATGTCTTTGTCTTTTATTAATATTCATTCTATCATAATGATAATCGCCATCGTTTAATTCATTTTCAGGATATCTATCACCTCCAAGATTGATATTGTTATACGATCTCTTTGGTCGACCTGGTGGATAATATGAATCACGCTGTGAATGTTTTGAAAGAGTTATATTAGTATTGTTCGTACGTTGGTGACCATAGTTTTCATTTTCATAATAATTATAATCATCATTTGCATTATCATAAGCATAATCATAATCATGGTCATAATCACCATAGTCGTAGTCATTATGATTACCAAACTTTGATGCAGGACCTGTTGGTATTCTCGATTGTTGGTGACGATTAATATTGTATGATTGATGTTGCTGTGATGGTGGCATATTCATTGTTGAATCTGCACGGTTCATATAGTTTGAGGTTTCAATACCATACTTACTATGATTTAAGGAAGCGTTGATATTGAAGTTGTTGCTGTTGTTGTTCTTATCAATGTTATTGTTATTGTTGATGGCGTCGTTAGTATTACTACTATCATCAATAATATGATTATTATTAACATTTGTTTTTAATTCATCTTTAAATCTTTTAACGTCAGACTCGTGAGATTCTTCAAGATTTGATAATTCAATATTTGAACAGGGTAAAGGATTAACTTTGAAAAAAGTTGAATTTAAACATTTAACTGCATTGAATCTTTCCATTGGGTTTAAGGTGAGCATTCCAGATAATAAATCAACTGCATCATTTGACATGATTTTAGAAAATTGGAGTTCTAAAGTCCTGGAATAATTAATTTTTAAATCAATTCCATTTCTATTTATTAAATGGACATTTGGAAAGTTTGCTGAATTTGGTGATCCTAATAATTTGAAAATTATTTCAGCTTGATGAATATCAGATTTCCCTTCCAATATTGGTCTTTTAGTGAATAATTCACCGAAAACACAGCCAATCCCCCACATGTCAACAGCAGTTGTATATTTTTTATCACCTAGTAATAACTCAGGCGGTCTATACCAACGAGTTACAACTAATCCAGTATAGTCGAATTTCCCACCACCAGGGGGGGAATCTTCAAGTTTTGGTATTTCACCATGGTATAAACGAGCTAAACCAAAATCAGCAATTTTAATTATACCAAAATGGTCTAATAAAATATTTGCAGTTTTAATATCACGATGTAAATAACCATGCTGGTGAATATAATTTATACCATTTAGTAACTGTAGCATGATGCATTTAACTTGAGATAAAATTAGATTAATTCTTGGGTTATTTAATAAGCCATTTAAATCAGAGGAGATATATGGGAAAACGGTGTAAAAATGAGAACTGTCATAAACCATATCAATAATCTGTAAAACATTTAAATTTTTTAACTTTTTCATAATAGTGATTTCCCTAAATGCAGTAATGGGGAAACCTTCCTTTCTATCAGAAACAATAAATTTCTTTATAGCAACTAGTTTTTTAGTCGATTTTTGTCTTGCCTTAGTGACAACACCAAATGTTCCCTGACCCAATTGGTTATAAAGGTCGTAGTCAGAAAGTGTAGCCATATGAGCAATAGACGGCATCATATGTGGCGCCTACAAGAACAACTCTAAAAAAACCGGTGGAAAGACTTCAAAATGCAATCATATTCATATCCCAAACTCATAGCGAACAGATTTCTCAACCGCCAACCGCCAACCTGGTCAATTCGGTTTACCCAAAACGGCAACTATTTTTGTGGTCACGTGCGCTGTCTCCATTCATGTCCTAAATCTGGGTATTTCCGCATTTGGCCATAAAATGGGGCCGTTTCTCCACGCGGCACGTATTTTTCCCGTACGTGCTATTTCCGGATAACGGGGGATGGGGGATGGGTGAGAATAAACGTTCTTTTTCCATTTTTCCTCTATTCTTTGATTATCTTACTACTTTCTACTTTCTACTTTCTATACGCTTATTGTATATTGTATATTGTTTATATTTTTAAAGTCTACTAAAAAAATAGTTGACATAATCTTCAACATAATTTAGCTATCCATCGATCTTTGAATCCTTGGTCTTTTACTTTGGTTTTTCGTTTTCTTGTTAACTTTGTTCTTTGGGTGCTGGCCCATCTAAACACAACACATGCACCATTAACGAAATAGGATATCTAGAATAGCTACAGTAACATAGATTCAAATAAAAAAAAACATCATGTTTACCTTTTTAATTCAACTTTTAGGTAGCAAATTACATCATTTTTTTACAACTTTTTTAACCTTTTTCGAAAATGTTATTCATCCAAGTATTAGTTTACCATTCTCTTTTTCAACATTAAGGAAAAATAAAAAGGCCACGGATAATACAGTACTATTTAACTTCCCCTCAACTTATAATAATTTCAGTTCAACTTCAAAAACTTTGCATTCCTGTGCTGTTGGTGATTTTGAGTATGATTTTACATCCCCAAATCCTTTCAATTGGGAAATTCATAATCTAGTTTTGCCAAGTCAATCAAATGGTAGCATTAATCAAAATAATACTATCCCTTTAAATGATCAAAATAATAATATTACACTTACCCGTTCCCAATCATACTCACATGATAATAAACAATTATCATCAAATCAACAAAATAATTCAGTTCAAGCTTTTGGTTCAACTCAAGGTCAAGTTCAATCGCCAAGTGAAACTTTGGAAAATTTCTCAAAACATTTTCAAGATCAATTGAAAAATAATGAGTTATTTCAAATTTATAATAATCAAAATAATAATGAACTGCTAGAGTTTTCTGATGATGAACTGGATAATTGTCATAATGCTCTCTCTAATAATCATCATAAACTTACCATTAATGAAGAATGTGGTTCTCATCTTGAGCATGACAATAATATATTACCATTAGATGATGAATTAATGATTTCAATAATTAAAAGACAAGACCAAGATAATGATGTCGTTTCAAATCAATGTTTCTTTAACTCAGATAACTTGGATTTTTCAACATCTGTAGATAAAATTGATTCACATTCCATAGATTCTTTTAACGAAAAAGCTTCACTCAAAACGGAAAGTGCGTTTGATAGTCGACCTAATTCAGAATGTAGTTTTGATATTTCAACCAATATCACGATCTCTAAAACTGTAGATGTTACAAACCAATCCAAAAAACATGTGTTAGACGACAATAATACTGCTACATGTTTTACCTTGTCAACTAAACCGAAGAAACAACACAGAGAATTAATGTTTTCTTCAATAATATCCAAAGATTTTTTATCAACAGAAACACTAGCAACGTCTGCCTATTCATTATTATCCTCATCCTCCTCCATACCTACAACCAAACCAAAACAGTCTTATCCGTGTACAGAATGCAATGCAGTTTTCAAAATTAAAGGCTATTTGACAAGACACAAAAAAAAACACTTTACTTCAAAACCATTTCAATGTCCATATTTTGGTTTATCCATCGATTACCATGAATCAAACAATTTATCTCCAGATTTATTAAATGATCAAATTATAAAATGCCATCCAACGGGTGGATTTTCAAGACGTGATACCTTTAAAACACATTTAAAAGCCTTACATTTTGTTTATCCAACAGGTACAAAATCCGGTGATAGAAATGATAAAAAGGGTAGGTGTGCTGCCTGCTTCAAAGAATTCTCAACCAATAAAGAATGGTTAGAGAATCACGTCATGGTTAATAAATGTGATGGTATGTTAACAAAGTATAAGTAATTATGGCTAGTCCATTGCAGTATCCATATTGAATTGTTTTTTGTTCTTTTTCCTTTTTTTTTTCTTTTTTAATTTAACATTCTATACAATTTGACTTTATTTTTCATACTATTCCAGCTTATTATTCACATTTTTGCATTTTGGCCTTATGACTTACCCATTTTTCATGCTTTCTAAAGTTTTATATATATCAGCTATTAAACATTGTATCATGTATTTTAGATTATACTACATGTAATGTAGATGATACCGTCTTGCCTGGATCTGACATCTTATGTATTTATATTGACAATGATTTAATTGATTATAAAAAGTTTATACAACTATATAACTTGAAGTATGAAAACCTGAGGTTTTCATTCTCGACTAAGAATCTATTACCTTACGTAGTATATTACACTACATTATATATTATTATAAAATTGTCCACATTTTTTCACTCCATCTCATCAAAAACTCTCATTATATAGTCAATAACTTTATCATAATAGGCACCACACATTTTGCAGTCTCCATGATACTTTTCTAAAACCCCTAAAAATTTCCTAATAATTTTCATTTTTTCAATTAGTAGATTACCTAATTTTTTATCTGTTTCTCCACTTTGTTGTTTTATTAATAATCCTATTGTGTGAGGTGCATTCGAGAAATCAATACCGGAAACTAATACTTCACCTGTTGCTTTTGATGTAACTTTAACTTTTCTGTCTTTAAGCTCTTTGAATTTATCGGGGTCATAAACTCCTCCAATATTGAATGTATCATTTGATTTCAAATGATGATTAAAATCTAATTCTTGTTCAATAGTTTCATTCTCATTTACACCATCATCACTACCATCAACTGTTTTATCATCAAATGAAAAATCAACAACGGTTAAAACTAAAGCAAATGAAGCTAAAATTGATAATACCTGAATCATACCCCAAACAATTATACTTGGAGTTTGAACCCAACCTTGATTTTCAACTGGTATATTTGATACATTTAATGTCCATGTATTAAATTTACTCCAATCGTTGACATTTGAATTACCTGAACAACATGGACCAACCAGCGATTCAAAAATTTCATCAATTGGATCATTTTCTCGTAACGATTCTGAGCAAACTCCATCACCTAATTTTAATAGAATGATCATATCACATGTTATATCACTTGCTTTAAGAAACCATGTCCAATTTCGATATTTTTCTTTTTCATTATTAATTTGCTTTGTCTTTTCTATGATTAAATTAGGATCAACTTCAAATGATGGCAAATCAGTGAATGGATTAAGTTGTGATCTAAATGGTTTATTCATTTTAGGATAATATAATAAAATTGAATGACAAAATTCAATACTCATTATAAAACTTGTCAATCTATTAATAAAAACACTTTGAAAATTATTACCATTAATAATTATATGTGGTGGGTCATTTTCGCAATATTCAAGTTCATATACTCTTAAATGTTTAAACTCATTATGTATTTGAAAGTTCTTTTTTAGTCTATGACACAGTCTTAAAGTTGTATACGGCAGTAAAGTTTTGTTTGAAATTGCATCCATAACTTCTTCTAATAAACAAATTGAAAGCATCAAACATGCAGAATCATATAGTTTTGAACCATCAGGATTTGCCAGGCTGATTGATCCCAGCGTAATTTTTTTATTAAAAAATTCTTTCAATTTTGACAAATTTTCAGTTTCTTCGAAGTAGACTGAATCCGAAATTGGTAATTCAACGTCTTTATCAATCTTAAAACTTGATAAATTTTTATCCCTTATATATGGGTAACCAAAACTGAGTCTCCTGAACACGGTTATCCTAAATATATTCCAATAGATTCTAACAAATTTTTCTCTTAAAATCAAATTTTGTGAAAGCATATTTAAATTACCATGAAATCTTGAAATTTTTTTCCAAACACAATCTCTCAAATGAGCTTCTAAATTAACAAATTTTCTGTATTCAAGTACATCAATAATATAATGATCATCTCCTCTTTGACATTGAAGAAGTTCTGTTAATAAAAGCGTATGAATGGTCATTTTATTTTTATAGGCTAAATAGAACTTTTCCCAATATGATTCATCCAACCATAATTCATTTGAAACTTCTGCTGATAAAACGTATTTGACAGATATTTTAAACATAACTGCCAATAAGCCGACTGTATCATTTGATAAAGATAACTCTTCAACAAAAAGTGACATGTTTGGTAAAATCATTAAATTTGGATGCAAATATTTGTAGTAGATACCAATGAATTTATAAACTGTTTGAAAATCAGGTAAATTGAGTGATTTTAAAAGATCATCATTGATAAACTTTGGTAATTTTATATTTAAATATAAGGGTTTTGATCTCTGTTGACGTTCATCTAGCGATACTCTTTCATTCAGTAATTCCAGTCTTTTCCTTTTAAGTACATTAGATTGTTCATCAATCCAGCGCTCAGTTGTTGAAATATCAGTTAATGAATTATCAGATCTTGTTTTTCTAGTTAACTCAGATGTTGAATTAGAAGTAGAGTCTGAGGTTAACTTAGGATTTAAAATAGGATTCAAGAACTTTTTATTAGCACCACTATGATCTTCAACTATAGGTTTAAACTTATTTTGAAATCTTGAAGCCTTGAGCCTCTTCCTTTTAGCTTCAATCATTGTAACTGAATCACTTGGTGCTAATGAAACATCCCACGAATCATTATCTTTAATTATGTTTATATCAGAACCGTTTATATAAGAAGGATCCTGTTCTTCCATATCCACCTCTTCCTGATCTTCATAAACTTCTTCATCGTCATAAATCACTTCTTCATAAACTTCTTCTTCATCAATATCTTCAATATTTACTGAAATAATATCATTATGTGAATTGTTATTATCATTGCTATTGTTGATGTTATTGTTGTTGTGATTATCATCGTTGTTATTTTTAATGTTAATGTTATTTTTATTATTGCTATTATTGTTGTCACTAAATTGAAGCTCTGATTTTTCAGGTTCATAACCAGATGAGGTTCCCATTTTTTCCAAATCTTTTGAATGCCTTCTCTTCGAAATTGAATTTTTATAATGTTCCTCAACACTATTACTATTATTATTCTTTTTAAGACTATCATTAGAATCATTCGTATCATTATTG
Source organism: Pichia sp. NRRL Y-12830 (assembly GCA_030564565.1). Classification (NCBI taxonomy): domain Eukaryota; kingdom Fungi; phylum Ascomycota; class Pichiomycetes; order Pichiales; family Pichiaceae; genus Pichia; species Pichia sp. NRRL Y-12830. The sequence goes on from JAJLVO010000019.1 coordinate 181,846, forward strand.
CTATTAACGCTAGTATTATTAGCAGCAAAACTACTATTATCGCCATTAACTTTACCTATATTATCTTTATCAAAATGTGATGCAGAAGTATTGGTATTATTGGTGATGTTGCTGTTGTTATTGCTATTGTTAGTAATATTACTATTGTTGTTGTTATTAGTGTTGGTATCGTTGCTATTATTGCTATTGTTGTGATTATTATTACGACGCTTTTTCATTTCATTATTCAATGGATCATCATCATCATCATTAGTTGCTTCATAATTGGACTTTTTCAAATAATAAGCTGAATTCTCATCTTCAAAATCAATGAATTTCTTTGCTTTTTTAGTTGTTTGACCTAGATTTTTCAAGTTATTTGAATGAATATGTGGTTGATATGGGTCACCCTTATTTTTATTCTCAGTAGGAACAAAAAAATTCTGAATTGGCGGTAACATTGCATTTTGTTGTTGTAAATGGATAGGACTTTGTTGAAATATTGGGGGTTGGTTATTCATATAAAACATATGTTGAGGATGTGGAGGTGGATATTGATATAAGTATGGATTTAAAGGTTGAGGGTGATTTGGATTTGAATTTGGATTAAACTGATCAAGTAAATGTTGCTGTTGATTGATTTGATTTGATTCATTCATTTGATTTCTTTTATAATTATCAGAATCATATTGTTGGACTGATGGAAGATTTAACATATGTTGTTGTTGTTGTTGTTGTTGTTGTTGTTGTTGTTGTTGTTGTTGTTGTTGTTGTTGTAGTTGTTGAGCTATATTAGGGGGATAATTGAAAGTCTGTTGAGGTGGTATTGGGTATTGTTGACTGATATCTTGGTAAAGTGGTGCATTAAATTGTTGCTGTTGATTCCATTGTTGTGGTTGTGGTTGTGGTTGTGGTTGTTGATGGTGGTGTTGTTGGGGTTGTTGGGGTTGTTGGGGTTGTTGGGGTTGTTGGTGTTGTTGGTGTTGTTGGTGTTGTTGGTGTTGTTGGTGTTGTTGAGGAGATTGCAATTGCAATGGCGGTTGAGGATGGTGCTGATTATTTGACAACATATTATTTTGAATTGTATTAGCTTGATGTTGCATTTGAAGTTGGAATTGCTGTGGATAACTATTTGAATTATAAGCTAAGTTACTATTATCCTTATAAGAAGAAACAATTGAAGGATTGTTATCAGGATGAGCATTATTATACATTAGTTGAGAGTTTCTTTTCCTTCTACCACCTCTTTTACTTGGAACAAAAATACAATCAGCGTTAGCAAACCGGCAATTTGAACATTTTTTATAGAAGGTTTTCTTTGTTGAAGGACTAGATGGATAAGAAATCAGTAATTCACCATCACATTTAATCTTTTTTTCTCTACAAGATAAACAGGCCTTTTTAGCAACAGCCCGTTTTTCATGTGGTGGAAGTGTTGACTTAAAGGAAATCGACGAAGCCACAGAAGATGCAGACATCAGACCATGGGAAGAGCAGACGATTTGATGAAAACCAAAACTAAAAATAAAAATACAAAGCTTTCAGTTTAAGTGAGCCGTGTCAATCAAGTCGCAAAGTTTGGTAATTTATAATTTAACTTAAAAGGGGGAAAAAAAAAAATACAAAATCTTGGGTCGATCGTCTGCAACGGCATTGCTTGTCGCGGCACGACAGCCGTTTTGTCGCGGCTCTGGAAAAATGAAAAAAACGGAAAAACGGAAAAACAGAAAAACAGAAAAACAGAAAAACAAAACCTCCCCACCGGCGGCGCCGCCTCCCGAAATCCGCGCTTTGCAAGTCGCAAGTCGCAATCCGCAATCCGCAATCCGCAATTGCGTCCGGAACACTGTTGCACACTGTCATCTTTTTCATTGTAACTAACCTGATTTATTTTTTGTGTATTGCCCTAACACACTTTCATTCTATCACCTGTTTTTCCGTTATATATATTCCTATTCTTTTCCCTTTTGCTTTCTTACTACTACTTCTTGTGTATCGTATTTACTTTGCTGTATTCAATCGATTAACTAATCAATCAATACGTCCGATACTATCCCAAAAATGTCCTCAAATTCAAAAATCGCATGGTTAACAAGCTTAGATGTTAACCAAACTCCAGAAAAAAACTTTAGACGTTCTTCTATTATTGGTACCATTGGTCCAAAGACCAATTCTGTTGAGATGTTGACTGCTTTACGTAAAGCTGGTTTAAATATTGTTAGAATGAATTTCTCTCATGGTTCTTATGAATATCATCAATCTGTTGTTGATAATGCAAGAGAATCTGAAAAAGTTTATCCTGGTAGACCTTTAGCAATTGCTCTTGATACCAAAGGTCCTGAAATTAGAACTGGTACAACGAAAGATAACAAAGATTATCCAATCCCTGCAAAACATGAAATGTTATTCTCAACTGATGATAAATATAAGGAAACTTCTGATGATAAAATCATGTATATTGATTATAAAAATATTGTTACTGTTATTCAACCTGGTAAAATCATTTATGTTGATGACGGTGTATTATCTTTCTGTGTTTTAGAAATCGTTGATGATAAACATATTAAAGTTGTTTCAATTAATGCAGGTAAAATTTCTTCTCATAAAGGTGTTAATTTACCAAATACTGATGTTGATTTACCAGCTCTCTCCGAAAAGGATAAGTCAGATTTACGTTTTGGTGTTAAAAATAAAGTCCATATGGTCTTTGCTTCTTTCATTAGAACTGCTAATGATGTTCGTGAAATTAGAAGAGTTTTAGGTGAAGATGGTAAAAATATTCAAATTATTGTTAAAATTGAAAATCAACAAGGTGTTAATAATTTCGATGAAATTTTAGCTGAAACTGATGGTGTTATGGTTGCTCGTGGTGATTTAGGTATTGAAATTCCAGCTCCTCAAGTTTTCATTGTTCAAAAACAAATGATTGCAAAATGTAATCTTGCTGGTAAACCAGTTATTTGTGCAACTCAAATGTTAGAATCAATGACTTATAATCCAAGACCAACTCGTGCTGAAGTTTCTGATGTTGGTAATGCTATTGTTGATGGTGCTGATTGTGTTATGCTTTCTGGTGAAACTGCAAAGGGTGATTATCCAATAGAAGCTGTTACAATGATGCATCAAACTGCTTTAGTGGCTGAATTATCATTACCTTACTATTCTAATTTTGCTGAATTAAGAGAAGCAACTAAGAAACCTTGTGATGTTCAAGAAACTATTGCGATGGCTGCTGTTACTGCAACTTTTGAACAAAACGCAAAAGCAATTATTGTTTTATCAACTTCTGGTACTACTGCAAGACTTTGTTCTAAATATAGACCAAATTGCCCAATTTTAATGGTTACTAGAAATGAAAATTCAAGTAGATTCTGTCACCTTTACAGAGGTGTTTACCCATTCCCATATAATGGCGTTCGTGAAGACAACTGGATTCAAGATGTTGAAAATAGAGTTGAATATGCAATTGAAGAAGCAATTAAATTAAATATATTTAATAAAGGTGATACCGTTGTTGTTGTCCAAGGTCGTCAAAGAGGTGTTGGTCATTCTAACACTTTAAGAGTTGTTATGACCTAATTTTAATGTTTCTTTGGGTTTTCTTTTTTTAAGATTATGAATTCTTTTTATTATATAATATGTAAATGCAAAGTTTTTAGTTTTTAATTGTTTACATTCTATTTTCACATCTTAAATTAAATACTTTACAGTTTTATAAATTATCAGAAAGCATGTTTTTTCTGAATTGCAAGATTTTGATAAGTCGGGATCCCGTACATGTTGACAAATTTCAAATTTTCAGTTTTTTAGCTCTCACATTTTCCAATTTCACCATCACATCCCGCAGGCTTAACGTACTAATTTTACTGTTATATTCTTTTTTTTTACTTCTTACGCCATTATAAATCATAAACTTATATCATCACTTGATAAGTTACTAGAGATTTATATGAAATTATAAATAATGGTAGATTTGAAGCCAGCTACTGATAATGAACTACAATTGGTTGGTCCAAAAGAAAATCTAGATATTGAAATCAACAGCACAGAATTAATCGATGATGTTGAATTAAGTGAACAAATACCTTCGGATACTGTCGAGAATGATCGAATATCTATTTCTTCCTCCATGAATGTTTTAAATGGAAATGCTGAATTAAAAGATGGTGGGGGCGTTGAGCAATCAGGTTCAACCCAAGATAATAATGAACAAGAAGATATTAGAAATGATACAAACAATGATTCAGATGATATTGTTAAACAATTGGTTTCTGCAGCTCAACGTGGGAATATTGAAGTGTTGAAATATTATTTGGAATCATCAAAAGAAATACCAAATGCTTTATCACCAAATACTACAGATTCCGATGGTGTTACATTAATGCATTGGGCTGCATTGAATAATAGATTAGCAACTCTTAAATATTTATTTTCTTTAGGTGCAGATCCTGACGTGCCTGCAGGAGAAATGAATGCAACCCCTTTATTATGGGCAGTGCGGTATGGTCTTGTTTATGTTGCAGATTGGTTAATTTCAGAAGCAAATGCTGATCCTACTGCAATTGATAAAAATGGTATTGGAATCTTACTAGCTTCAGTATTTTCAAGTAATGTAATGATGGTAATTTATGTGATTTGGAATTTGAATGAAAGATCATATAAAATTAAAAATATTGGTTTAGAAGGAATTGATTCAGTTGATCTAACAAATCGTACAGCTTTACACTGGGCATCCTACCAAGGTGATTTTCTAACTGTTGATGTGTTACTAAATGCAGGTGCAAAAACTGATCTTATTGATTCTGATGGTTTTACACCTTTACATTGGGGGCTAGTTGGTGGAAGTAAGTCTGTGATTACTTCATTAATTAATGCTAAATGTAGTTTAAATGCTAAAACTGGCACTGGGAAATCATGTTGGGATATTGCAGCAGATATGAATTCATCTGCTACGTGGGCAAATATTTTAAAGGATACTGGAAAAAACTCTATAACGGGAAACAAAATCGATTTTTTTTTCAACAAAGATTGGGCAAAATTTCTATTATTCACATTGCCATTTGTAACATTACCATTAACAATTTCACTATTTACGATGGATCAATCAATATTTTTCAAGTTATTTTTCACCATTCTCATTCTAGCTTCACAACAGTTATTAGTAAAAAATATTATTATTCCATGTTTAAATGAAGGTCAAATTAATCTTTTAAAAACTCCATTTTTTTCGGGTGTTTTTTTTTCAACTGCCTATTGGTGTATTATAACATGGATAATTAAATTGATGCCCCAGACATTTTTTGATGAATTCATCACAAATATAGTATTACTTTTCTCTGCTGCTGGAACCATTGTATTTTCAGTTAAAGCAATGATTATGGATCCGGGTTATATTCCAAAAGAAACAGAACGAGCTGAAATTTCTTTTTCTATTAGTGAGTTGCTTAAATTAAGAAAATTTGATTCTGATCACTTTTGTATTTATTCAAATATCAGAAAGCCATTACGGTCAAAATATTCAAGAGAAAAAGGTTTGAATATTGCACGTTTTGATCATTATTGTCCGTGGGTGAATAATAATATTGGTGTTAGAAATCATAAAGTTTTTTTTGCATTTGTGCTATCACTTGAAATTGGAGTCATAAGTTGGTTAAAGTTAGCATTAGAATATTTTGATGAATTAAATCTTCCTAAACAATCGGAAGAATACTGTGGTATTTATTTTGAGGATTTATGTAAAGGATTCATTGGTTCAAATTTTATATTCTATTTATTTTTATGGGTTTTCTTACAGTTGATTTGGTTATCAATGTTATTGATAATTCAAGGGGTACAAATTTCAAAAGGTTCAACAACACATGAATTTTCACATAAACATAAACATTCTCAGCCGGAAATGTTGTTTTCATCTATCCCAGCTGATGAATTAGTCAAGAATAGTGATTATGTAGCTGATAACGATGGTGATACTGATACAGATAGTGATGAAATAGAAGCAACAATTTCAAATTTTCTAACCGCAAATATTTCAAATAGTTTGCTTGAGAAAAGAATCATTTCTGTTCCGCTTGCATTTTTATCACATACACTTACCTATAAAGTTTGTCGCATGACTGGTTTAGATCAAGTGGTGCTTATAACCAAAGATTTAATAGATAAAAATAAACAAGCAATTGTAAATATCAATTACAATTATGGATTTTTACAAAATTGGTTAGACTTTTTATTTTTATGTAGAATTGGTGATACATATTCAGTAAGAACTCTAACTTCAGTACCTATTAAGGGTGAAAATAATTTAAATGGAGCTTTAGTAGATTATTACAAATTTTATGGTGTACCGGAATCTGTGTAGTTTATTAGAAAATAACATGGTAAGTTTCTAATTTCTAGACTTTTCATTTATAAATTTTGAAATTCCAACAAATAATTATATATGTAATTCTGGTTGCCGTCTGTGATTTCAATATAATTCTGAACCATTTCTTTTATCTCTGGCTATACTTTTAAAAAAATTTGTTTTGCTTTTACTTCACAGCAAACGTTCACTTTTGCATGGTGCACTCTATAATTTAAACACCTTATCATTTCAAATATTTTCCTTTTATCAATATCATTTATATTTAAAAAAAACTTTTAACTACTTTAACACTTCTGTCGTGTTTATGAATATCACTAATAAAAAAAGTAATATCATCAAAATATTAATTAGCTTTCACAATTGCAAAAACTATTAAATAAATTGTAGTTTGTGGTTCATAAACAATTAAAAATTAAAATGATTCTTGTCATTACATTTCAAATCGACCATTACAAAAAAACTTTTTAACTCAATAAAAATTATAAACCAAACTCCGAGACGGGGAATTGAACCCCGGTCTCCCGCGTGACAAGCGGAAATTCTAGCCACTAAACTATCTCGGATAGATTGCGCAAGCCCGGAATCGAACCAGGGGCTCAACGATGGCAACGTTGAATTTTACCACTAAACCACTTGCGCTTTTAATATTTTTGAAAGGAATTATTTTACATGTGACTGAACTAGTTTCAGTTCAGGTAAAATTGAGTAATTCAGTAGAAATACATTAGAATTAATTTAGTAATTAATTTAATAGTTAGTATAATCAAATAAAATATCTAAGCAAAAATACTTGATACTTGAATGCAAGATTCAAACCAAGCTGTACTAGAAAACCATCGATGCTTATTCAACGAGTTTCAGGAACATCATGTTGATCATGATGTGATATTGCTGTTGAAATGAATGCCGTACTAATTATAAGCGGGCCGATACCAAGCAGGTCGTTTATCTCTTATCTCTTATCTCTTATCTCTTATCTCTTATCTCTTATCTCTTATCTCTTATCTCTTATCTCTTATCTCTTATCTCTTATCTCTTATCTCTTATTCATTTTATTATAATTATTACACTCAAGTTTATCTTATATAAGGAGAC
>JAJLVO010000020.1:0-183178 GCA_030564565.1 Pichia sp. NRRL Y-12830
TGCGTTACAGAATTGGATATCGTATGAGAGAGGACAAGCAGGGGGGGAAGGGGAGAGAAAGTGTGTAAGAAGATAATGAATGATTAATGATTAATGATTAATGATAAATGACCAAAAAAGAAAAATGGACAATTACAATTATAACTCGGTATTTATTACTCGATTAAGAACTATACATTATAAATATTAACGTCTTTGGATGTTTCTTCTCACAGCGACGTTTTTCCCCCCAACGGCATTTGAACCAAGGGCGGGACTTATGTAGGGGAGACAGCCCAAATCGTAATTATCCCAGTATGTGTTATTAGGAGGGTAGAGTTCTTCCACGGGGAGACCACCTTTGCCCTTAGCCAGAATGATTTGTAGATCACGTAGATTGTCTGTATTGATTGGAGTGTAGAGATTGATTAGACGGTTCTTTGGGTCGATCGAATGGATCACGCACAAACCGTGGAAAGTGGTGGGGAGGGTGGAAAGGGTGGCTTGTGGGAGAAGTGGAACGCTGATGGGGGAAATGGATTTTTCGAGGCGGGCAGAGGGGGTGGTTGTTGGGATGGGGATGGACTTTGGGAGGGAGAAAATGGCCATGTACTGGGCGTCGAGGGGAGGGAGCGGGGTGTTTGTGGTGGGGGACTCATAAAGCGAGATGGCGGTGATGAGGGAGAGGGAGAGTTGGAGAGGCGGTTGGGAGAGTAGGGGGGAGAAGTTGTCGTTGGGGTGGAAATAGGAGAGTAGTTTGAAAGTACGGGCAAGATTGGTGGGAGGAGATGATGGATTCGGGGATGGGAGTGAAGATTGGGATGATGGGGAGGCAGATGGGAGTGGGAGGGAGATTGGAGGGACTTTGATGAGTGTTCCGTTGAATGGTGGGAGGGACAAGTTGTGATGCGGATGGGAGAGTTGCACAACGTGGGTGGGCTGGGCGGACTGCACGGTGTGGGAAATGAGATCGTGGCCGTAGCCCTTGATCCATCCGGGCGGATTGATGAGCGTGAGGCCGGTGGGGTTCGTGGGGGTGAAGGAGAGAAGCTCGTGGGTGGACTTTTTGTAGTAGAGGGGTTGGGTGGATGGGGAATAGAAGCCGATGTGGATGCAGGTGTCAGGGGAGGTTGGCACGGTGGGTGGGAAAGGGGTTCCGATCAATGGGGAAGTTAGGGTTAGACGGGACACTGTTCCTGGGAGGGAGAGAATGGGTTGTCCAGGGTCTATATCTATAAGGGTGGTGGGAGTCGTGGTGGCGGGATCGGAGTGGTTAAGGGATTTGTTGTGGAGGAGGCGGATGAAAGAGGATTTGCCGGCGTTTTGAGGGCCCAGGACAAGAACGGTTTTGTGCGGGAGGGGCGAGTTGAGAATGGCGGTGAAGGCAGCAGCCCAGGCGGGGGGGACAAACGTTGGAGGGAGGGATGGGAGGTCAAAGAGAATGTTGCGCAGTGGGGGGAAAAGCAGCGGGAGCGATTCCAGTGGGGAAGGTAGTGGGCAGACGGTTATGGTGCAGGGGGGGGCGGAAGATTGGAGGGAGATGACGGGTAGCGGGGAAAACGTGGAGAGGGCGATGGTGAGGGATTGGCCTGGGGCGAGGGTGGCTTCGTCAATGGCCAGTGGCGCGGACGCGGGGTGGAGGGCGATTGAGAAGTGCGGGAGGGGAATGGTGCAGCGCCGGTGGGCGGGGTTTGTGGGCAGGAGAGTGAGGGTGGTTGTTCTGGTGGGCGACAGCGGGAGGGCCTGCGGACGGGACGCGGTTGCCGGCGGCGCGGGCGGGACGGCGGTGAGATCGAGCAGGGAGGACGACGAGTGGGGGGAGCAGCTGAGGGTGATGGGCAGCGGGAGGGGCGGGGTGGCCTGTGCTTCGTTGTCGAAGGCCGAGTCTGAGCCTGAGTCCGAGTCCGAGCCCGAGTCCGAGTCGGTGGAGTTGTTGAGGGCAGCAAAGGCACTCAGCCGGGACATTGGTGGTGGGGGAGGGGCGGTGGTGCAAAGGATGGTTGACCGGTACTCTCCCATGGCAAGAACAGGGTCTTGTTTAGCACTGCTGGCCCGCCGCCCGCTGCTCGCCGCGACGACCGACGCGCCCGCTCTGGCCCCGCCAGCCAATCACAGCGCAGGACCGCACCACTGCAATTCTCAAATCAACCCACATCCTTCGCCAGCGCTTTTCTCTTAAATACAAAAATTACCTTGAAGCTTTCACCTTACATTGGAACCTTCTTTGAACCAATCAATATCCAATAGCCAAGCATGTCTGAATACACATTACAAACTCCAGGTTTCGACGCAAGATTCCCTCAAATGAATCAAACCAAACACTGTTTCCAATCTTACTTAGATTACCACAAATGTGTTGCTATCAAGGGTGAAGATTTTGCTCCATGTAAAGTCTTTTGGCAAACTTTCCAATCACTTTGTCCTGGTGATTGGGTTGAAAGTTGGGATGATCAAAGAGCAAACGGTACTTTCCCAGGTGATTTATCCATTGAAAAATTCAAATAATCATCTATATAGACATTTTCATTTCTTTAAAACTAAATTCTACCCTTCTTATTATTATTACTATTATTTATACATTTAATATAAATTATACATTTACATTTCCATTCAAATCTACATTTGCATTTACATTTACGTTTACGTTTACGTTTACCTTAACGTTTAAACCTAAATGCTTATTTTCGTTTTTCTTTTTCATCTATTTTGATTACTCCATCCATTACTTATCAACTCTTTAAACTTATTGATGTTAGAGACTGTTGACGTTTTCCTCTTTTCAAACTTAATGTAACTATACATTACAGGTATGTTAACGACTTTATTCTTCAATATATCATCAATTATTTCTTTATCGAAAACTTCTCCAATTGTATTACTAACTAATGGTAATTTCTTCGTGTCTTTTTCAACAATCGTAAAATCAATATAATTAAACTGATGATAATTGAATGACGTCGATCCTTCATCTTCAACTCCTTTAATCGTAACTTTATTCGAATCTTGTATTTTAGCCATCATCATATTCTTACCAGCTGTATCTCCATCTCTCTCTTCCTCTTCCTCTTCCTCTTCTTCTCCAATTTGTTTTATCTTTTGTTTTAATATTTCAATTATTGTAATCATTTTTTGAATGCTTTTATCAACTCCAATTATAATCACCTCCCGATCTTCTTCATCTTCCCTTCCATCTTTCAAATATTTCAAAATTATATCCAATTTCTTACCTATTTTAATATTTTTCTTAAATGCTACTACCAATACTTGTTTGTCTTTTGAATTGTAAATCTTACCATTGGTATCTTTATGTAAGTTGAACGTTTTTTCAATATCTATATTTTGTGAATATTTCATAAATGTTTGATCTTCACTATCACCATTGTTCAAATCCCCAACTTTCTGTCTTTTATCTGCTTGTGTAGGTATTATATCAGATGTCCGTTTCATCCTAATTTGTTTAAAAATATTGGCTTAAAAATGTTTCACAAACTTCATGTCTTTCACTAATTTAATTTTTCATTTTTCATTTTTCATTTTTCATCTTTTTTTTCTAAAAACCTCGCTTTGGTGCCTATTGATTTCAGTTCCATCATTTCATCAATTCCATCATTCCAACACTTCATTCAATAACAACATACTTATCACCACATCCAATACTTAAAATACCATGCCATTGATTGAATCCACTCAATCTTTAAGATCAAGACAGGTTTCAAACTTGAAAAAAATGTTACATTTAAATAAAGATTTAGATAATGAATTGAACAATAATAACACTAATAATCCATCATCAACAGTAAATGATGAATTAACTTGGAAAATCTTAATACTTGATAATAAATCAACTTCAATCATCTCATCCGTTTTAAGAGTTAATGATTTATTAGAATATGGTATAACCATGCATGCATTAATAAATCAACGTAGATCTCAATTGGAAGATGTACCTGTAATTTATTTCATTGAACCAACTTCAGAAAACATTAATATAATTTTAAATGATTTAAAAAATGATCAATATTCTCAATTTTATATCAATTTCACATCTTCCTTAAATAGATCTTTATTAGAAGAATTTGCTAAAAAAGTGGCAATTTTAGGTAAATCTTTTAAAATTAAACAATTATTTGATCAATACTTAGATTTCATAGTTACCGAACCCAATTTATTCTCTTTAAATTTACCCCAAATTTATTATCAATTTAATAATCCCTTATCAACTGAAGATTTAATTAATGACAAAATCGATTTAATTTCAAATGGTTTATTCTCTTCAATTTTGACTATGGGTTCAATACCAATAATCAGGGCAAATAAAGGTGGTCCAGCTGAATTAATATCTCAAAAATTATATGAAAAATTAAGAGATCATGTTATAAATTTAAGACGAAATGAATCATCTACTACTATTATATCAACTACTAATTCAGTTTTAATTTTATTAGATAGAAATTTTAATTTGTCTTCAATGTTTTCTCATTCTTGGATTTATCAATGTATGGTTTCTGATGTTTTCAAATTAGAAAGAAATACAATTACTATAAATCATAAAGGTGGAGCAAAAGATGAAGAAAAAGAAGCAGAAGAAGTTAAATTTGATATCGAACCAAAAGATTTCTTTTGGAACAAAAATTCTTCCCTACCATTCCCGGATGCTGTTGAAAATGTTGAATTCGAATTGAATAAATATACTGAAGATTCAAAGCAAATTACTGCAAGGACTGGATATTCTTCTATTAAGGATATCGAATTAAATAATAACGATCATTCAGATACAAAGCATATTCAAGAAGCAATTAAATTATTACCCGAATTAACATTTAGGAAAAATATCATTGATTTACATATGAATGTGTTATCTAATTTAATTAAAGAATTAGATTCTAAAAATCTAGATTCTTTTTTCGAAATTGAACAAAATTTAAATGATCCAAAAATTCATAAAAAATTCATTGATTTATTGAAAAAGGAATCAAAATTAGATAACTCTTTAGATAAATTAAGAACCTTTATCATTATTTATTTGAATTCTGATGAATTATCAAAATCTTTTATTGAAGAGTGTGAAAAAATCTTAAAAAATTTAAATATTGATTTATCACCTTTAAATTATATTAAAAAAGTTAAAGATTTTAATAAATTATCAGAAATGTCGTTGTTATCAAGTACAAGTAATAATTCAAACTCTGATAATTCTTCAGGTGCTCTATTTTCAAACCTATCTTCAAAATTAATTAACTTAACTGATGGTTCAACTAAATTATCTGAAGGTTTTGGTTCAATTATCAGTGGTATCAAAAATTTGTTACCTGAAAAATCAAACTTACCAATCACAAACATAACTGAATCAATCATGAATCCATCTCAAGCAAATCAAAACTCACTAAAATTAACTGATGATTATATCTATTATGATGCAAATAATTTAAGGGGTTCACATTTAAAGCAACCAAAACGTAGAAATTTTAATGATGGTATGGTTTTCATTGTCGGTGGTGGTAATTACTCTGAATATTCAAACCTACAAGATTGGTGTAATGATTGGAATATTAAACAAGGTATTGTCGCTAATGGTGATAATTCAACTACTAATGATAATGGAAATGGTAACAATGCTTTGAGTGCTAAAAATGTTTGTTATGGTTCAACCGATATTATTACTGCTAAAGACTTTATAGTTGAATGTACAAAATTAGCAAATTAATTTAAAAATGTTATAGTAATAGAATATTCTTTATAGTTATTTACTACTCGTAATGATTTCTCTATCTTTTTTTTTTGGAATTGTTAATTAAATATACAAATACTATAAATGATAAATCATAAATTACTTCATTTTATCAGCATAAATATGCATGGTTGTTTTCTAAAATTTTCGTACTACGTTTAGAATCTAAAAATAGTAATTGACATTCGTTAATATCATCAATTAAAACTTCAGATCTTGAACTAATTCTAGATAATATATTTGCAGGTGATAATAGTTGTAATGAATATCTTAATGAAGATTTTGTCGCAATTTCAGTTAACTTATCCAATGCTAATTCATTTAATAAAATATTCTCAACTTTAGCTCTTTTCATAATAATTTCCTTCATTTCATTGTAATTATATGATGATGTTTTAATAATTAATAATCTATCAATTAAATCTGGTGGAATCCCATGTGGTGATTTAACATCATCTGTACCTTTAACTGTTGTTAAACCTCTATTGGATGCAAGTATAACAATTGGTGCAATTGTTGATTCTAATGCTCTATTTAAATATGTAAAACATTCAATATCAAGCATATTAACTTCATCAATAAACAAAACACCAGGGACTAATTCAGCAACACCTTGATCAATATATTTGGAAACCATTTTATTAACTTCATTTCTTAATTTTTCAGTAATTTCAGTTTTACGTGGTTTTAATAATTGTCCCATCATTGATAAAATATCTTGTCCACCTTGTGGTCTCGAATTTGCAATATCTAAATCATTTAATGAAATATCTTGAACAATTTCTTTCTTCTTATGAACTTCACCTTTAGGTAATGGAACGTATTCTTCGGCTTCTAAATCAAATTCAGTCGCATATGCATCTGATCTACCAACTCTTTTAACACTACCAGTATTTGCTTCAATATATATAACATCACCAACTGAAACTTTCTCCTTTTGAATTGATTCATAAATTGATGGATCTAATTTTAAATTTTTGGTACCTTTAGAAGTTTTCAATCCAACTAAAACATGTTTAATGGTTTTACCATATCCACCTAATGGATTTTCAGATTCTTCAGGTGTTAGTTCAATAATTTCACCTTCATAAACTTCCTTTGTTTCTTTAATTCTTAAACCAATTGATTTTCTAAAATTTTCAATTAATGCTTCAGTTTTTTTAACTTCAACTGAATATAATTCAGATCCAACAATTGGTACAAATGGAACTTTTGGTCCTAATTCTTGTGAAATTGCTAATGCTAATGCAGTTTTACCTGTACCGGGACCACCAGCTAATAACATGGCCTTACCACTCATTTTTTTGGATTTAATCAAATCTACAATAATACCACATGCTTCACGTGCTTCTGTTTGTCCAACAAATCCGCCATCTATCTGCTTTGCAAATCCATGTTCATCTAATCCTAATCCTTTAATATGTGTATGTGCTGATGTTCTAGAATCTTTGGTTGTTGATGATGTAACATTTGCTGTATTTATTTGTGGTGTTTGAGCTTCAAGTACTCCATTTGTCACTGAAGTCGATTGAATGTCAGACATTGTTTGATAATTTAATGTGCTATTGTTATTAAAGAAAAAAAAACCTTTTGTACTACGTATCGTACTTTGTCAACATCAATCAAATTTTTAATGATGAAATTTTAAAATTTGCCATTTCATTTCGTGAAAGATGAAAGATGAAATTTCCAAATTTTCAAAACGTACATACACGAAATTGTCTATAATTTCAATAAATAAATGGGTTAAAGAAATAAATCAACAGCTTTTATAAAAGTATATATAGTCATCTTTTACAACTTAAATTCATAAAAACCAGGCTTTTGCTCAACATCAAAAACCATGTGACTTTCATCGATTAATTCACCTTTATGTTTACACCAAACTTCAACTTTATCACCAGGTTTAACTGATCCAACCCCCTTTGGAGTACCAGTTAAAATAACATCACCTGGATATAAAGTCATAATATTTGACATTTTACTAATGAATTGATGAATTGGGAAAATCATTAAATTTGTTAAATCATGTTGTCTATGTTCATCATTAACTTTTAAATTTAACTCAACTGCATATGGATCAACAATTTTAGATTTTGAAATGAATGCACTTATTGGCATAAAGGTATCAAAACCTTTACCAATGGACCATGGTAAACCTTTCTTCTTTGCTGCATCTTGAACATTTCTTGCAGTCATATCAATTGCTAATGCATAACCTTCAATTGCATCGAGTGCTTCCTTTGGACCAAAAGTATCTGGATCCAAATTTTTAAGTTCTTTACCAATAATACACGCTAATTCAATTTCATGATGAGCAATAACATTCTTTGGAATTAAAATTGGTCCTTCGCCAGGTTTAAGAACTGAAGATGATGGTTTTAAAAAGAAAAATGGCTCTGTTGGTGTTTGATTGTTAAGTTCTTTAATGTGGGCCATATAATTACGACCAATACATAAAAACTTACCTGCGTTTTTAAGATAGTTAAACGACATCGCTTGTGTTTATTAGTTGGTGGCTTTATGATCTAATAAGATAACATTTTTATGTCCTCCAATGATTCGTTGAAATTTTAAATTTTATAAAGCGTGGAACTTTTAGTTTTCGAGGAAATCAAGATACCGATTCGGATTACGTTTTCTCTCTAATCTTTTGTTTTTCTTTTTTCATTACAAAGTTTAGTGTACAAATAAAAAATTGGAATAAAAATACATAAAAATTTAGTTAGGAATAATATATTGAAAATAATATTATGCGTTTGAAAGTCGATGTTGTCGTTCAATTGCTTTATTGGTTGTATGAGCAACAGCTGCAGCAACAGCGGCTTGAACATTTGTGCCTGATCCATTTAACAATTGTGGAACATCATTAGCCATTATACCTTCAGGAACAGTATGAGCCTCAGGTAATTGAGAAACATAATTAGTTGCATTAAGAACTGTATTTAAATTTTGAATGCCTCCAACCTGTTCATATAACAAACTACAGTCTTGATGTGCAAATAAAATCGTACGTAATGTTAGTGCATGCTCACGTAGAGTACCAACTTGTTCACGTAACATCTGGTTTTCATCTTTATACTCTTGTAATTCAACTTTCATTGTTTCAACCATTTCTTTCTTTCTCTTTCTACATTTTGATGCAGCAACTCTATTTCGTTCAAGGAAATTTTGACGTTTTTCTTCTTCCGTCAGATTCTTTTTTCTTGGCCTCGAAACTTTTGCTAGTGGGTGAGATATTAATGTGGATCTAGTTAGTGTTGTTGAAGCTGGTGATGCGGATGATGCTGATGTTTTTGGTGATGTTGGTGATGTTTTGGAAGATTCACTAATAGTTGATGACTTTTTAGATTTTTTAACCTCTCTTTGCTTGAAATCTATATCAACTGCTCTCTTTAATGATGCGCTAAGATTAGTATTGTTAGCATTAATATTATTAATATTACCATCATTATTATCAGTATTATCATTATTATCATTATTATCAGTATTATCAGTATTATCATTATTATCAGTATTATCAGTATTATCAGTATTATCAGTATTATCAGTATTATCAGTATTATTATTACTAATATCATTATTATCATTATTATTAATACTATTAGTAATATCATCATTGATATGGTCGTTAATTTCATTATTTTTTAAATTCTCATTTACGTCTATAGTATGAGGAATAGGTTTCATCATTAAACCTGGGGTATTTGTTAAACTATCACTTACGGAAGAAGAGTCATTACTACTATTAACTCTATTAACAACATCATCAACTCTTTCAATTGGGACAGATTCAAATTTCAAAGTTGCAATTGGAATAGTATTATTGTTAATACTATTACTACTATCATTATTATTATTATTATTATCATTGTTATTGCTATTATTTAATGGACGAATTATTTCTAAATTTGGCATTGATGCCAAATCTAAGTTCCCATAAGTTGGTATGCTTAGTGCAGTTAAACCAGTAGATAAGTGTGGAGGTTTCTTATCTTGAGTAATGTTTCCGTTACTGTTTATTAAACTTGCAATTGTACTTGAAATTGGAGTCATTGTACCAGGGGCCATCGATAAATATGAATATAACTGGCTATTGTGAAACATACCATTGGATCCAGGTGTTAGACCTGTACGAATTGAACTTTCATTTGGTGTCAAACCTGATTTTTTGGCGTTCAAAATGAAATTATAAAGTTGATGCTGCTGCTGATTCTGCTGCTGCTGCTGCTTTTGAGCTTCTTCTGGAGTATTGGTAACATTTGTTGGGGTTGTTTGTAACGTTGACAATGCAACCGATGAAGTTGATGATAATTGTTGATTGTTAATTTCATTCTGTTGTGGTTTTTGGGCTTGGTGATGGTGGTTTTGAAGCGGTAAAAAGGACTTGTTTTGTGGCCGCTGTTGCTGTTTCTGTTGAGTTTGAGTTTGAGTTTGAGTTTGAGTTTGAGTTTGAGTTTGAGTTTGAGGTTGAGTTTGAGGTTGAGGTTGAGGTTGAGGTTGAGGTTGAGGTTGAGTTTGAGTTTGAGGTTGTTGTTGTTGTTGTTGTTGTTGTTGTTGTTGAACACTTGGGGATTGCGGAAATAAAGAATTCCAAATTCCAGGGGTTGCAATCACTGAACCTCCACCAGGAGATAATAAACCAGGTAGTGGGGGTAATACTGTTGAAGCGAGCCTCTTTGAACCACCTGGAGTCAGTACTGGTGGAGTCATTGTTGATAGCATATTTGGGTCAAGCCTTTGAGGTATCGAAAAATTGGTAGTAGTAGGTTTTCGGCCATTTTTTTGAATGCCATTAGTAATGCTGTTTTCAGGTTTAATGGCTGCTCCAGTTTGTTGTAGTTGTTGTTGTAATAAATGCTGTGGATTTAGTTGTTGGTCCTGTTTTTCCCGCGGGCGAAGCTGTTGCTGTTGCTGTTGCTGTTGATGTTGATGTTGATGTTGCTTTTGCTGTTCTTGATAGAAACTATTTACAATATCTTGCTGATTTGCGCCCTTTAAGTTGTTTAATTGAGTATCACTTTGAGGTTTTATTAAAGGTGCTTGTAAATCCAAATGGTTGAGATGACTTATTTGCGTAGATTTTACACTACTCGGTTCATCGTTACGTGCAAAAGATTGCTCAAACGGATTCGGTTCTAAAGCAAGTGTTATCTTGTTTGAAAAAGAGGACACCATGTCAGGATTTGAGCGGGAATTTGCATTAGACAAGGTTGGCAAGGTTGCGGCCATGTTGGAAGGCACTGACATGGCTGCTTGTAATGTAAAAGAGCAAAGCAGACGTGGAGATATGGAGATATATAAAAAAGTCGGGAAAATTTAGAAACAACAATGCCCAAGTAAACAGTGGATTCATGAAGAAACTGGAAATGATGTCATGTAGGCGGTGAACGTTTGAAAGTGTGAGAAGTGAGATGTGATATCTTTTTTTCCGCGTCGGTCGACGTTTATGTATTCCTTGTTCTTTTTTCTTTTTTCTTTTTTCTTTTTTCTCTCGCGATGGCAACATGAAAAAAGGAGATAGATGCCAGATATTAAGACAGTGGCTCATCTTCAGGACGTGCTGTTTAACATCGTATCTTTTTATCTTCCTAAGTATTAACCAATGGACACCATTACTCCCATTCATGCAGAGGGATACTGTGCCATGTATGGTGTTGGGGGCAAAACTTCTTTTTTTGGTGCGGACATACCCTCACCGAACAATATTCCTGCCCAAAAGCTCACCCCAACAGATTATGATACCCTCTTGGAAATTTGTGGAGACTCTTGGCGTGCTGTTGATTATACTTGTTGTGATTCTGCTCAGTTAACTCAATTGAAGTCAAATTTGGCTAAGGCTGATCCTCTCATTGCTTCTTGTCCTGCTTGTAAGGAAAATTTCTATCAACTATTTTGTCATTTTACATGTTCTCCAAATCAATCTAGTTTCGTTAATGTATTATCAACTCAAAAGGCAATAAATCATAACAATGTTGTTGATGAACTGGATTTTTACGTAGATCCTATGTTTGCTTCCTTGTTTTATGATTCTTGTAAAAGTATTAAATTTGGTTTGACAAATGGTTACGCAATGGATTTAATTGGCGGTGGTGCTAAGAACTATTCCGATTTTTTACAATTTTTAGGTGACAAAAAACCTCAACTTGGTGGCTCTCCTTTTCAAATTAATTACAAGTTTGATGAAAATAGAAGTATAGGAAATATCTCGTTATTCGAAATTGATTCAAAATCTTGTAATGATTCAGATCCAAAATTTGCTTGTGCTTGCTCGGATTGTCCTCAGGTTTGTCCATCTTTGACCGATTTACCCTTTCAAAATCATTGTCAAATATTGAATATGTCATGTACTTCGTTTACAATTTTAATATCATATTTTATTTTGCTAATATCATACTTTTCAGTTTTATCATTTATTAGATATAAAAATAATAACAAATCTAAACCTATCACTTTATTGACTGATGATCAAGCCATGTTAGAATCCTCAGTTTTTCAAAATGATATCCCATCATCTGATGTTGCAGATGCATCATTTTCTTCTCAAACAACTTTGAATTTATTGTCTTTACATTCAAGGAAATCTTACGCAATTAACAATTATTTAGAAAAGAGATTTTATAAATTAGGTTATTATTGTTCCACATTCCCAAAATTTGTTTTATCATTAACAATCTTGTTTACATTGTTGTTTTCTTCCTTTACTTATTTTATTAGTTTTGAAACAAATCCAGTTAATTTATGGGTCAGTCCAAATGCTGACGCTTATATTGAAAAACAAAAGTTTGATGAAAGTTTTGGACCCTTTTATAGAACTCAACAAATAATTTTATCAAATTCAACAGGTGATTCGATTTTACAAGATTATTCATTTATTAAATGGTGGTTTGAAAAAGAATCAGAACTAATGGATTTGTCAGCAGTTGTAACTATTGATGATATTGACTATTCAATTACTTATAATGATATTTGTTTTAAACCTTTGGAAGATACTTGTATTATTGAAAGTTTCACACAATATTTTGATGGTAACTTAATCAACTTGCCAAAATCATCAAACTGGAAAGCTAAAATTGAAAAATGTGCAAAATCTCCTGTTGAATGTCTACCAAGTTTTCAGCAACCAATCAAAAAAAATTTAATTTTTGGTGGTAATATTACAAATGTTTTGGATTCTGAAGCAATTGTTGTCACTCTATTAAATAATAATAATAATGACTTGGCTAGTGAACAAGTTATCAAAGCTGCAGCTTGGGAATATGAATTAGAGAGTTTTATAATTAATAATATCACAAAAGAAGCAAAGGATTTGGGTATTAATTTGAGTTTCATGACCGAGATATCACTTGAAAAAGAACTAAATAAATCAACGAATACTGATGTTAAAATTGTTATAATTTCATACCTTGTTATGTTTGCTTACGCATCTTATGCGTTATCATTCGGTTCGCGTACATATAATAACCTTTCATTTATTAACTCATCATTCATTACACCATTTGGAAAAATTTCTGGTAATAATCTCATTTTAAAATGCTTAACAAAGACAAGATTCTCATTGGGTTTATCTGGAATTTTGATAGTACTATTTTCTGTTTTTGCATCAATGGGATTTTGGAGTTTTATGGGATTAAAATCAACTTTGATTATTGCTGAAGTTATTCCATTTTTAATTTTAGCTGTGGGGGTTGACAACATCTTTTTAATATGTAACGAATTTTCAAATATTGAAAATTTATCAATTACAAGTTCGTTAGAGTTAAATGAGAAGATTGGTAAAACTATGGCAAATATTGGTCCAAGTATTTTATTAAGCTCATCCTGTCAATTTGTTTGTTTTATTTTAGGTAGTTTTGTTGATATGCCAGCTGTTAAGAATTTCTCATTATACACATCGATTGCGATTATTTTTAATACTTTATTACAACTTACTGCTTTTGTATCAATATTAACGTTAGACCAATTAAGAATTAAAGAAGGTAAGTTGGATTTATTATCTTTCATTAAAATTGAAAGGGATGCAATTTCATTACCAATTGACACGGAGTCTGATGCTGATAATATTAATAATAATAGTTTAAGTCAAATGTTAAATGAAAGTGATAATAAAAATAGTGGAGTTATTGAGAATTTTTTCAGAAATTACTTTAGTCCATTTATTTTCAAAAAGGAGATTCGAAATTTGATTCTGCTAATTGTTCTTTCAGTGTTTGGCATTTCCTTATCTTTAATTCCAAACTTACGATTAGGTTTAGATCAAAGAATTGCTTTACCATCCGATTCTTATTTAATAAATTATTTCAATGATATCTATTCATTTCTTGAAGTTGGACCACCAGTCTTTTTTGTTGTTGAAGATTTAGATGTTACAAATTTAGAGGGTCAACAAGAATTATGCAGTAAGTTTACAACTTGCGATTCATATTCACTAGTCAACATAATTGAGCAAGAATTCAAAAGAGCAAATGAAAGTACAATTGCAGAACCTGTTTCTAGTTGGATTGATGACTTTTTGATGTGGTTGAACCCAGACTTAAGTGATTGTTGTGTTATTAGAAAAAATAAACCCGATAAAGAGTTCTGTCCACCTTTTTCATCACCAAGACTCTGCGATAGTTGTTTTGCGCATAGAGATTGGGATTATCAAATGAATGGATTTCCTGTTAATGAAGAATTCATGGAGTTCTTTGATGCATGGATCGATGCACCATCATATCCGTGTCCATTGGGCGGTAAAGCGCCATATTCCAGTTCAGTATATTTGTTAAATAACACAATTGTTAGATCTTCATTTAGAACTTCACATGTACCATTAAGGTCACAAAATGATTTTATTTCAGCATACCATAATTCATTAAGAATAGTTAAAGAAGTTAAAGAAAGTAATGAAAATATTTCATTATTTGCATATTCACCATTTTACATCTTCTTTGTTCAATATGAGACTATTGAAAAATTGACCTTTATTTTATTAAGTATTGGTTTGCTATGTGTTGGTTTGATTACAATGTTATTATTAGGATCATTAAGGAATTCACTTGTTTTAATAGCGCATTTGATCTTAATTATTGTTGATATAATTGCATGGATGGTTATATCTGATATATCATTAAACGCAGTATCATTAGTTAATTTGTTAATTTGTTTAGGATTGAGTGTTGAATTTTCAATTCATCTATTCAAACATTTTAATTTTAATGAAAATCAAATTGAAGGTTCAAAGGGTGATTATAAACAAAGTAGAGCATATGGATCATTGATTTATGTTGGTACTACTACGTTAACTGGAATTACTTTAACCAAGCTGATAGGTATTGGGGTCTTAAGTTTCACAAAGAGTAAAATATTTAGGGTTTATTATTTTAAAATGTGGGCAGGATTAATTATTATTGCATCGCTTCATGCACTTGTTGCTGCGCCTCTATTACTTAGTATCTTTGGCAGTAGTTTGGTTTATGGAAAAAGTGGCTGGGGGAAGGTTGTATATGATGATGTCCTTCGTCGTCAAAGAGACATTTCATAAATTGGTATTGGGTTAGTTTGTATTTGTTTGTAATAATTTTTTATTAGTAAATTTAGTACTTGATTCGAAATTTGACTTTATTGTTGAGCCTCGCGTCTTGTTGTCGATATGAATTCTTTATCTTAAAAAAAAATAGTTGATTACTATTTCCATTCCACTTATTTTAACTTACTTTTATTTACGTATGTAGGAGATTTGTTCAACTTTATTATGTATGTTGTTTTGTCGAGGTAATTGGAATATTACAAAATCAGAGGTTACGGAGTTATTTGGATAATAAGAAATTTACAAAAAATATATATATTTGAAAAATAATACAATAATTAAATCAGAGATAATTTGAAACGAATAAAACAAATTTTCAAAGTATTATTTGTTAAAAGCAATGAAATATGTTTCCCTGAGATATGTTTTAAGCACGCACTGGAAATAAAGTATATAGTAAAACTTGAGGACAGCTTAAAGTTGCGGTCGATCGACGTAGTACTGAACTTTAGAGCGTATGCCATAAACGCGACAAGCTTTCCTGTCGTGAGAAAATGTCGCGAGCTCAATTGACCTTAGATCTGGGGATTGAAACTTGATGGGGTCTATACTGAAAAGATGCTAGATGTAGATTACAACTGCCCAAAGTAATCTGAAACACTAGAGAAGTTTATGAAGCTTAAATATAGGCTAAATTTAAAAAATATTTATTTAGAGAAAACAAAAAAATAACCTAAGGATACCGTTTATAATATATTCATTGTATTAATTAAATACCATTTAAAATTTTTCAATTGAACATGTCTTATGAACCGTTGAAATCAACACAAACTATACCGCATCCTAACCCCTACCCATCCTCAGAAAGTGGGAGTGCTATGCATCAAAATTCTTCTGAACTAAGTGTGAAGAAAGGTGACGTAAGTGGCAATGACTCTAACAATAATTCAGGTTCACAATCAACAAATGAAGAAAATAGTACTATTCCATCCATATGGACATGTGCACTTGCGGGTGGGTTAGGCGGTGTTATTGGGGATACATCCATGCATTCGTTAGATACTGTTAAAACTAGACAACAAGGTGCATCTGATATACCTAAATACAAAAATACATTAACGGCATACTCAACTATATTTCGTGAGGAAGGTTTACGTCGTGGCTTATATGGTGGTTATAGTGCTGCACTGCTGGGCTCATTACCATCGTCTGCAGTTTTTTTCTTATCATATGAAGCTATCAAACGTCATGCAATTAATGAACTGGGAGTTCCTGAAACTCCAGCATTTTTAATTGCTGGTTTTTTGGGTGATCTCTTTTCAAGTGTTTTCTATGTGCCGTCAGAGGTTTTAAAGACAAGGTTACAATTACAGGGTGTCTATAATAATCCAAACTTTAAATCAGGTTATAATTATAAAGGATTCTTAGATGCAGCTTTAGCGATTGTGAAAAAGGAAGGTGCTGGTACCTTATTTTATGGTTATAAGGCAACTCTGACAAGAGATTTGCCATTTTCTGCATTCCAATTCACATTTTATGAAAAATTTCGTCAATGGGCGTTTCAATTAACATCAAGTGGAAATATTGATTCATTTAATGAAACCGAAGGTAAATCTTTACCATTATACGCAGAATTGTTAACAGGTGCAGCAGCTGGTGGTTTGGCTGGTACTTTAACGACTCCATTAGATGTGATCAAAACTAGAATGCAAACTCAAAATGGTAATTCCAGTATTATACTAAAATCAAATTCAATTTTTTCAAGTTTAAAAACAATTTATATTAATCAAGGTATAAGTGGTTTGTTCTCTGGTATTGCACCACGGTTTGTTTGGACAAGTGTACAGAGCTCGGTTATGCTTTTATTGTATCAAGTTTTTCTTAAAGCACTATCAGATAGTAATGTGAAACTCGAAGGATAACACAGTTAGATTTATTCATTCATTCAATTTAGAGAAGTTAAAATACTCTCATAACATAAAATAGATATATTGGCTCTGGTTATAGAAATCCAGAAAAGTAGTAAAATTGATTTTTGTATCTCTTTTTTTAACACTTTATTTATTCATATTTATTTATCCGTTTATAAAAAATAAAATTAAGCTTACGAATTTTTAGAACATTATTCCTCTACTCTTCTCAACATCTTTCGAAAACTTTATATAATTTTGGTAGACTGGCAATTTCAATGACATCACGTATTAAATTGTCAGTTGCCAAAAATCTACGTTTAACAACAGGTAACATTAAATTTTCAATAAAATCGGCAATTTGTTTTTTACGTTCAGTTGAATTTTCCGTTTCATTATATATTATCTCGGGAACATAAAATAACGATAACTGTCTTAATATACCACCTAAGCATGATTTTTCATCATCCCAATTAACCTTTGTAATTATTCTAAATAAAAATAAACTTAATTTATTCCAACTTGGTATATATCCTTTAATTAGTAGTGGCAAACTACATAATTTTGGATTTAATGAATCAGAAGTATCAATTTTAACACTAAAATATTCATCCCACATTTCACTCATATCAACAAAACATTGTTGAACCAAATCATTTAAATTTGGCAGCTCATTGATATTATTTTTTTCAAAATATAGTTTAACAAACTGCTCATTTTCAAATATTTCAGTTTTTATCAATTTCTTTATATCAATTCCATTTTCGTTTGCAATTTCAATCATACCAAAATTTGAAAAATCTGCTAATCCAATGTGATAAAACAATTCTGAACATAAACTTGCGTAGTCAACTAAATATAACCTAACATCGTGTTGTATGCAACATAATCTTTTCTCATAATCTGCAATTCCAACATATGTATGTTGTGCAAACAATTGAGTTAGCTGACGATTTCCACGATCCTGTAATTCTTGTCGTAATGATCTAATTGAATTTAAAGTAATTGGTTTCCTTTGTTTACTGATAGTACTAGTCTCTAAAATTGTTGATGAATCAAAGTCATCATCAATAAGTGCTATAGGCTCTGGTGTACTATTGACTTGAGATAATTCGGTTCTTTCTATTTGGAATGATTTGCTTTTATGTTGTGACTGTGATGGATTTGATGGTTTAACAAAATTGTTTAACGTTGTCTGACTATAATCAGTTCTAACCATTTCGTGTTCATATGGTTTTTTAAATTGTGATAGGGGTTTAGGTTTGGGTTTTTCTCTGGTTTGTGGTTCAGTTTGAAATAATTTCGATCTTTTACTTCTTCTTTCTTCAATATCATCTTCAATTTTTCTTGTATTTGTTAGAATTTGTTGGGTCAAAAACTTTCTGGATGAATCCAATTGTGATAGAACTGAATCAATTGATGTTGTAATATAATCAATTATTTCATCTTCATTCAAAAATCTGACTTCTCTTTTAGTAGGATGAACATTCACATCAACATTTGATGGTGTTATTTCCAAAGATAAATAAACAAACGGTTTATGACCTTTTGGTAAGTATGAAGAGTATAATGAACTTATTGCCCGTTTTAATGGATCACAGACAACCAATCTATGATTAATGAAAAAAATTGGTTGAATGGATTTTTTATTTTCAAAACTGGTATTACTCATCATACCTTGGCACTTATTTAAACCAAAGCTAGTTTTAAAATCAACATCAATTTCAATGTTTACATCAAGTAAATTATTGGCAATATTTGATCCATAGACTGCTCTAATTCTATCTTTTCTATTTGAAGCTTTTCTAACCATTATGTCCAATCCATTACCACCTTGCCTTTGACAATTAAATCCAACATTTTCAACGTGAATTGAATATTTACTGACAACATCTAAAATACTTGTATATTCCTCATTTGCATTTCTGAGAGCACGTAATCTGGATGGAACATTATAAAATAAGTCTTCAACAATTAAAACAGTTCCATTTTTACCAGCAATTGGTTTGATTCCATCATTTTCACCACCAACTAACACGCCATCTTTATAAAAGGCTTTCCATGCACATGTATCATCATCTGTCTTTGTAATTACACTAAGTCTTGAAACGTGTGAAATACTTGCCAAAGCTTCACCACGAAATCCATATGTCTCAATTTTACGCAAATCATCAAATTCAACGAGTTTTGAAGTTGTAAACCTTTCACATAATATAGGCATATCTTCCTTCTGTATTCCTGATCCATTGTCTGTAATTTGCAATAATTTCATACCACCATCTTTGATCATAATCTCAATTTGTGTTGATTTTGCATCAATAGAATTTTCAAGTAATTCTTTGAGCGCATTAGAAGGTGCAATAATAATTTCACCAGCCGCTATCAAGTTAACAACTTTTTTATCTAAAGGTAAAATTCGCCTCTGTTCTTGTGACATTTTGAATGATTTGCCGTTGATTTGCAAAAATGCATTAAAGTTCATAAAATGAAAACTGAAAAAGGTAAAATCGAGACGCGTTAGAAAATCTTAGCTGCAAATTTAATTAAACCGCCTTCAATTTTACTATTTCTTATCATTGAAATACACAAAGCAATACACAAAACACTATAAATAAAAGAAAATAAATAAAATAAATTAGGTTTAAACAGGGATTGGATTCTCACCGATCAAAGAGCCAACACTTTCTCTACCTAGAATAGTGACGTTGGTTTTTCTATTTGCACTAGATTTGTTAAAGAATTTACCTTTTGCTTCATCCCAATCACGAACTGTAATTCTTGGAATAGTTAGATCTCTGGTAATTCCTAATCTTGTCAATTTTGGTGAATTTAATTCTTCCGGGTCCATGAAAACATCCAATTTTGGTGATGCAAAGTAAATAATTGTACCACGTTGATAGCTTTGTTGATCTTTTGGAGCTGTATGAACTCTATGAATAGAAGATTTAAAATAACCACCTGTTAAAAATTTCATGGTATCACCAATATTAACAATAATTGAATCTGGAGTATGTGAAACGTACTTCCATTTGTTATCATTATAAGTACGAACTTGTAATGATAAAATTGGTTGAGATAGAATAAACGTAAGCCCACCTGCATCACTGTGACCTCTCAACCATGTTGAAGTGGTCTTTTTGTTATAATTGTCATCTACTGGATGATAAAGTAAGAATCTACCAAAACCAGTACCTGAGCTCTTGATGTCATTATCTATTGCTGGAAAATATTCGTTATATAATTTACCTTCGGGGAACTCTAAAATAATATCCATTAATGTTAAAACTTTCCTTTGAATCTCTTTGTGTAAAGTTGAAAAATAATATTCAATATCATCCAAGTTTGCTTTAACAAACTCGGGATAGGCGGTTTTATTATTGAATAAATCATGATGTAAAAAATGACGGAAATTGAAAAACTCAACATTATCCTTTGCATCATTGGTATAAGTCCAGTAGCCTTTTGGTTTATATCCTGAACCTCTAATGACACCTAATTCCAAACCTTTATCTTCATCAATAATCGATCTGCCAGCAAAAAAATTATTTTTAACTTCATCAGTTGTGTTAAATGTTGACTGTGAAATTGATTTTATAGTTTCCAAGAAATCATGAGAAAATCCGTGATTGACCAATTTAAAAAATCCATAAGTTGTCAACGAATTTTCCAATTGAGCAGCTAGTTCTTTTCTGGCTTCAGGACCATTTTCAAACTTAGAAAGGTCGATGCTTTCAATCTCCAAAATTTCATGTTGCTCTTTGGAAGGTGGAGCATCTACGAAAGGACGAAAGTTGTACTTTTCTCTAATCCTTTGCTTTTCATGAGGGGATACCATAATGTTTTCTTGTTTGGATGATTAACCCAGTGTACCTCACTATATTCTCTCCATATGGTTTTATCTCCAGCTATTTATATTCTAATGTTGTATTATATCGGCCCTTCTTTACTTGTTACTTTTCGGTGGTGGCTTCGGAGTACAGCCACAGTGCGGAGGTATGGATTTCACCGCACATTTTTCGACCACCACAGCTGTGGAAAGGTACTAACAGTTTCAACCATCAGGCGTGATCCATAAAAGGCAGCAGTTTTTCTGCTCAGGACATCAGAGCAGGAGTAATGTTTTATCTTTAAGTAAGTTAGTTACACAAATGTCTAAGTACAGTAGTTTTGTTTGGAGCTTTATACCTCACAGAAGATATCTTCCTGAAGACACAATCGCATCAGATGACGTTTCCTCGGTCAAGGCTTCTAATCAGTCTGAGAAACATGCAGAAGAACCAATCGAAATTTCAAAAGAAGTTAACATCCAATTAGATGAAAACTCTAGTCTTTCATTGGATCTCAATAATGAGGCTATTGTTCCCTTTGAAGTTGAAGGTAAAGTTTATAAAGTCAGAGAATTCAGAGACGAAGCTAACAGATCATGGTGGAAATTCTTTGACGAATTTGAATATAGAGAAACAACTAATGAATCCGCAAGATATAAGTGGTTTAAATGGTTTCCAGATGGTACTTCTGCTGCTGAAAAAAAACTTTTATTCAAACTAGATATTATTATCGCCTTTTATGCCTTTGTTGGTTATTGGGTTAAGTTTATTGATAGTGCCAACTTAAATAATGCGTATGTTTCTGGTATGAAAGAAGATTTAGGTTTGAAAGGTAATGATCTTATCAATATTCAAGTTTTATTTACTGTTGGTCAAATTGTTTTCGAAATTCCATGGTTGTTTTTTTTACCTAAGGTATCAATTACTTATACTTTATTCATTACTGAGTTGTGTTGGTCCGCATTTACTATTGGTACATATAAAGTTCAAAATGTTGAATCTTTGAAAGCAATTAGATTTTTTGTTGGTGCAAGTGAAGCTGCTTATTTTCCATCAATTCATTATTTACTTGCCAGCTGGTATTTGCCTACTGAAGTTAGTCGTCGTGGTGCTTTATTTTATATGGGACAATTTTTAGGCGTTTTAACTTCTGGTTTATTACAAAGTGCAACATTTAGAAATCTATCTGGTATTCATGGATTAGAAGGTTGGAGGTGGATGTTTATTGTTGATGGTGGTCTTTCGTTTGCAGTTGCCATTTTGGCGTTAATTTGTATTCCAGGTACACCATTGAAATGTTATTCATTATTTTTAACAGATGATGAAATTAGACTTGCTAGAGAAAGAATGATCAAAAATGGTACCGATTTAGGAAACGATGATAAAACAATTTTCAAACTTGATGCATGGAAAAAGGCATTCAGTTCATGGCACATTTATTTACTTGGAATTACAAATATGATGGGTTTTAATTCAAACAATACAAGTTCTGGTAGCTTTGTTTTATGGCTCAAATCATTAGATAAATTTTCAATAGGAAAAATTAATGATTATTCATCAGTTCCACCTGGTTTAGGTATGTTATATGTCATAATTATTTGTGTTGGTGCCGATATTACAAGAAAAAGATTTATATTTGTCATTATTTCGTTTCTTCTGAACTTTATCGGTAATACAATTTTAGCAATTTGGGATGTTCCATATGCTGCAAAGTGGTTTGCCTTCTGTTTTGGATATTGGTCATGGTCTCAATCATCTGTTTTCAATCCATTAATTAGTGATTTTTTTAGAAAAGATGCAGATGTTAGAGCCGTAGGTTGGATGGCTATTTATATCATCGGATTACAATCAAGTGCTTGGATTTCAAAGCTTATTTGGCCAACTGTTGATAGTCCTCGTTACAAAGTTGGTTTTTCAACCTGTGCTGGTTTCAGTGTTGGATTTTGTTTATGTATGGTTGTTGCTTATTATCTTTATAAAAAAGATGAAAGAAGGGAAGCTCTTGAAAATGGTATTTACGTTTATAACAGTAAGGTTGACACAATTCCTGATTTTGTATTAGACAAAAAAACCATTGAATGAGTGAAAGAATTTAAGTTCCTTTCATCTTTTTATTCCGTTTTGAAGTATTTTAATTTATTATAATTACGAACTTGTTCAGCTTTTTTAATTTAAATATTTTGTTAATTTGTAATTGTTAATCATTGATCATTAAGATCATTAATCATTTATCCGTGAGTTGACTTTCTAAAATTGGGATGCGGCGTGCGTTCTCAATTTCATAGAATTCTAAATTTCACTTTGATCCAAGTTGATTCATTGCTTGGATTAAAGATTTGCAACATTCTAATGAACGGCATTTTTGTGGATATAGACTTTAGGAAACATCAAATTTTTTTATTTTATGCAGATTTTTTAGATGGATGCACAAAGGTAGAAGACAGTAAGTCATTTACAATACTGAAAAACGATTTTAACTTCGAAGTTGTATTGAGAAATTTTAACTTGAAAACACAGTTAAAAATTAGAAACATAAAAAATGAATCAGACAAATTTATTAAGATTATAAATTTATTAATGGTGGATTTTGTTGTTGCTAAATATGAGAATGAAATTGGTTTAGAACTGAGTGGTATTTCACAAACTAAAAATAAATTTGGAAAACCAAAACTTGAAAATAGATTTTACCAGTATAATTTATCTGATGAATATGGTATTGTATCATTAGCGATTGGATTCAATGATGAGCTAAAGCATACAGAAGTTGGATTGGATTTGGCGAATCCTAAAGATATTGAAGACTTCAAATTAAATAGTCTTGAACAATTTTATACGCATGATTTTCGTGACATTTTTAGTGTTAATGAAATAAATGACTTAGACTTGAACTTCAAAAACTTGAATTATGATCAAAGATTAGAGTTATTAAGTCAAATGTGGGCATTAAAAGAAAGCTATTGTAAATATATTGGGGTTGGAATCACCGCAGGTCTCCAAAATTTTGAATTTTTGAATCTTAAACAAATTGAAAACATTGATAATACTAATGAGGGAATCAAAATGAAAAAGATTGATGGTTATAAACCCAAAAATGCGTGTTTTAAAATACCTCATCGTAATATCATATGTTCGATATTTGCAGAGTACGAAAAAGTTTGTGTTGTAAAAGTCGGTGTTGAAGAAATTATAGATTATTTTATCAAAAAATAATAATAGTATAGGTAAATAAAACAAAGAAGTAAAAGTTAAAAAAAAATGAAATGGTGAAAGAGTTTAATCTGTTTTGAATGTATTTTCACAAAAATGTCTGACAACAATTTTACCTTCTTCAAAATTTGGATCCTCGTGTCTAACAATTGCGGCTGCATGGGTTGCATTTGTTCTTGTAATATAAATTGGAAATTTTGACCATTTAAAAGTGTTTAAATTTTTGATTATATCACGTTGAATTGGTGACATATTCATTTTGAAAGATTCTAGAATTTGATAATGTTCAAAAGCTTCCTTTTTATTCTTACCTAATAACTTATAATCAGTTTCCCAATCTTTTATATCATCGATTGGAATTGAACAAATTTTATTTAACGTGGTTACTAATGCCATGTTACCATTAAGATGCTGATTGAAAATTGATTGATTTATATTCTTTGAAGATGTAACAGCATCAAAAACTGATTCAAGGAAAAAATCACCTTGATCATGTAAATCATTTTCAAGTTTGTTGAGTTCATTTGAATAACCTTCACTTAAAGATCTTGATAGTGTAGGTTTTAATAAGGGAGTGGTTGATGCAGATTGAATTGGTATTGCATTATTAACAGTTGTTGCGACTTGTTCAACAACTTTGTACACATAACAGTTATCTTTCAATAATGAAGATTCCCTACTGACTCTAAAAAATGATGTTGTTACTTGTAAAAGGTTAAATAAAATAAACCAAACAACCCACATTGGTATATAAATGAAAGTGTGTAAAAGTAAAATTACCCACTTAACTTTACGATAAAATAAGTTTGTAATATAATTATTGGCATTATCATTACTTTCAATTGGAGTTGGTACATATTTTTCCAACTTATAATCAATTAAACCAGTGAATTTAATTGGTTTATTAACATCTAAAATAATTGGATCAAATTCATTAACAAAAGATAATTGGAAATTTGATCCGCTTGAAAATTTAATGACACCTTCTCCATCAATTGAGACGTTACTATTTTTGTCCAAAATTTCAAAAGGATTAATAAAGGAAATACCAGAAGTCCACCAACAAGTTCTAATATCAGATCTAACATTTGAATAAAGAGAGTGATATTTAAACTGCTTTAAACCTTGAAAGAAAATTGAGTTTTCCGATGCCATTAATTTAAGTAAAGGAATTTTTTCATTTGAGTTTTGTAATCTAACAGAATCCTTCAAAAACATTTGTTTACCACTATTACCTAATAAGTAAGGTACAAAGTTATTAAAACATTTAATACTAAGGGTATTGCCAGGGGTTAAAACACCAACATGTGGAGTGCAGAAAGTGACAAAATTAATCGGTTTGATGGATTCAAAGTACTTTCTATAAGTTAAGACACCGATTGCAAATCTAGCAATCAACCCACCTAGTGAATAACCGATAAGAGAAAATTCAGTGACTTCTAAGTTTAGCTTCTCTAATAATCTAGCAGTTTCGATTAGGATTTCATCGGCTATTCTTGTGCCACATAGATCAATACCATCATAGGTTTTGAATTTTTCGTTGGATTTAGTTTTATAAATTTTGAATGTTTTGTTTGGATGGTTTAATTCAAGGGTATTTTGCAAAGCCTCTTCAACGTAAGCGAAATGATCCAGTGTGCCCCATAATCCGTGTGAAAGAACAATAAGATGGCATTCTGAGGGATTTTGAGTGTTGAACATGTGTGGCGTATGTCTTAGCAGGCAGATGATTACAATTACTAACGGAAAGATGCCAAAAATTAAAAAAAGTCAAAAGAAACCCAAGTTATCTTCCTGTGTCACTCTTGCAAACATCATGTCTGGGTCTAATCTTTATACACAATTCTATCTTTTTCTATCGCTATCTCCTATCTCCTAGCTCCATCCCACCGAAGTGGAAACCTCTGGAGAAAACGAAAAACAAAAACCGAAACACGAACGAACAGGGCGTTCCCCAGAATCTTCGCGGAGTTTTGTTTTTCTACGTTGTCCAACTTCTTTTTGAACTTTGCGCTTTGTTTCTGGATTTTTGATTTTCGCATTTTCGCATTTTCGCATTTTCGCATTTTCGCATTTTCGCATTTTGAACTTCGGAAAAGCCCGTTGACTCCGAGGGGTTTCTCAAGCGGTTCACCTTAAATCATGATATTTGATATTTGTGCAATGTTGAACAATCTATAGGGAATGCTTGTCCGTTTTTTTGGTATTTGCTTTTTTGATCTCTACATCGATGAGCGTTTTTGTTTCACAACAGAGATTTCCGAGACTACTCGGGGGTCGTCAGCTCACTCCGCTGGTTCTTGCTAATCGTCTTGTCAATAACTGTAACAATAACCACAGACTATTCAATTCTGTCAGACATTTTTCAATTTCTAAACACTTTTTGAATTCTACTCCTATTGAAACAATTATTAAAAAACATCCTAACGTTTCCTTCTTTAAAAAATCATTGTCTTACTTTTTTGTTACTTGTGGTGTTATAAGTGGTTCATTTTTACTTGCACTATCTTCATTTTTTATTTATGATTATACAACTTATACACCACCTGCAGTGCCGGATCATTTGATTATTCCATTTGACTCTTTAAATCCTCCAATTGGTGGTCCTGATAAATTACCGATTTTAACGAAGAACCTGGATTCTTTTGATAATAATGAAAAGGTCAATGACTCAAAAAAGAAAAAGTTAGTTATACTTGGTTCTGGTTGGGGCTGTGTTTCTCTACTGAATCAATTGAATGATAATGATTATGATGTTACTGTTATTTCTCCAACCAATTATTTCTTGTTTACTCCCATGCTGCCATGTGCTGCAGTTGGAACTTTAGATATTAAAACCTTAATGGAAAGTATTAGATCTTTAATCAATAAAGTTAACGGTCATTATTTGCAAGCAACTGCTGAAAAGGTTGAATTTACTGAAAAATTAATTAAAGTTAAAGATATAAAATCAAATAAATATTTTTATGTCCCTTATGATAAACTAGTTGTTGCTGTTGGTTCAACTTCAAATACACATGGTGTAAAAGGTTTACAATATACTAATCAACTTAAAACTGCCGAAGATGCTTTAACAATTAGAAGAAAACTATTAAGTAATTTTGAGCAAGCTTGTTTACCAACAACCTCTGATGAAGAAAGAAAAAAATTGTTGTCTTTCGTTGTTTGTGGTGCTGGTCCAACAGGTGTTGAAGTCGCCGCTGAAATTTTTGACTTAATTAATGAAGACTTACCAAGATTATATCCAAAAATCTTGAGACAAGAAGTCTCAATTCATATTATTCAATCAAGAAGTCATATTTTGAATACTTATGATTTTGCAATTTCAGAATATGCAATGCAAAGATTTAGAAATGATAGTATTGATTTATTGGTTAATTCAAGAGTTCAAGAAATTCTACCTGATAAAGTTATTTTCAATCAAAAGAATGAAAATGGCGAACTTACTTCAAAGGAAATATCTTATGGTTTGTGCCTATGGTCAACAGGTATCGGATTAAACAGTTTAACAAAACAACTATCCGATGATTTGAAACCTTTTCAAAAAAACAGAAGAGCTTTGGAAACTGATAGTCATCTAAGAGTTATTGGTGCACCTTTAGGTGATATTTATGCTATCGGTGATTGTTCCACTGTTAGAACTGATATTGGTGAGCATTTAGAAGATTATGTTAGGCAATTCATTATTAAAAATCAATCAAGTATTGTAAATTTGAAAAATTTTGGTGAACACAAAATTATAACTGATAACGATATCAAAAATTTTGAAATTTCAACTTCTCAATTGAAATCCCTTTCACGTGAAATTGAAAAGCATCATCCTTTAGCTAAAGAAGCTTTATTATTAACTGAGGAATTGGTTCCAAAGTATGATAAATCAAAAACAGGTGTTTTAAAATTTAAAGATTTGAAATTATTATTTAAAGAAGTTGATTCCAAAGTTACTTGTTTACCAGCAACTGCACAGAGGGCACATCAAGAAGGTGTATATTTAGGTAAAAAATTGAAAAAGCTGTCATATGTTGATGAAACTATAAGCGATTATCAAGTTAATGATGGAGATATAGATGATGCGGTTGCTAAACCTTTCAAATATAAACATTTGGGTTCTTTAGCTTACCTTGGTAATTCTGCAGTTTTTGATTTACCTGGTCATTCACTTTTTGGTGGTCTTGTTGCAATGTATTTATGGAGATCAATTTATTTTACTCAAAGCGTTAGTCTTAGAACTAGACTTCTTATGTTCTTTGACTGGCTGAAAAGGGGGGTCTTTGGAAGAGACATTATTACTGTTTAGATTTATCAATAGATACTGGATCTTAAACTTTAGTATAGATTTTAGCTTTTATATTTTAGATTTTAGATTTTAGATTTTAGATTTTAGATTTTAGATTTTAGATTTTAGATTTTAGATTTTAGATTTTAGATTTTAGATTTTAGATTTTAGATTTTAGATTTTAGATTTTAGATTTTAGATTTTAGATTTTAGATTTGAAAAATATGATTTAAAAAAATATGATTTGGTGAAAACATTCGGCTCAGCGCCTAAAAATTCCGTCATGAAATCTTAGGGAGCTCTCCTAAAAAGGAAAGTAATTATTGCCCTTAATTTTCAATCTTATGTTTTGTTGTGAAACATAACTTCAATCATTTTGAAAGAAGAATTAGATCCCCGTGTATTTTAATAGGACACATGCTTTGCTCCTCTTTTTTTTCCTTTCACCCTTCCTTTTTGTTTGTTTCTTTCTCTCTCTCTTCTTTATCTCTTTTCTTATCGCAGTTTTCTTCTGAGTCAGTAGTTCTAAATTCTGTAGACATAAATAATATAACAATACAAAAAAAATTAAAAAAAATTAAAACTATAATCAATAAGTAAATTTATAAAATAAACGTTTAAAAAAAAAGAATAAAAAACATAACACTTGTCAAGAAAAGTAAAGAACTGCATAAAAAGTAAGTCAAAATGGATTTCAGTGAAAATTCACAAAATATTAAAGTAACTGATGTTTCATTTGAAGAAAATTTCAATAATAATTGTCCTAAATCAAAAAGTTTCAGATATATTACTTCCAAATGGTTAGGTGGTAAAGAAGATAAAAAGGCCTCAAATGAATCAAAGGAAGATGTATTGATTGAAAATAATAGTAAAAATTGTCCAACAACAGGTAAAACTACAAACGAACAATTTGAAAACTCATCGGTTATACAATTAAATCTTGATAATGATTTAGACATTTCAACAAATTTTGAATCAGAATCAATTCCAAACATTGAAATTAACTCATCGCCTGAAAAGGGAAAAAGAAAAAAAGCATTCAACACGATTAGATATTACTTAGACAGAAACAAGTCTCTTGAATCTATTGATAAATCCAATAAATCATCTGAAACTGAATGTAAATCTATCATTCTAAATACCACTAATTCTTTAAGTTCCTTAAATCCTTTAACTTCTTTTGATAAAGAGTTAGAAAATCATAACCCTCTAGATGAAATTAGTATTGGCCAAAATCTTACTATTAATACGTTTGATACAAAAATTGATAAACCAAAAACTTTATTTGAGATTTTTGATAATGAAAAAAAAGAAAATAATGCTGATAAAATCAAAATTAATAAAGATAGTGATTCAATTTCAGATTCGGAAATTAGTTCTGATGATATTACAATTAGTAAAGTAAAAACAGCTCAATCAAGTAAAGAAAATAATATTACTTCAAATATTTTAAAACCAAAAAATCTTACTTTTAACAATCAAGTTAAAATGATTTCTTTGTTTGTTGGTGATTTGGATTCAAGTGTTACTGAAAATGATTTATACTTATATTTTGCAAAATGTAAAGGTTTAATTTCAGTTAAAATTCCAATGGATACCATCAAACATATTTCATTAAAGTATGGTTATGTTAATTTTGACAATCAAAAAAATGCAGATATAGCAACTGATAGTTTAAATTATTCTGAATTAATGGGTTCAGAAATTAGAATTATGCCATCGGTTAGAGACAAAGTTCAAAGAGAAAATTTAGGTGCTAATTTATTCTTTTCAAATTTAAGTTCATCATTAACTTCAAGAATTATGTATGATAGGTTTAAAATATTTGGCAAAATTTTAAGTTGTAAATTCAACAAAGAGAAATGTTTCTGTTTTATCAATTTTGCAGAAAAATTAGATGCATATAAGATTTGTGAAAGATTCAACCAAACTGAAATGGACGGTAAAACAATTAGTGTTTCTGTTCATATATCTAAAAAAGACAGAGAAAATTTTCAAAATAGTAAAAAGTTATATAAATTTGTTGATGAAAAGACTTCAGCAAGTACAACTTTGGAATCACCACCTTTGAAGCATGTTTTGTCATCATCTTTAAATTCTGCGGAAAATCAAGTTAGTACCAGATATTCAATATTTATGAAAAATCTTCCAATTGATTTAAATGATAATGTTATTAGAAATTTAGTTGAACCTTATGGCACTGTTAGGAATGTTTTAACAAGAAAAGTCCCTACTAAAAATGGTTTATGGGCATTGGTCACAATGACAAATCAAGCCGCTGTTGATAGAACCATTCAAAATTTAAGTTCTGTCGAAATTGAAGGTAAACAATTGTTTGTTACAAAGGCTATTCCAAGAGAAGAAAAGGATTATGCAAAAAGAGAAAATAATCCACCTCAGAAAAGATTAAAACTTTTAATTAGTGAGATAAATCTAGAAAAAGACAAAAACATTTTAAAAGCATGGTGTGCAAATTGTGAATCCATTAAATCTGCTGAATTTTTCTCAAACTCTCCAAAAGGTGAAACTCCAGTTAACAAGAAATCAAGTGGCTATGGCTATATTGAATTATATGATGATGATGATGCAAATTCTGTAATTGAAAAATTAAAACAAATTCATATTGTATGTTATAAAATTAAAATTGAAGTTTCAAATGATGATCAAAAAAGTGAATCGAATCGTTATCCTTATGTTATGAATCATCCAGTAGTTGCTAAAGATTCAGCATTTAAGTATAAACCTAATGTTGTTTCATTTTCTTATGTTAATCCGTCCAAAATGTTTCAAATAGCAAATTTTCAAAATAATGTTAATAATGATAAAATGAATTACTTTCAAAGACTTGAAAATCATAATAAAACAAAATTGAAGGAGAGAAACAAATTTGATGATGAAGCCTTAGAAGAATTAAATACTAAACAAAATGAAATGTATCATGTTATGTGGGAGATTTGTGCTAGATTATTATTACCAAAACCTGCTTGGAATAACAGTCTAGCTAAGTTTCCCAGCATAAATGAGCCACTAAGTAAATCAAGAGTTTCCTCACTTACGGACCACTTGGTTAAATTTTTTTGGAATAATAATTTTGACCAATTCTATAATTTTGTTAAAGAAAACCAATTTGATGAACAAGATAGAATTATTTATGTAGCTAACACAGTTCTTGCTAACCAAATTTTACAAAGTGCAAGTTATCTTGGTATTGTTCCAAAATAAATTTTTGATTGATATAATTTTTAAAAATACTTATTAAAGAGCTATCTATTGGCATGAATATAATAATAAAATGTGTATTTTTTTTTACTTTAAAAAAAGAATACGTTAAATAGTTGGATAATATGTAAAAATTTAATACGTAAACAATAAAGAAAAATAATTATTTAAACAAGA
Organism: Pichia sp. NRRL Y-12830; assembly: GCA_030564565.1. Classification (NCBI taxonomy): domain Eukaryota; kingdom Fungi; phylum Ascomycota; class Pichiomycetes; order Pichiales; family Pichiaceae; genus Pichia; species Pichia sp. NRRL Y-12830. Next base: position 31,832 of record JAJLVO010000020.1, read on the forward strand.
TAATAATAATTGATACAAAGAATAAGGAGAAAGGGGTAGTAAATTAGAACGTTAACTTTAAAGGAAAATGGCATGAAAATTAAAATGGTTTAATGTTAATGAGTGTATAAGTTTTTTAGACTAATTCAACATAATTAGCTGGGAATATACCTTCAATATTATCTATTCTACCAGTCCACCAATCATCAGTTGATTCTGATTTTTGAATGATTGTAATAACATCACCTTTCTTAAAAGGTAAATCACCGTCTTGCTGTCCAGCAAATGAATATAATGCAACAGCCTTATTTCTTGAACTTGTTGCTGAGTTTCTTGAAAATGATGGTTTTTCTTCAACTGGTCTATACCCCCTTTCATTATTTTCATATCTATTACTTTTATCACTTTTATCGACTCCCTTTCTTGAGCTTCCTGAGTGTGTGCCACTATTTCTATCATATACATCATCTTCCCAAGATGTCGAAGCATTTGAAGCAGATCTATGTTGTTGTCTGTCTCTTCTATAATAAGCACGAGCTGAATCATCAGTATAATCATCATCACCATCATAATTATTATTTCTTCTAGAACTGGTATTTCTATTTCTTCTTGAATTAGTAGTTGATTCGTCATCTGAACTAAACGTTGATGGAATATCATCATAAAATTCTTCATCATCATAATCATCTGGATTTACACGACTAAAAGCACGTGAATCTAATATTCTCATTAAAGGTTCACAACCTGGTGGTGGTGCAACTCTACCACTCAAAATATATCTTGCCTTACACATATCACCATAAAATTTACGATTTGCTTCTCTTCTTTCAACAATTGCAGAACCTTCAAGTGAAACACCTGCAAATAAACCCTTCGTTTTGGAATATGCAAAAATTGCTGCGATATTCTTAGTTGATGCATTACCAGCAACTTCAGCATTTCTACCTAATGGACCAGCAGCAACTGAAACATTACCACCTAAAGTAACTGAACCGTATTGGGCAAATGATTCAACGGCTGCATCATTATTAAGAATAAAAACAAAGTCAGTTAGTTCAGCACCAACTTGACCACCAACACCAGCACCTGCAGTGACAATTGCAGAAGGTGCCGACCAAGTACCATCTGGTAATCTTGCGACAACAACACCGGAACCTGCACGTCCTGAAAATAGGAAACCTGCCTTAAGAACAGTAATAATTGCTAAACCTTTTGCATTTAATAAAACATCATGTGGAATAATTTCATCTGCACCTAAAACTTGATTCGGTTTAACAAATGATGATAAAACTTTAGCTGCTTTAATGCACTCATTCTTTAAAGATCTTGGAATTGGATTGTTAATACCCATTATGTATGATTCTTTCTTTTTATTTCACTTTTAAAAAAACTTAAAAAATTATAAACTAACAAGTGTAGTTCCGTTATGATAAATGTTAAATTTGTGGTGAAGATTAACTTTGATAACGGCAAACAAGGTCGACATCAGACAATTCATGCACAATTTTAATGCAATCGGCGCATTGAAACTAAAAAAACGGCACTACACCGGTGCACCAGCAAGAAATATAACTCTCTCATGTGTACTGTTTATAACGAATTGGATGGGTTTTTGTTGATTTGTTTAGTGCATCTGAATATACATACGAAAGTGCTGGTGTGATGAATATGAGTGAATTGGGTAACTTACATACTTTTATATCTAAAGAAGTGCAAAAAATAAAAATTGAAAAATATGTTGAAGATGATACAATTTTAACAAATTATAATAAATTACTTCGATTTTCACAAGATATTGATCATATACGTAGACAGACATATAATAATAAAGACTTCAATTCTTTTAATAAAGATTTACATAAGACTGATCGAACTGTTCAAGAGTTACTGGTTTCTGTTGAAATTCAAATTGAAAAATTGCATCAAGAAAAATTACGTATTGATAGAGAAAAGGCTTCATTTGAAGAATCTACAAATAATGCTATAATAAAGGATTCGGAATTTGAAAATATTGATCATAATATTAATAGCACTTACGGAGATTTCCAAAGAGAATCAATTGAAACTCTCAAATCCAGACTACTCAGCGTAAAACATACCCAACTCGATCAACTTCAACTAACCGAATTGCAGAATAATTATCATGATTCAATTCAACAAGAATTGATTGATTCACTACCATCAATGGTTACATCTATAAAGGAACAAGCATTGCAGTTCCAAGAATTGATTAAACAGGATGCTGTTATACTAAAAGAAGCAACACAAAACTTTGAGGCTTCAAATGGTAAATTTGATACTGTTAATAATTTGTTATCAAAATATCATAAAGAAGGTAGATTAGGATTTTGGTTCTATATAAGAGTTATAAGTATGGTGCTTGTATCTTTCTTGTTTTTATTGATTATTATTAGGTTAATACCTGCAAGACATTAGCTAAAAATCTAATGGCTTAATTAAAAGGGGTTCTAAAGTTTTACCTTTTTCATATGAATTTTCAACAATCAATTTATCGATTAATAGCCAATCTTTTAGCTCCCAATGGTCACCCCTGATTAGCATGGATACATTTTCTTTTAATACAGGTATTATTTGATTATATAAATCAATCATGAATTCATCATTTGGAGTAATCTCTAATCTTGAATTTTCAGTTCTTGAGTTAAACAATTCTAAAAACCATTCGATATCAAATTTTGTAAAATTTTGTATATTTTCTAAATTCCAGTAATTGACTGTTTTTAATAACCACAATCTCAAAATTAGTTCCATTTCCATTTTACTTAAATCACTAAACTCTTTATTCCATTGCAAGATTTCTATAAAATCTCCAAATTCTTCCTTGTCCTTTTTGAAAATATCTTTTATGGTTATAAAATGTTCTCTATGATCTTTCAAATAATTTTTTTCTCTATTTTTAATTTCATTTTTGGTTAAATTATAAATTTTTAATTGACCTTTACGAAATATTTCAGCATTAGCATAGTTATATTGAGATATTAATTCTTCATTGAATATTGGCATTTTATCCAATTTATCTATATATTTTAATTCCAAACTTTGCTTTAACTGATTCAATCCATTCATTACATTTTTTAATGTTAATCCTTTATCATTTGGATTTTTATTAATGAAACTGAATAATTCAAGTAATCCGTCTGCAATTGGATGAAACTTATTCAGCATGAAAACAGTTTTATCTAAATACTCAACTCCATTTAAAGGTTCTTTGTTGGAGTTATTATCATAAATATCATAAGTGTAATCATGAACTGTCGGTAAGTTAATTTTCCACTGATCCTTCAAATTTGTTTTTAGCTCATCATTTAATGACAAAGATAATTGTAATGTTTCAAACTCGTTATCTTCTAAGACAAAACCATAACCCATTAGTAACTCTGCATTACCCTTTGGACCATAATTATTAAAAATTTCAATCATAGTATCATCATTATTACTATAAGTATCTAAACTTGAAAATTTGAAACTACCATTTGTACTGCTTGACCACTCAACTTTACTATTTGGTTTATGATTCAATAAATCAATTATTGGCAAAAGCATGACTAAATGTGGGTCTTCCTTTGGATCTATAATTCTATATGGGAACGCACGTGAAGTAACTATTAAGTGTGACCATAAATAATCATCAAAAGAAATTCTTAAATTTGCTGATAAATTTAACGATTCAATTGATTTAAAATCAGTCTTTAAAATTTCAAGTTTTTCAAAAATAAATGATTTCTGTAATGAAGTGTTTTCAAAAACATACAAGGATTTTTCATTCATTGATAATGGACTATTTATATCTTTTAAATTTGGTAACAAATTAATATAGGATTCAAACTTATCATTTGATATGAGATTTTGTTTCAGACATGCTAAATAGAATTTGAAAATTATATTTTCATCAATGGTAATTTTTGATTTATCGATATTGAGTGCTCTAAATGCATCTTCTGGTTTTATGATAAATGAATTTGGTAGTTCAATTGATATTGGCTTAAGATTGTTGTCTTGATTATGTTCTATGTATGCAGATATACCTGCAAACTCCGTTTTTCTAAACTTTAAACGTGGATCTATTATGGTACCTTCGTTGACAGCTGCATCTAGTAATGATTGTAAAAACATTATGGACTCTTTTTGGGAGGTTTAAGTGGAAAATCAGAAGTGAAAAAAACTCCAAGAGGAAGTTCTATCTTTATTGTTTGTTCTCTATTCTTTTTGACTTCCCTTTGAGATTCGCGGCATATAAACATAGCAAACACATGTTATGATATAGCTATATACACCAAGATTAGTCCAGTTATTCTCAGTAAATTATAAAATTTCATGATGAAGTGACCACTTGAGTCTAACAGAACTTTAAAGCACGACAATTTTTTACTTCAAAAATTGTGCTGTAGGAAAAATCGGTTTTCTTTTGGATTTTACTTTTTTTTAGTGTCAACTATTATACTATTATCATAAAGTATTTGTGAAAGGAATTATTTTACATGTGGCTGAACTAGTTTCAGTTCAGGTAAAATGGAGTAATTCAATAGAGATACATTAGAATTAATTTAGTAATTAATTTAATAGTTAGTATAATCAAATAAAATATCTAAGCAGAAATACATGACACTTGAAAGAGTTAAAATCAATTGACATAAATTATAAATTACAGTTTTACTGAATGACACAAAAATGACATAATCCTGATTGACAAAGTCTATATTATTAGTCGAATGAATTCATGATGTAACTAACATCAACATTGACATAAACCATAAGCATGGGAATGGCAATGAATTGCACTGTGGCATAAACCATAAGCATGGGAATGTCAGCTGATTGCAAATGTGTCAAATATGTCAAATTGAGTCATGTCCCTGGCGAGGCAAAAGTGGCAGATAAAATAGATAAGATAAATAATAGTTGATGATCGGGTGATTCCACATTGACGGGCAAAGTGTATATAAACGTGAGTGATGCCACTATTATATAGATTGTATAATGCTTCGAATAAGGGTTGCTTAGGGGAATAATAACTAGACAATCCACGTTGCCCATTAGCGCTTAGTATTGATTACTATATTAGTAAATTGTATCTTGGTTTATTTCTTACAAAGATTCAATTATTGGTTTTCTATTATTTATCAACAGAAAACTTATTTACAATTTGTTTTTTATGTTTTGTCTTGTTTGTAGTACGTTGCATTAAGTTCGGTATTTGTACATAAATTATTAAAAGAGAATAGTTTTCAGTATCTAGTTAAAAGAAGAACAAAATAAGGATAGCCGGTGCATGATAAACTAAATTATATAAAGTTCACTATGCGTAGCAAGATTTCTTCGAAATGATGTATTTTTTTTCGTTCAAATAATTTTAATAATTTTTTGAAACTTTTTTTATAGTGTCACAATTAATATTTTTTTGTTTGCAGATAGAATAAGTCGTAAAAAGATTGATAAAGGAAAAACAAAAGAAAGGCAAATAAAGAGAGAAGCCCCAAACACACGATATAATGCAATTTAATCTCTTCAAAAAAAATTCCTACACATTTGTAGGTTTTCTATTCTTATTAGTCGATTTTTTCTTACGGACTAACTTCTTAGGAGCTTTTGAATCGACATAATAATCCCATTCGTCTTCCGGTGATAAGACATCCAATTCAGCATTATCATCATCATTTGAGAATTTTTCAAGGTTTTTATAACTATCAACCATTTCTAAATCAGTAATTGATTTTTCTAAATCATCTATTTGATCAATTACAATAAATTTATTTTCTAATAAATTGATATGGTCTTTTTTAGATTTTGATTGTTCGAGATGTTTTGAATTTGTTAAGTTTAAAGCGGCAACTTCAGCGTAAGATAATTGTCTCAATTGAATATCAATGAATTCATCATCTTCCAATACATTGTTTTCAAAAGTTGATTCAGCTAAACTTGAATCTAAAATCGAGGAATTGACCTTCTTCATGGCGATGACCTTATCATTTGCATCCAGTAAAAGTGATTTGCCACTATTGCTGAGAGGTAAACCAGATGCAGAATTAAGTTGGTCTAATGATTTATTGGTCTTCGTAGATGAATTGGAAGAAGAAAACGGCCAAAACCCGAAGAAAGATGAACCTTTGTTTGAAACAATAACTGTCTTATCGTTATTGATACCTTTATCGTTGATAGTATTAAAATCAACGACACGGGGCTGGTTTTCTTCAGAAGCGACTGGATTTGTGGAAAGTAAAGATAGCATTGTAATAATTGGAGTGACGGAGGAAATACCGCAGTCAAGAAGTGGTGGACCAAACCAGAAACAAAAGAAGAAGAGGAAGAAGAAGAAGAGGAGGAACCTATATGGTGACTGACAACAACAAAACAAGAAACACGAGCCTTCACAATCAATTTACAAACTGCGATTATAATTTCTAATTCTTTTTTTACAATGTGCCCTAACAGGGCTGTGTCTTATCGTGAGGTAAAAATTAAAAATAATTGAGTTAGTATTTGCTACATGTTTTCTAGGTGTGTGTGATGATGAGTGGCAAATCGATTGACTCCCTAGACAGAAATGTTATCTCACTCAAGCAACAGCGACAGCAAGAATACCGGCAAGAACAAAACAAAGGCAATGGTTTCCCCCAATGTGCTTTCCGAGGTTAGAAAGAGGGAGCAGGAGCATAAAACTAAAGTGCAAATGGAGAAGAAAAAGGATAATGATAATGATAAAGATAAGGATGAGCAGAACAGTTTTGTTGCTAAAGAATCTATCAACAAACATTCCAAAAGTGTTTTACCACCTTATAAATCGGTTTATGATGCTTTGAAAAATCCAGAGTTGAACCAAGGAATTGATTTAAATACAATAAACCCCTTCCGTGATGACCGAAATGATATGGATGATAACACATTTAATTTAAAAAATATTCGCCAGACCCAATTTCAATTCCAATTTAATAAAACTTCAGATGGTCTTGAAACTAATAGTGAAGTTGCTAACTATCAAAACGATTTAACGTTTAACGATAAGAATAATTTGGATTTTTCTATTACTTCTTGGCAAAATATTTCCTACTGTTGGGATGAATCACGCTCAAACTCCCGTGATTCAAATTTGCTTAATTCAACATCTCAATTTCCTTTTACTTTGATTAGCAATAACAATTCTAATATAATATCTTCTGGTAAGAACAGTCCTTATCTTAGAAATGATCCTAATTTTACTTCTGGAAATTCTCCAAGTAGAATTGATAGTCCAAATGTTGCATCAATTTTGTCAAGTTCTTCTGGTCAAGATGATGATGATTATTCAAGTGATACCTCAAGTACAAATTTAAATGTTAAATGTAAATCAAAAAAGTTTATATACAAGAATGCATTCTTAAACGATAATAAGTTAATTCCTAAAGCTGATTTAGATTTAAACTCTGATACTGAATTGGATAAAACTGTTGATTCCTCTACAATAATTTCTTCTTTTGTTATGCCAAAAGTTTCGATCCTTTCGAAATCTGATTCGTTATCAGATACAACAAAAACCCCAATTAAAGTCAGAATTGTGGGTGATAAAAATAATTCACTAATGAGTAGATTTAGTTCTTATAAAAAAGTTTTCAATAATTTTGAATTTTTTCTCAATAAGGCTGAATATGCGGATTTATTAATTTTGATCATTAATTCTGACAACTATATGTTACCAAAAATTACAAAATCTCCTTGTATTCCTATTACTTTAAATAAAAATGATTTGTTATTAACAAAGAAAATTCCAAAACACTTGAAACTTTGTGATCCAATTCAGTTAAATTCATTAGACGATGATTTAATTTCTTTGATTAATTTTCTGAACAATATAAATGATTTAAAAACTTGGAGGATGTTTTTACAAGCTTTACCTTTGTCAAATTCTGAAAATTCCCCAACTACGTTAAATCATTCTACACTTTTAGATATAAATTCAAGTTTAGTTAATTTCTATAATGATAACCGATCATTGTCAAGTGATTCCGTATTTAGTTCCAAAACTTTAAAACCAGATCCAGAAGAGAACAGTTTCAATAAAAATTATTTAAATAAATATTTAATCGCTGGCGTTACAGTGGGTTTATTTTCATTGGGTTTAGTAATTTTATGGAAAAAGTTATCAACAACTGATTTTCTTCATCAACCTTCAAAAGATCTTACAAATAATTTAGCATATGATAATCATATAAATATAATTGAATCTGAAAAATTGGAATTATCAATGGATCAATCTATATTTATAAAAATTAAAAACATAGCTAATGGAATTGAATCTTATGCGGAAATATTTTTATCTCAAAGTATATTAGTAATTCATAAAGCAAAACTAGCATTACATGAATTATTAAATTTTTAGCTCTTCTTCTTTCATTCTTCGACACACATATAAACACATACAAATATCAATTATTTTTTAAGTTCAGTTTAATTATTTTTTTTCGGGTAAAACAAACAACTATTAAAACATTTTTTTATGAACTTCAAGGAGCATCATTTTTTTTCTTTATCAATCAACAAAATGGATTTATTTTGAAAAAGAAATTACGCATCAAAGATTAAGATTTTTAAAATAACACATCGACGTAATTTTTCTTATAAAAAAATACGATTGGATTGAATTTTTCTGTCTATATTTTTTTACTATATTTTCATTATTTTTATAAAAAATTCGAAATATTGTATATAATAAATAGCAATCAACTAAAAACTAAATGCATCACGACTTAATTGGCTGTGTTGAGTTTTAGCTAAAATTTAGAACAGCAAAAACATTTTTAAAAAATATAATCAATTGATCGAACCCAGGATCGAACTGGGGACGTTATGCGTGTTAAGCATATGCCATAACCAACTAGACCATCCGACCAATTGTTGAAAGAAAAGACAGACTTGGCTATACCTCCTGTGCAATTATTTCAATGCGAATTTAGTGATCTTAAAACATCTGTTGTCCAAATATGCTATGTTTTATATTCAACTAATAATATTATTTTCATTTATTTCTACATCTCAATTTATTTTATCAAGAATTTTATTTCGAATTTTCTTATCAATATTTAATTAAATTTCAAAATAGTTAAATCAAGCTTTATTGATTTAGTTATTGTTTCTATTTTTTCTTTGTTATTACCTTATAAAGTAATAAGTACTATTATAAACTATGAAGATTGCATACAAATATAGGCTGGTAAGTAGTAATTTTATAGAGATTTATAATTAGTAATACGGAAAAAAAAAGCAAAACTTTGCTTAAGGGTAATTATTGTCATTAATTACCTTTTACACATGCAAATTGCTATTCATATCCTGTTGAAATGAATGCCGTACCAATTATAAGCGGGCCGATACCAAGCAGGTCGCTTATCTCTTATTTCTTATCTCTTATCTCTTATTCATTTTATTATAATTATTACACTCAAGTTTATCTTATATAAGGAGACATAGTTCTCTAGTTCTTTTAGTTTATTTAGTTTATTTATAGTTTATTTAATCACCAACTTATCTAATTATCATGGACCCTATGTTAAGAGTCAATGCGTTACAACATATCCATAAAGATACAATTCCAATAGTTATGAAGATCCATTGAGTAAAGAGTGGTGTTGGAACATAATTAAGCAATCACATCATTTCACTTTTTATAAGATGCAGTTTTTCTATAGGATTTTATAGTTTTTTTATTAAGTACTCTTGACTGGGAAATCACCCAGGCTCATTAAGAAATGAAGTGATACATATCTATTCTGCTGCTAATTTATTGTTGTTACTTAAAGCTTAGACTCTATATACTATCTTTATTGACTACTTATTTATTAAATAAATTAATGTAGGCATAACATTCAACACATTAGGTAGCATTTCCTACTATTTGAGAATATATTATACAATAGGTCAAGATACGTTCATATAGAAAGCGAACCTATCGTTTGCACCCATGGGAAGTCTTTACTGGCACAACCCCATGTCAGCCAAAAAGACATCCAGTGTTACACTCAACACTCGTCAAGTGAAAACTACTTTTGCACCTGTAATTTCCAGATAGTAACATGGTGGAAACGTTTTCAACCTACGAACTTCCTGATATTACTTGAGTTTAGTTTGTTGTCTGCATCTCAATAAATACATAAAAAAAATTGTATATAATCTCCATCATTTTATTTCTCTGGAATTTTTTTTCCATTTCAAATTGGTATTTATTTAAACTGCCAAATTGTCTAATATCGGTAGCTGGATAATAATGCTGTTAGTATTATAATGTTATCATTTTATTTTAATTATTTTTTTATAAATTTACAAACAACCCATAAATTTACAATCGAATTAATAGATAAAACAAAATAAAATATATATATTGACTATTACAAAATGCCATAATACTTAGTTTTTTTCTAACCCACTATTCTAATTCTAAAAATAATAAGACACATTTTATATTTGATAATTGATAGTTTCGTAAGGAGTAGCCATCAGCTATATCTTTTAATTTATTAACTAAAGATTCACTCCAATTTTCAAAGTTATTATCCTTTATATTATTTGTATTAGATGAATTACAAGAATTTGATAATTCCCAAATTTCATTAATCAATTTTGTAATTGTTTCCTTTGCATTCGCCTTTGAAACAGAATCAAAATTTTTTATTTCTAAAACTGATTTATTTAACTTTTCAACGATTAGTAATTGAATCTTTCTTTTGATGAATAATACATTGCTCATGCTCGATAATTGTGATACAATTGATAAATTTAAGTCACTTTCTCTTCTAACTGATTGTTTATTGGATTCGTTATTAACAGCAATAACATTAAAAATATCACTCTCAGCTGAATCAGTATGTTTAATATTTGATGTTTTTTCAAAATTTAAATTCAAAGTCATGTTGCTTTCAATCGCTGAACCATGTTTAACTAACTTAATATCCATTTGATTCTGAAATTCGGTCTCTAATTTGTCTGCAACTATTTTAGTATCTGATTTAGCAAACGTTGATTTGATTTTATTATCATCAAAGGAATCATTTTCAAAATCAACATATAAGTTTAGAAGTAATGATTTTTCGTAACCAGACGATAAATTTTCCAACTTAATTACATATTCATTTTCATTATCATTTGGTCGAAAATGATCAATTTTACCTAATGGTGACTCAAAACTTTTCAATTCAATAAATTCTGGAAATTTTATTCTTGTTTCTAATTTTTTAATCGTAACTTTATGTAATTCTTCAATTCTAAGTTTCAATACTTCAAATAAATTCTCAAAATCCAAAGCAACTCGTACTTTAATTTTGTTACTATAACCAGTATTACTTAAGCTATTTTCGTTAATTGGAGCATGTTTCAAAAATCTGTTCATTCGCATAATTACATATGGTTCAAATCTAAATTCATCGGCTAATAAAATATAGTCAAAAGTTGCATCAAATTTTTCACAAAGCATTGATATTTTTTCACTAATATTCTTTTCAACACTTTTTTGTTTTTTGATTAAAAATGGATTTTCCTTTTGTTCAACTTTCAAACCTTCGGTTAATAAATTTGTATTAGAATCAGTTACAACTTTATTTGAAATACAGACGATTTGATGTAGATAGTCATTTTTATCTTTATCGACATTCTTGAACCCTAAATTTGCTAACAATTCAATATATTTTAATCCATCATCCAATTGCCCATTGGAATGTGAACTATCTTCTTCAGCAATAACATTTTCGGTAATTGAGTCTAAAACTATAGACCATCCTGACCAATTTTTTGTAACACATCCATAATAATTACCTATTTCAGATAAATCCTTAACATGATCACCTAAAAACACAACACCTAATTTATCCTTTGGGTTTAGTAAATTCAACGTTTCTATAAATATTTTTTTTAATGCAGATGCATATTCATCATTTTCAAATCCATAATCTTCACAATTTATTAACGGTAATGCAAGAATTATCACTTTTGGTATTGAATCAGGTCTTAAAATTTGACGCTTTAAAAATTTTGATGGTAAATCTAGACCTTTTGATGTTAACTTATTAACAATTTTAATATGCTCAGGAATAACATCATAATTATCATCAACATCATTATCAACACTATCACTTTCAAACAAATGCCATGCATTTGTTGAAGTTTGAATCAGAGGAATGATATTACTAACTTCAATATTTTTGGAAATTTTTTTCAATATAACGTACCATTTATACCTTAAAACTTTATTGCTTGATGTTAGTATTATACTTGGAAGTTTGATTGAGTTTAGGTTTATTATTATGCTGTCATTGTTTTGATAAATTGAAGATATAAAAATTTGAGTATTCAACTCTTGATTCAATAATAGTTGACAACCATTTTTATTCAGAATAATAATATTTGATCCAAATAAGTATATTTGACATGCTTTAAAGGAGTCTACTTTGATTGTTGCATCAAATATATCAAATAAAATTAGTTTACCAACACTTCGGAAATCAATTGTTGAGTTTTTTAAGTTTTTACTAAAATTATTTATGATTGTATTTGTTATTTTATTTTTACCAATTTGGGTTCTTAATTGTTCTTTTTTATTAAATTCTACAGATTCTTCAAATTCAGTAGTTGAAATATTAACAACACAGCCAAAATTAGACTTTTCATGATCATTTGTTTCATTTTCTTTCCTCATTCGATTAGCAATAGAAGAATATTCAGGTGCAAATAAAACATTTGCTAGTTCAATTTCTGAACTAAACACTGAAATGCTATTTTTCGTTCCTTGACTCATCTCAATAACATTTGGAACAATCATATCTTCCTCTCTTTCCCAAAAATTTATGCCCATTTGACTCTGAGGAGTGACCGGATCTTCATCATCATTTTCTGTATTATTATTTTTATTATTATCAGTATTATTATTAGTATTATTATTAGTATTGTTTTTGTGATCTATTCTATTATTTCCATTCAAAAGATGCAAAGTTTCATCATTGATTGATGTCATATTAGGTATTTGAAAACTATCAATTGTAGACAAAAGATTTGATATTTCATTTTCAGGGTTAAGCAAATCATCATATTTCTGAAATAACTGAGTATTTTTAATATTTAGCATTATACTGTCATCATCGCAAACAGTTGGTATCTTACAAGATGGGCAAATAATCTCATTATTAGTTTCAGCGTTATCTTTGTTATCAGTGTTTCCAGTAAAAAAATTAACTGGATTGGATAATTCGTTAAAACATTTAAAATGTAAACTGTGACCACAATTTAAATCTACTAATCTTTCACCTTCAAAAATATTTTGCAATGGTAAGTTACAAAATGAACAATTATAAACATCGGGTATGCTTTGCTTTCTATTCCTTTGTGATTGTAGCGGAGTTGTTATATTCGAGTATTCAAGAGCAATGGCGGACTTGGACGGATGAGGAAAAGAACCATAAACACCTTTAGACAGCGGAGTATTGTTAACAGAGGTAGCAGTTGTTCTGTCAGAATACGGTGTTGAATCTATAGAAAAAGTTGAGGTTGAAGCACCTGACATATTCAGAATCTTCGGTATTTTTTTAAAATTAAAACCATTTGCTTGTCTGTCTAACATGGTTGGATAAATGAATGAATGAATGAATGAATTAATAAACCAAAGAATGAATAAATAAGTAAATGAATGGCTGGATAGTGCTAGTAAAAGCGCTTGATTGACAAAAAGAAAATAAGAGAGTAAAACTACATGAGTCAATTAACAAAAGATAGCCAAATCTTTGCAAAACAAAGCATCGAAGAGAAAAAGAAATTAATGAAACAAAATAGATGAAACATCAATAGTTGCCGTTTTAAGAAATATTAGCACGGCCTCGTTTCATTTTTGCGTTTCATGTTGTATGTGATAGTATTCTGCTGTTTAAAAATGTACTAGATTAATGGCTAGTTATTAATGATTGATAGTCAATATTTATTATGACATTAGTGATTTTTTATACAGGTATTTGGTTGTTATAAAAGACACAACACATATAGTTTAATCACGAGATTCCCATACATCCTCACTGCTTCCTCTCTTGAGTTGTTCCACCAACCTTTTCTTATAAAATTCCTGCACGTTTACTTGCTTGATATCTTCGGTATTTAGTGAGTTGGAAAAACAAAAGTTTAGTTTTTCAGATTGTTTGTCACAAAGTGTCAAGTCTCCGTATCTGTAATAATTTCTCACTTGTCCACCTAAAGACATACACTGCATAAGTTCATCAAGTGCTGTTGCACATGACATTTCCTTAGGAAATTTATGTAATTCTAATGCTTCTGCCCTACTACTTGCCTTGTCTCTTAATGTATCACTTTTTTTTTTACCATCATTAAGTACATCATTAATTATAGATTCCATTTGAACAAGTTCAGGTTGTGGTTGAACATCTATATCTTTTGCATGTGATTCATCATCTTTTATATCTACTTGTTCTTTTTTGTCCCAAAACATTTTGAAGCTGTTATCGCTTTTCTTGTGTCGAGTACTACGATCAAGAAGGTTTGAAGTTTTATGATACATTCATGTTGAAGTGGAAAACTTTGATTCGTGCGTAGGGGGATGGTGCCGGGAAGTAAAATTTTCAGTTTTTGTGGGAAAAGAAACTTTTTCCCATCAAAAATTTTGTCAGAAAGTTAGTTTTCCCATGAAACTTATACTATATTTTTTAAATCTAATGCAGAAACTACAGAGCTATACCATACAGGTTAATTTAATTTAATTTAATTTAATTCAATGCTAATTCTTTTGTAAGAGATGAGTAGCTTCATCAACAATTGTAGCTTCAGAGGAATTAGTTGCAGGAACACTTTCATCATCAAGTGATTGTTGATCATTAACAACAATACAATTTTCTTCACCACGAACTTTACTCATACCTAATTCAGCAACAGTAGCATTCATTTTTTCATAGATTTCTTCTGTTAATCGTGGAACATCATCCTTTGTTAGACCTTCAGTGGGAATTGGATCTAAAACCTTAATATTTATTTCACCTCTATTAAAATTGAATAATTTCATTGAATATAAACTTGAGGTATTTGAAACAACTAAGGGAATGATTGGAATTTGTGCTTGGACCGCTAAATGGAAAGCACCCTTCTTAAATGGCAGTAAAACAGGTTTTGAAGAATATGATCTTGTGCCTTCAGGGAACATAAATAAACCACCCTTATTAGTTTTTAGTTCGTTTAATGCATGGTTTAATGTAGTGATAGCAGATTGCTTATTTGATCTGTCAAGGAAAAATGTACCACTGGCACTCATGAACCATCCAAGGAATGGTAAATATTTAAGTTGTTTCTTTGCAGTCACAACACATTTTGGTGGGAAAATTTTACCTAACATGTAAATATCTAATTCAGATTGGTGATTTGAGATTAAAATTGCTGGTAGATTTTCTAGTAATTCAGGTTTATCAATATTAATTTTCATACCCATAACAAAACTAAATAATGTATAATAAAACCTAGCTGTGCTCCATTGAGCTAAAGATCTTTTACCAACGATTGATAAAACGATAGAACAAAGAACACCATAAGTTGCACTAATTAGTAAAATATTTAATGCAACTACACCCTTTGTAATAAACTTGAATTTTTTAAATAAATTCCCTAAAAATGTCATGTTGGAATTTTTATTATTTGAATCTTCTGAAAAGTACTGCACAACAGCAAAGCAAGAAATAAGAATAACAAACACAGTAATTAACGACAGTTTGAACAATCAAGAGTAAATGAACCTCTTACCGAAGAAAGAAAGAATCAGCAACCAGAGCAAAGAAATAACTGTTTAAAAGAAAGATCTAAAAAACGAAAAACATGTTGGCCTCTACAGTAAACCTTCATTTCTCTGAGCGAGATCCAAATATCGTCTACACGAATATTGGATTGGTATAAGTTATAAATTATAATTCAAGTTAAATGTACATTGTTTATATATATATATCGTTATTCTATATACAGATGGAGAGATATATGCTATGTCTAAAAGCAGAGTAAAAATAGAAGATACAGCTTTTACATCTTTCTTTCGATTCTGTTTAACTTTCTAGCAGTCTTAGCATTAGTCTTAGTTCTTTGACCTCTAACAGGTAAACCCATAGAGTGTCTTAAACCGGCGTAAGAACCAATTTCTCTCTTCATCTTAATATTAGCTCTAACTTGTGAAAGTAATTTAGAATCTATAGTCATTTCTGAAAGCTCCTTTGTAATTGACATGGTTTGTTGTTCATTAAGTTGATGCATACGCATATCTGGATAAAATCCTAACTTAGAGCACACTCTAGTTGCAGTTTCTAATCCAATACCATAGAACGTTTTTGAAAGTCCATACTATGTTAAAAAAAAGGAAATATTGTATAATGTTAGTATTGCAGTTTAAAAAAATTGGTCATCACTTTCCATGTATAATTTAATCATTGTTTTTATATACTTACATTAATTCTGTATTTTCCCTTGACAGCTTTACCTAAAATGTGCACAACCATTTTGTCAAACTTTATTTCTGTAATCTATTGGTATTTCAATCACAAAAAGGTTTCTAACATAAATCATCACTTTTTCGTAAACATCCAACAAAAAGTATCGCTATTTTTGATTTGCCGGGTAATTTTTATTCTCTGTTGTCTTTTGTATATCTACTACTAATTATCTATACCCATTATATCTATTCTCTATACGTATTACATCTATCATCCATTACCTACTATTACATATCACTTACATAACTATTTCGACTTATAAAAGTTATTATAGTTTGTATTAAACACCTTGTTGAATACGGGATATTTCCATTCCCACATCAAGACGTAGAATGAGAAGAAGGCGTACCAATCCTATTGTAGAGATGAAACTAGCAACTCCAATAGGAACCACAGCAAAAACTATTAAATTGTAGTAATCAACTTTACGTATAAACTTTTTCGTATTAATGATTGGAGTCATACTATTATTATTTTCAATAATACCACTATTACTGTTAGTACTACTGATACTCCCGTTCCTAGCATGCATTGATTGAGATGAATTATCATTATAATTACCCATATAATTATTATTAGTATTGGTTGATCCATTTCTTGTATCAACACTTGATAAGTCTTTATCCTTTTTACGCTTTACGTCAGCTTCCATCATTAAATTATTTGAAACAAAACATTGAACAATGAAAATAATAGTCAAAACACATGATATTAATATCCATACGGTTAAACAGAATTCATTATCAATATTGTTAAATGTATGATTAAAAATTTCGATAATCATGATTATAATTAAACTCATACTCAAAATTCTAACGATAACCGCTTGAATATCATAAACAACCATCCATCTAACCATTAATCCATCCAATATAGTGTACGACAACACTGCGCTAACCAAACACCATAATGAAGCTAAAAAAAACTCCGTTGCCCTAACTGTTATAACATTATTATATGGTTTTTTAATCAGTTTATACCATTGATTTAATACAACTATGAAATTCTTTAGTATTGAGTATATTGGTATATCTCTACAAATTGTAACTAAAATATGCTGCAAAGCACTAAGTCTTTTTAGTCCGTAATTTTTCAATCTATTTCGTTGCCTGTATAAATCTTCCATTGCAGTTGATCCTAATCCAGATAATAATCTGCTATTATTGACATTATTGACATCTGGATTATTTAATGCCGTCATCACTATTGCTTCATTCATTAAATTTGAACTTGAATTATTTCGTGAATTATTACGTGAATTATTACGTGAATTAATCCTATTATTTGATCTGTTTGTAATTCTGTTCACCAAGGCCCTGTTATTCCTATTTGGTAGAATACTATTGTCATCTGTTATATATTCAGGCAATGCTTCCATAACATTAGTATTTAAACTATTGATATTACTTGTATGACCTATATTATTTCTGAAAAACCTTGGATTAAATTCAATTTCAATTTCAGAATCTGTGGGTGGGGGATGATTTGCATATTCTGAATCATAATCTGATTCTCTATTCAAATGATCAATATGTCGACGCATTCGTTCGGTTTCTGAATTTATGGGTATCTCGGTATTGCTCATAGTTGGTTGAGTGTAATGTTTATTACTATCGATTGTCCGATTGATGATACTGATGATTGCTTTGAATCAGTTATCCGAGTTTATGCCCACTAATAGCAAAATACAAAACTTGGAAAATGAAATGGTAACACCTTCTTTTTTGGTTTAAAAATTAAAAATTAATAATTAAAAATTAAATTAAAATAAATTCGAAAATCAAATCAAAACCTAAAATCGAAACGTTTATTAAATTTTAAATTTAGAAAGTTTTTATTCTTTTTTTGATATCAAAAAGTTGTTATTCATTTTCTATACATCAAGTTATATAAACATTACTTAAGCTACCAATTGCTTAAATAAAGTAGTAGAGAATAATACATGCAACTGCAATTTCCAATACAATAAGAAGAGGATCTTTGAGAGAATTACCTTCTAATTATAAAGCTTCTAATTGGTTACTAATTTCATCTAATTCTTCAACTGCCTTCTTATACTTTTCTTCTAAGTCATCAAACTTAGTTTCCAGATCAGCCTTTTCCTTATCTAAAGCACTTAACTTATTTTCTAAAGTTTCAACTTTTAGATCAGATTCTCTTAATTTTGCAGTGGTTTCTTGTAAAGTTTTATCTGAAGTTTCCAATTCTTCTTCAAGCATTGCATTCTTCTTCTGAATATTTTCGTTAGAAGTTTGTAATTGAGTTGAATTACCAGCAACCTTTTTATGATCAGTGACTTCAGATTCTAGTTTTTCATTTTCTTCTTCTAAAGTTTGATTCTTTGTGGTTAATGATTTAATTTCGTTTTCCTTTTCTAAAAGTTCTTGTTCTAAATCTTTAACCTTTTGTGCAGCTTCATCAGCCTTTTCTTGCCATGATTCAGCATCAAGCTTAAGCTTGTTCATTTTCTATGTGATAAAACGGATGATAACAAAGTTAGTATTTTAGTTCATTCACTAAACGTGGCAGATCATCATAAAAACATCCTATTGTAAACACAGCCTCTATAAGCCTGTGATTAACGCATTGAACCGCCACAAAAACCAAGCTGCCTTTTGACAGTTGCAATACTTACTTCTCTTAACTTGTCCATATTGCTTGTATTTATGTCCCTTGTTTGTAACAAAAACAATAACAAAAGATGTTGCCACTGGATGAAATGAACACGCACCTTCTCAACTTGAGGCCTGAGGCCCAAACTTGCAGGTTAACAGCAACACTCATAATTTTTTCGCGAATCACATCGTGGTATTTGTTTTGATTTCAGAATTGATTTTCATATACCTTGTACGCTATACGAATAATCAGAAATCACTGAAATGAACGTGTGTTCAACACAAAGTAAAAAAACATCATATATTGCTATAAAATACTATAAAATACTATAAGAGAATGTACGAGGTTGCAAAAGCCAAACTAAAATCAAAAAAAAAATATTTGATTAATATCAATATGAAACTAATTGAACTGTGTTTGTAAAGGTTTCTGAGATTCCACCTTTGCCCGTTTGGACCTGGGCTTTAATCTCGAATAACTGCTATCCATAATTTTTGCTGTTTTGGCTGATGCTTCTGCACTTACACTTGTAGCACCATTATCATTATCTTTATTAACACCATGTTCGTCAAATACTTCAGGAAAATCAGATAACGTAACATCTAACTTATCAATATTTGTTAAATCTTGTAAGTAGACAACCTTCTCATTATTATCATCCAATTCTGCTTCATCGGCTTTGTTACTTGATCCATTTGATGACGATCTTTGAACTTTTGATGATTTCGATGATGTCAAACTGAGGGGTCTAAATATTGGAACTTTGTTATCCTTTTTTAATAAATTTAGACTTGCATCACTATTTGTTGAATTTTCTGTTGATTTAAAAGTTTGCGATACACTTGATGAACTGGATCTAACTTGTGGCGTCATTTTAAATGATGTAATCTCTTCATTTGATGAAGGGTTGTCATCTGTTGATGATGAAACTGCTGACACATTAGTTATGTCAGCACTTGACGAATTTAAGCTCGATGCTGACGAAATGTTCAAATTTGTATTTGTAGTAGGATTATCATTTGGCCCTAAAACTTTACTTAGGATATCAACTTGTTTGTTCGAAAATGTTTTAAGATTTGGAAATTGAATATCAAATTTAATAATTAAATCACCGAAATTCAGGTTATCTTTTTCATCATCACTACTGCTGTCGCTTGAATTTAAAGTGAAAGCGTCTTGAGTTTTATTATCTTTGTTTTTTTCATTAATTTTTATATTATTACTATCATTATTGTTTACATTACTTTTATTATTGCTATTGTTTTCGACAGTATTACTATCTTTTGAATCCGTTCTTGACCTGGATTGAGATTTAGACTTAGATGAGTACTTGGACTTTGAATCCTGTTTCCATTTTTTATGATTTGATGAAATGGTTGAAGTGTGTGTGTTAATTGGCATACCAAAACCTTTTAATATTTTTAATTGATTACCTGACTGAATAGAACCACGTTGAATACAGATTTTGATAGTTTCATTATTAATATGTTTAAACTCGATGTAACCACCACATATTACTTTGATTAACGGAACTTTAATTGTTGTAAGTAGATTGCTTCCAAACCTTTTGAACTTTAAGTTATTATCTAATTTGCTGTCTCTTAGGGTTAGAATGACATCACCGGGAATTAAATTAATACCTTCATCGGCAGCATCTGGTAAAACAATTTTATAACCATCAGTTACACCCCTAGGAGCTTTGAAATCAAATATAACTTTAGTATCAATTAACTTATTACCACCGCATTCATCGCAAATGTATTTTGCTGGTATAAATTCACCTGTTCCAAAACATCTGTTACATGTAGTTTGGGTTCTTTGATACATCATACCTGATATAGTTTCATTTATAACGGAACCCGAACCACAACAATCATTACAGGTAAAGATTTTCAGACCTCCACGTGATTTACATTGTGGACACTTAATTCTTCTGCTCAAACTTAATTTAATATCTTTACCATTATAATAGTCCAATAAAGTACATGAAATACTATCCATTATATCTCTACCCTTTTTCATCTTATTATTTTCATTTGAATCTTGATAATATTTTAAATCACTAACATTTTGATTATGATAATTATCAAATGAATTAACTGGAGTATTGTTAAAATTGTTGTTATTATTATTATTCATAAGGTTATTCAAAGAATGATTGTTAAAAAACTGATTAAATGAGTTATTGAAATGCGATGACATTGCATCATTGAAATTTTGTTGAAAATACTGATGGTGCTGGTTTTGGAATTGTTGATGTTGATGTTGATGATGGTTTTGTTGTTGTTGTTGTTGTTGTTGATGTTGTTGAGATTGATTTTGGTTAGAGTAGTAATGATGATTATC
This sequence comes from Pichia sp. NRRL Y-12830, assembly GCA_030564565.1. Lineage (NCBI taxonomy): Eukaryota > Fungi > Ascomycota > Pichiomycetes > Pichiales > Pichiaceae > Pichia > Pichia sp. NRRL Y-12830. The sequence continues at coordinate 53,266 of JAJLVO010000020.1, forward strand.
TACAGAAAATGTTGAACGATTTTGGGGATTTTTAGCTGCTTCTTCACCATAATTATCATATAAAAATCTTTTATTTTTATCACTTAAAATATTATAAGCCTCAGAAATTGAATTGAATATATTTGTTAACCTTTCCTCTTCTTCTGATGAATTAGAATTATGTTTATCCGGATGGTATTTTAAAGCTAAATATTTATATGCTTTACGGATTTCTTGTTCGTTGGCTTCTGTTGAAACGTCTAATATATTATATAATCTTGTTTCCTTGGGCATATAGTTAATTGGAGATTTTTTCAAACTGATATGAATAAACGAATTATTTATAGATATGAAATATTTGAATTTAAGATGGAAAATTTTCTACTCTTTGTAGAAACAAAATGAACGATAAAATATGGGTAGACCAAAAAAAAATAACGTTCGAACAGAATTTTAGATTGAATAAGAAGTACCTCTTGAAGAACTAACCAACACAAAAAGAATGATGGTTATATTGCGATTGCAAAACGTTAACCGTAGAATGTAAAATACAACAGTGCAAGTTCAGCAGTGACCCTAAATGGGAGGAGGTAGTTTTAGTTGAGAAAGTGAAGAAGAAAAAAAGGAGGGAGGGAGGAAGAAGAACGATCTAAAAAAGAGAAGAGAATGACTACGAAGAAGATCTGATATATAGAATCCACCGGGAAATGGGAAATGGGAAAGGGGAATTGGAAATGAGAAATGAGAAATGAGAATATTTTTTGTTTTCCAGACTTGGGAAAGGACTGTGGAAATTCAAGTACGTAATTCCTAGTTACTGTGGGCTACGGAATCAATGCAAGGTTCCAGATTAACCTTCTAGAGTTCTTTCCATCTCTACGTGGTGGTATATTATATTAAAGAAACTGCCATGCTGATGAGTTGGTAGACAATACGACTTATTATACATCCTGTATGACCGGCGCTTTGATGCGTCAACTTTTTCTTTGACATTCGATTAGTTTCTTTTTTCTGCCACTAAAAATTAAAAGTTAGAAATTAGAAATATATTCTATTTTGTATTTTGCGTCGACAGACGTTTTTTTTGTCGACATGTTTTTTCAACTTTTCACTTGGCAAAGTCAACTTCAGCAAGGCAGTTCCAATGTCCGTAGCTAAGAAAGACACCACACACAGGCCATACAATTATTCTGATGTCGCTGTTGTTTGATAACTACTATTCTCCATCTGGATATGAACTTTCTTTGGTCGTAAATGACTCCAAACCCAATTATTCAGGAAAAGTAGTCATTGAGCTGGTAAAGAATCAAAGATGCACCCAACCTTTGAATAATGATTCTGCGTTTTCAATTACTTTGAATACCGCCGAACTAATATCTATGTCTTCATTTTTAAAAATTGGTGAAAAATCATGGAAATTATCCCATTCTTTAGATAAACAAAATGAAAAAACAACTTATTCCTCCGTCGATTTGAAACTTAATGATCTGGAATCAATTGATGAAAACCTTGTTTTAGAAATTAATTTCTTAGCAGTTATCAGAAAAATCATGACTTACAATGATGTGACAAAAGGTGTTTTTTCAACTAAATATACTGATCCAATTTCTGGTAAGTCTGATAGATTTTTGTTGTCAACTCATTCGCAACCTTATTTTGCACGTTATATCTTTCCTTGTTTAGACGATATTAATTGTAAATCAACTATACAATTGAATTTAAATGTTGATAATAAATTTACATGTGTCTCTAATTTACCAATTGAATCTTCAGAATTCATTCCTGAAACTTCAAATAAATTTGTGAAATTTATTAAATCTCCTCCAATGACTACTTCAACCTTTTCTTTTGCAATTGGAGACTTTGATTACATTGAAAATGTTGTCGACATGCCTGTATCAAATCTAAAACTTCCTATCAAAATATTTACCATGATTGGCGACTCCAAAAGGGCTTCATTTGCTTTAGAAACCGTTTCACTAGCAATTGTTGAATTAGAAAAAAGATTTAACGTTGAATATCCATTACCAAAGTTGGATATCATGGCGATTCCATTTCTTTCCGATGGTGGTGTTGAAAATTGGTCTATGATTCAGATTATTAATGATCACCTTTTATTACCCGATTGGAAGGTTTCTGATTATCAACTGTCAAAATTAAAGAAAACAATTGTTGACGTTTTAGTTCATGAAATTGTTCATATGTATATAGGTAACTTGATTACTTTTGATAGTTATGATCACACTTGGATGAATGAAGCATTTGCAACGTTTATGTCAAATACAATAATTTATTATTTGTTTGATAAAAATACTTGGTTTGATGTTTTAAACACTGATCTTCAACAATTAAAGTTAAGAAACATGTCAATTGATTCAAAGCCAATTTTTACAACTAATAAAGATGTCAAAAGAATTCATGATACATTTTCAAGAAATTCGTATGATAAAGGTATTTTTATTATGAGATCATTAGCATCTTTATTTGTTGAAAACATAGATCAACTAAATAATGAAAATTATGAGCTTTTCTTTTCAATGGTTGGTGATTTTATAAAGGAAAATAAATTTGGTAATTTCAAGCCAGTTGATTTATGGAACTTCCTCAAATCTCATAAGTTAAACAAATTCAGTTATGATATACCAACAATTATGAATTCTTGGATTAGAACACCGGGTTTCCCAATAGTTAAAATTACCAAGGAAGAAAATAATTTGATTAAAATTGAGCAACACCGTTGTATTGATGATCCCGAAGCTGATATTGAAGATATTCCATTTCATATTCCTTTATTAATTAAACAAAAGGATGGTACTTTAGCTAGACAGTTAATTTCTGATAGATCAATAACTATTTCAAATGAGTCAAACAACTTTCTTTTATTAAATGCAAACAACTCATTTGTTTTTAATACTTCATATTCTGAATCCTTTGCAAAAGATATTGCTGTAAATTTCAACATGCTTAATAGCAATGAACAAATGGAATTTTTCAAAAATTTTTCTTCAGTTATTGGTACTCATTATCAAACCAACGAAAGTATTACTTCCTTTTTTAAAGTTTTGAAATTGATTAAAAAAGTCCATAAGCCAGATCACACATCAATGAGTTTTGCGATTTCAATTCTTTCAAATATCTATAAATCGATCAATACTTTAGCCTTTTTTGAGGATAAATCATTATACAAAAAATTGAATATTTTTATTGATGATTTATCAAATAAATACACTGCACAAGTTGATTGGGATAATATTGATTGGAGCAAGTTGACAATTGAAGAAGTTCATTTGAGAAACTCAATTCTTTCATTGAAATATGATAATTCGTCAGTTCAAAGTATTGGTAAAAAACTTTATAAAAAAGTCATGCATGGACCAAAAGATTCAATTTCAGTTGAAATTTTAAATTCAATCTTTGCAATTATTGCCCAATCTTGTAATGTTAAAGATTACAAAGAGATTAATAAATTAGTTCGTAATCCGGGACTAATTGTTCATAATATTTTACGGGGTACATCAAATGATGTTCAAACAGCAGCAATTAATTCATTGGGTTTTATGACTGATCCAGAATTAAGATATAAAACCCTTATGTTTGTAACAACAAACCCAGATGTTAAAATGATTGAATTATCGGTATTAGGTTTGAGATTTCAAATGTCTGCATATAATGAATTATGGAAATGGTATTTATCTCATTATACTGTTTGGTATAGTAAATATGTTAGAGATAATACCTCATATCAAGGTTTGTTTTTTAGACATATTAGCGAGTTAGCATTAGAATGTGCATATTATGATCCATCATTAAGAAAAGAAGTTGAAAATTTTGTATCGGATAAAAATGATGATATTAAATCTTGGTTTGAAGAAGCAAAAGATAAATATGAAAACATGAAATTATTAAGTGAGGCAAATGAAGAACTTAAAGCTTGTTTATAATTCAAATAATTCTAAAGCAATCACTATTATTTTGTAAATATTATATGTATTTTTTTCAATTAATTTGAACTACATAGAACAACACTTAAGAAAAGAAATTTCGTAAACATCCTGTTTAAATTGTTAATTTAAATATTATACACCTTACTAAAATTACAAACTTTTTTATTTTTTTCATTATAAGTTATTTATTTATTTCTTGTTTCAAAGAAAGCTGCACTGTCTTCACCATAAACTGAAGCAATACTTTCCTTTAAACCGATCCAGACTTCATTACCCGCACCTTTGTTTGATTTATCGGAACCTAATTTAAGAGCAATTCTAGAAGCTAAAACTCTACGCATATAAGTTTCAAACATGAATCTTGCAAGAAAGTATGAGTTATCTGCTAAATCTGGGTGATGCTTACTCAGATACTTGCTAACTTGTTCCCAATTTGAAAACCTTTTACCATATAGTTTAGCTTTGATTTCATTATAAATTTCATCGCCTGTAGCAATACTAACATCACCACAATCACTATCCCTCTTGTTTCGTTTAATTGGCTCGTCTTCTTGCAAAAACCTTTCAGCACTTGTTTCTAAAATTGGAGTGCCATATTTTGATAGATATTTTTCTTTTTTTATTGCTGATAGATGCTTTTTAAGTTCATCTTCAGCATAATAATTATTTGTATTAGATGACTGCGGCGGGAAACTTGATCTTCTTCTAATAACACTATCTTTTCTAACAGTCTGCAGTTCTCTGTTACGTTTAGAGACAAGTCTTCTTTGTTCCAACATTTTACTTCTACTATGTGACAAAGCAGAAGTTGATGCTGATTCACCAAATGATCCAGAAGATTTTGTTCTAATTCTTGATGACGGGTATGATTTACTTGTAGCTTTCGTATCTTTACTATTAGAACTTGAAGCAACCGAAGCGTTTTTTTTGTGTGTATAGAAATCTAAAGGTGTGTTTAAATATTCGGGCATTGTCATATTCACAGGTATATATGTTAAATGAGCCGGTATTGATGCTGGTGCTGATTTTCTTTGATTTTTTTGTAATAATGATTTATCTTCTGCAACTTTAACACTTGATGGCAGTTGTGGAAGTGACTGATATTTTCTTTGTTTACCAGTGCTTCTCAAAAAATCACTTTCCACTACTTTGGCTTCGGTTGACGTATCTGATTTTGTTGAAGCAACTGTCGTTGTTGGTTGAAATTGCGCTTTCAGAATCTTATAATGAATTTCAGGATCTTTTTTTATTAAATCTAAAGTTCTTGAAAAATACTGAACAATATAAGATGGATTTTCTAATAAGCTTGATTTTGGAAATATTTCAAAAACAGGATTAATTTCATCTGGATTATTAAATTTGGAAAATCGTCTGTTTTCTTGTTTGCTTTCTTTTAGTGTGGGCGAAGTTGGTTTCTTGAGTTTATAATAATGTGGACCTCTATACGTGTTTTTTCTTGAAACTGTAAATTCCCTAACTGGTTTAGATTTTTTAGGTGAACCAACTGGAAAAAATTTATTTAATTTATTTTTTCTTGGATCAACTATATATTTATCTTGTGATTGAGTTTTAGAATTATTTTCACCAGATTGAAAAATAAAATCACCACTTGCAAATCTTTTATGTGCTTCAGTTGTATAAAGACTCAAATTTGAGGAACTGGATGCATTATCTTTGGTAAATGTATGAATATTTGGCGATTGTAATAATACAGTTGCCATATTTATAATATAATAATTTTTATAATTGGTGTTGCTTCAGGACTGAGGATTGAAGTTTGAGCAATTGTAAAGTATGATAAGTAATGTTTATATTATTTATCGGACGGGCGTCTTAATTTGATAAAATAAGTAGCTTTCTATAACAAACACTCAAAAAATAAGTTCAATATCTAGCTTTGGCAAATGATAAATGAAGCAACTAACAAGAAATCGATTCGGAGCAAAAACTCCTGTGACATGTTACAAAAATTCTTGCTTCTATTGTTGTGAACTAGTGAAATATCGAAAATGGCTGGTACCAGAAATTTCCTGTTTGGGAAACGTAATTAAAATAAAAAACCCGTACACATGCAAATTGTAGATTTCAGGTTTCAGATTTCCCTGTATGTATGTTTTTGTTTTTGTCTTCAGTTTTCAGTTTTAGTTTTTGGTTTCCTCATAATTGTTTTTATAATTTTTGCGGTTGGGGATTAATTTAGTTTTTATCTGGCAAGAAATAAACATAAAACCAGATAACATAAAATATGTCGGACTTAGAATCTGATTTCCGTACAAAACCAGACAATAATAAGAGGAAGAGGGTGTACAATGGAGGCCCAGAGGTTAAGGATACTTCCAGGGTTAAAGTTTTAGAATTGGTTGAGCCTTATATGAAAAAGTTTGATAAAAAATTAGAAGAAATGCTTGATGAATTTGATACTTATGATTATACATACAAACCACTTTTGAATCAAGTTGAATTTGAAGAAGAATTTTTGATTCTCATTCGTAAATTATTTAGAAGAACCAATAAATATGAATTAATATATACAATTTTTCAACAGTTGATGTTAAATACCCCAAAAGATTTACATAAAGTATTATGTTTAATTGATTTTATGATTAATATTTCTAGATTTAATCCAACGGTTTTCAAAAAATTGCCAAATGAAGTTGTTAGCACAGTTGCTGATAAACCAATATTTCTAAAAATTCAAGATTATCTTTATAATAAAGGTAGAATGAATTATCAATTCAAGAATTTTTCAAAATCTAGAAATGTTGTTGAGCTTGATGATAATCTCCAGGATGAATCTGTGGTTTCATCTAAGACTGCAAAAACAGTTGAATCCGAATCCGATACTTCTGAGTTTGATGAGGACGATGAACCTAAAAAAGTCATGGATGTTTCTTTGGCCGAATTAACAAAGAAGATTATGAGCAAAACTAAAAAGGTATTACCTAATGCTTCAGAATATATTAAAATAAAAAAGGAAGAGTCTGATAATGAAGATGCAATTCTTTTAGATGATTATGAATCTGAATCTTCTCAATATTCATCTGAAGAAACAGAAGACGAAGATGATGATGAAAATGAAGAAATTTCTCAACCACAATCAGATGATAAAGATAAAGATTATGAGGTGCCAAACAGATTGAAAAACTTAGTAAGCGGCAAAACACCTGACACTTCTAAACTGGAAAATTTGGTTCAATCTGATATATCAGGATATGCTTCAACCAATTCAGATTTAAGTTCAGGCTCAGATTTGGAAAGTAAAGTTATATCAAGTGAAAGGGTGACAAGAAATAAAATTGTTCAAAAGCTAAAAGTGCCTGGGCAAGATTTACTTTCTGATGTTGACATGGATGATGTCAACCCATCAATGGATGCAGTTTCTCTGATTTTAGAACATAATATGGAATATTCAGAAGCTGATGCAGCCGATTCCGTTCGAAAACCCCTAGATTTTTTATCACTTGAAGTGGATAAAGTTAAATCCAATAAAAGGAGAAAGGTTGATTCCACAATCCGTAAGCTTAAATCTTTGAAACAATTGAAATCGGCACATCCAAAAGCAAAGAATGCAAAAACACCAAAACAGTCAACTCAACGATCAATTGTAAGGAGAAAGACGTATTATGTTGTTGAAAAGACATTGGATTTTCTATTTGAAGAATTACAACATCGTATGCCAAAATGTAATATAACTCTTTTAAAAAAAGAAGTAAAGGGATTTAGTTACAAACCTGCACAGTACAGTGCGTTTGCAAATTTAACCGAGGAAGAAACAGGAATGGATGAAGCAACCAGTAAAAATGCTGATACTTTGCTAAATGCTTTCATATTTCAAATGTATAAAAGATGTGAAGGCAACTCTTATGATCAAGCTCAGTATGTTCACCCATTTGAATATAATTATATTATGGAAAATCTTGAACTCATCAAGAAGAAGGGTGTCCAGCTACCACCTATAATTTTTACAGATAGATTCAGTTCATTATTTGATTATGAAAATAATATTAACAAAAACATTGATTTATTGAAAATTAAAAATACGAAAATTAAAGGTTTAATGCAGATTACGGTTTTTGATACTGAAGATGAATATTTTGATTTATTTAAAAAAATTGTTCCTCGTGATCGAGTTGGTACAAGAATTTCATTTTTGAATAAGTTAGTTACAGATGGTGTATCATTGTATGTGTTTGATTTCATTGATAAAATTAGGGAACTCATGGTCAACAACACTATACTTACATTTGACAGCGAGGAAGAAGAAATAAATTACACAAAGAAGAATAAGTTAAATGAAGTAGTGGCTGAAACTGACGACAATTTAACTTCAAATCAAAGTCCACTTGAAATAAGTTCAAATGCAGAAGCTTTTACTAAAGACAGTAAAAATGAAACGCCGGTGACAGTAACAGAAGGAGCGATTGAAGACAAATCTGAAGATAAAACTAAAAATAAGGAAGTTGATTTTACTGGAGTTAAAAACGCAACTAAACCAATGGAGGTTGGAGATCAAAGTGAAGCCGAGACAGACAAGGGCAAGGGTAAGGACGAGGATGATGCAAAGGATGATGATAAGGATGATGATAAGGATGATGATAAGGATGATGATAAGGATGATGATAAGGATGATGATAAGGATGATGATAAGGATGATGATAAGGATGATGATAAGGATGATGATAAGGATAAGGAAGAGGATGATGATAAGGAAGATGATGAGAATAAGGAAGAGGATAAGAAAGAGAATAAAAATCAAATTGAAAACAGAACGGTTGAAGTTTGTACCGAATCTAGAAAGTTAGAAGATTTAACTAAACTAGAAGAGATTGAAACTCAACTTGAAAGTAAAGAATCATTGAACAATTTAGACTCAAGGGAACCAGCAAATTCCTTAATCGAGGAAACTGAATTCATAGATGCAGTTGATGAACAAAATACAGAAAAACCTGCTATTGGTGTAACAACCGCAGTTACCCAATTGGCGAGTCCTGACAATAATGAAACTACAATTACATATATCCCAGTTGAAAATGCAGAAGCTGCCACTGCCTCTGCTACCACCACTGCAAATAACACCACCACTACTACGACTACAACAACCACAACAGATTCAACTGAAGTAACTGAAGTAACTGATATTAACCACGCAACACAAGAAACTGAATCAACCGGTGATAACCAATCGGTAAAACCAGCGCTTGTGAGTAAAGAACCATCAAGAATAGTTGAAATAACTGAGAAAAAAACCAACTTTTTTTCTTCGAAGAGTAAGCTTAAAATGGGTATTGTAACAGATGATAAGAGAGAGGCAGTTTATTGTTCAGCAAAGGGTATACATATACCATCAAAAACAGTTAGAAAACTTCAATCAACTGAAGAAAGTTTTAAACTTTTGGCATCTATTTTGTTTCCAAATTTGAAACTGAATTTAAAATTTGAAGGAATACCATTAAAAAGTTTAGAAGCTATAAGTTATTCATATGACGGATTTAGACCTTATTTATTAGCTTTATTTTTGGACGATGTTTTTGAGTTTATTAGATTACCAAGATTTTTTAAGGTGGATAGCACGATGTTTGAAATACAAATTCAATTTATGTTGAAAAGTTCAAGTCCAAAATCTCATATTAAATATCATTCTATGTCCCATTAAATTGTGTATTCTTAGGTTTGCTAGTTATTACAATAATATAATTCCGACGAAAACGTTTTACTAAGCTTAAAAATAATATAATATGTTTTAAAAATACAGAACAAAAACAAACAAAATAAAACAAACAAAAATAAAAAGTATACAAAATTTAAGGTTCAAAAAATATAGTAAACGAATGTAATAATAGTAACTAATAATTCAAGACAATCTTAACAAACTGAAATTTTTAAGCTGAAATTTCTTCTTTGTTTAAAATACGTCCAATTTCATCAATAAGTGTACCAAAGCTTTTAGCAGAACCTTTTTCATGATTAAATAGCATTTTTGATCCATGTGGTGTTGGAATTGTTGAACATGAAAATTTACAGGATTTAATTTTTAAGGTATTAGATTTTAAGATTTCTCCCTTCAAAGTTCTACGATTTGAGTCAATAACTAGATTTCCAACCCCATGATGTTTCCAACCACTCAATAAAGTTTTTAACATATCAAATGAATCATCAGCTGACAGAATTGTGTTCAATGCTTTTTGTGGCGATAATTGATTGCCTGAAAATAATGATCTGAATGTTTGACCAAGTGACCCTTTACGTTCAGTTGCAGGTTGAATTTGTAATTGGTCAGAGAATTTGTCAAAAATTGATTTCTTACGTTGTGGTTCTTCATTTACTTTCATATTTTGATCATTTTCTTTTTGTACTGATAATGGTTGACGTTGTTTTTCAATAACTAATGGTTTAGAACTTGTAGTATTGCCTGAAACTTTTGGAGTTTCTTGAATTTTTTGAATTGGTGTTTCATGATGTGAAGTTGCAGTAATTTTTGATGAAACATCTTCAAACTCATGCTTTGATCTTCTAACCGCATCTTCAAATATTTCAAATGTATTATGTGAGTTAACCTGTTTAATATTCTTTTCTTCAATTTCTTCTTTAATTGGTGATGCAGGAATTGTTGGTAATGCTAAACCATTATCAGACTCACTACTCATTGTTATTTCCTGATCAACTGAAACTGAAGGTGGGTTTATTTGTTTGATATTTGAAACATCATCATAAACTGAGGATCCATTAGTAACATTTGAGACATCATTAGACTTAGAATTTTCAGCTGTTTTAATTTGCTCTCTTGGAATAAAATATAATTCATTTTCAACAGCACTTGAAACAACGGAAGATTTTGGTTTGCCAATGGAGTTGTTAAAGTCATCATTATGAATATCCATACCTGTATCAGCAGTATCTTCTTCAGCATCTTCCCTTAAAGTAGTCATACTATCTTGCTTATTTGATAGGTTCAATTCCATTGTACCTTCATCTTCTTCGTTGAAATCAGGTTCAGCAATGAGCATACTTAATCTTGATAATCTATCACCCTTAGAGGATTCTTTATTTTTCTCAATTTCTTCATCTAATTCTTTCAAATAAAAACTTAATCTTTTGGAAGATGATTTTGTAGAATACATTGATAACGTACTGTAACGATTTGATTTTAAATTTGACGTTTTTGGTTTACTTAATTTTAAATTTGCATTTTCGTGATCAATTTTCTTTAGAACAGTACCACTTGAACGGCCAACTAAATTATTATAAGTATCATCAATCAAATCAGCACCTTTGACAGATTTTCTATTTTTCAACATTTCCAATTCTTTTTGTTCCTTCTTCAATTTTGCTTCACGAGCCTTAATTTCAGCAGCTGCCTTTACTTCTTGTTCAGCTTCTTCTTGTAATTGTAACAAGTATGCAGCATGTTGTGAACTTCGCTTTTGAAAAGTTTCATAAGCTTTGTATCTTGGATCTAAACGTGAAATTGGTTTTGGTGGCTCAGTTATATTGAATGATTTTGTATGGATATCAGATGCAGTACGACGTTCAAAATCATTAAATTCGTTTTTATTTAATAGTTGATTAATTTTTTCAGCTGGATTGCTTGAGAATCTATTTTTGACATTGGAGTAATTTGAATCGTTAATATAGGATTTGATTTTTGAACTTGTAGCTTGCTTGACATTTGAAGGTTTTCGATGATTTGATGCTTTTTTGAATGATTGACGTTTATTGTTACCAAAAACAATTGCATTAAATGTTGCCATGGACTCTGAATCTGGAACTTTCATTTTAATCTTACCGTCATCAACATCATCAAATAAAGCATCACATAAAGCAGCAAAATCCGATGATGTTCTTTTACCGTAGTCATTAACAGATTTTTGAGACTTTTCATATTCCGCCATTTTTGCATATGATGATAGAACCTTTGATGTCACCGAATTTCTCTTCAATCTTGAAGAAGAATTTAAAGTTGGAATCGATAGCATTCTATTCAGGTTTGAATGTTCTGAAGGAATGATTTGTGATTTTCTCTTTGTAGGAGTTGATTCAATTGCGATTAATGATTGACGTTTATTTTCGTTACCACTTGTTTGAATCAACATTGGATTACTATTTGATAACATTTGACTATTTCGTTTTTGTCTCAAAATACTATCAGGACTCGAGTTTGCCGAGTTTACCAGATTATGATTTGATAAAGCAACATCAGTAAATAATAAAGAACTTCTTGATCTTGTGTTTCTTTTATTATTACTACTAAAAGATATCGACCGATTACTTGAATTTGATGCAGTGAAAGATAATCTTTTCTTGCCACTATTTGATGACTTGTTTGATTTGTCTGATGATGGTGAAGAGTGTGAAAGTGGATCAGTTGTTTTTGAAATAATTGATGAACTACGCACGAGACCGTCAATATCAGTAATTGATTTATTAATAGTATTTATGTTTGATGATTTAGCTGCAATCTTATCCGTTAGATTATTCATTGCATGATCATGTCTATATCTTAATAATAAAGAATAAAATGTTTTTTCAGGATTAGGAGTTGGAGATAAAAGAGATTCAACAATTGAGTCGGGTGAACGATTATGCCATAAAATGACTAAATTTTGTAAAATACGTTGATCAATTTCAGCCTTCGATTTAACAGGATTATACGCACATTCAGGTGAAGGTAATTGAGTAAAATTATTGTCTTCCTCGCAATTATAATATTTTTTTATCAAAGGGTGTTTTAAAATATCATTTGTTTTAATTCTTTGTTCTGGATCAACAACTAACATCTTGTGAATTAAATCAACTGCTTCGATTGATAAATCTTCAACAATTTGAAATTCACCAACTTGAACTTTCAATAATAAATCTCTAATATTGTCGTCATCAAATGGTAATCTACCAGTTAGTAAAGCAAATAAAATTACACCACATGACCAAACATCAGATTCTGCACCATGATAATGCAAACCTGAAATAATTTCAGGAGCAGCATAATGTGGTGAACCACAAGAAGTTTCTAATAATCTACCACTTTCTAATGCAGCCATGCCAAAATCGGCAATTTTAACATGTAAATCTTTATCTAAAAGAATATTCTCAGGTTTTAAATCTCTATGACAAATACCTAAGTTATGACAGTAAGAAGCACCTAAAATAATTTGAGTGAAAAATCCAATTGCATCTTTTTCAGGTAATGGTCCACTTTCAACCAACAGATCAAATAATTCACCACCTTCTACGTATTCCAACACTAAATAAAGAGCTTTTTCGGTTTCCCAAACGTCATATAATCTTAAAACGTTTTTATGATTTAGTAATTTCATGATAATAATTTCTCTTTCAATTCCATAGCTTAAACCAGCAGAATCACAATCTTGACCATCGAGAATATCAGTATTGTTTTGATTGTCTGAACTATTTGTTGAATCATTTGCTAATGCAGCCTTTGAAACTATTTTAACAGCGGCTTTTTGATTTGTTTCGACATGAGTTGCAAGAAAAACCCTACCGGTTGCACCCTTACCTAAAGTTTTGCCTAATTTCCAAGGCCCAATTTTCACAGCAGTTCTTTTCTTCGAACTTGCTTTTGATAATATGTTACTCACACCCGAAGAATTTGCACTTGTTGACACAAAGGACGATGAAAAGGATTGCTGTCTTGTATGAGTAGTTGTCATTGTAACTGTAAAAAGTAAAAGTATAGACTAAGAATGTTAGTATTTTCAAACAATCAAATATAAAATAATACGAGATATAAAGTATGAAATATAAAGTCTAATAATACGTACAATTTTTCAATTAATGATGGACTTTAAAAAGATGAATGTGATAAATAAATAATTAGTTAAATAAGTAATTTAATGATTGTAAGGATATAACGAACGTAAAAAATGAGTGTATAATAATTAAATTGTAAAATAGAAAGTAATTAATCACAAAAGGATGTTAACTTTGAAATAATGATGTTTCAAATAATTGCCAAAAAGCCTGAGTGAGTGAATGACTTCTCTAGAGGAGAGTGAAATATGGATTGAGTATTGCAAGACGTTCAATAAAGAAAAACGGTGTAGATGGGTAGAGAGAGGCACGATGAACAGGTCACAACAGAAAAACAACAAGTTCAACAGCTTCAACAACAACCAAACCAAGCAATTAATGCAGAAACAATAGAATAGAGAAGGCCCCTTTGGGAAAAACCGCGTTTGTGTTGTTTTCAATGTTTTTTGTTTTTCTTACGCGTTGCGCGCGTTTTTCCTTTTTACGCGTTCTACAAAAAATCGTGCGACGATCGTCGCAGACAAAAAAGCTGGAAACATCCTCTTTGCAGATACTGTGTATATCACTAAAGTTACTGAGGTTAAGGTTAATAACATGCAACTGATACAAACTGGAATATCTTAATAGTACTCAGACTTATACTTATACACAATCATTCACCACTTGAATGGGTCCTAGATCTCAAATATACAATTCTCCTTATACACAATAAGTTTATAATATGATAATATTTATTCACTAATTAGAACCACCAACTTGTTCTCTGTGAGCTTCAATAACATCTCCTTCATCCATATCTAAACTTTCTGGTGTATCATCTGGTTCAACTCTTTGACCGTCGTATAAGAATCTTAAACTGTTGGCTGCTCTACCTTGTCTTTTGCAGAAAGCCTCCATAAGTCTCTTTAATTGTGTAACTTTCTTAATCTTGAAGTAAACTTCAGAATTACCATCAGTAACCTTTAAGTTAATGTGAGTGCTGTCAGCTGGTTCTGGCTTTGGTTCTTCGGACATGGGTTGTGTGGGATAGTTCCTTGTATGATATACAAAAAAAAATTAATCCAAATCGGCAGTAAACAACCAGTCCAAATGGCAAAACAAAGTCGCTGAGCATTTCAGTCGCTACAATTGCAAATTATAAAATAAAAATACGAGTTACAAATTGGGAAGTATTGTACAAATATGATGAGTCCATTTTTCATTTTTCCTTCTCATTTTTTGTTTTTTTCGTGTGGGGTCGGTAGTCGCAAAACTTTATACAGGAAGTATCGTACTGTTGTATGGGAATTCATCATCTTCTGCAAAGAGATCCAGGTAATAAACGCCAAGAACAGCCCCCAAAGCTCCGATGATGGATCCTGTCATGATATCTTGATACCCATGTTTAAAATCATAAATTCTACTTGTTGCAACATCGAATGCAATCAAAATTGGTATGAAGCAGATCATTTTGACTATACCATTTTTATTAGTTTTAGCATATTCATTATAGAACCATAAAGAAAAGAACAACATGGCAGAAACAGAAACAGTAGAATGTCCCGATGGACACGATTTATATCCATCGTTCAAAATAAAGTGTCCATATGGTAGGGTACATATTTCTTCAGAATATAATAAAATTGTGGGTGTAGACAATTTTGATAAATCAGGAGCACAACGGGCAAGAAAATCAGGTCTTAATTTGGCCAATCTTATTTTCAAAAATGTAGTAAGGAAAACAGAGACTGAGATTGAAAATATAAAACATGTAATTGTTTTATAAAATCTTGTAAATTTATTGTTCTTTTTGTCAAGTATAATACATAATGAAGTTAGTAAAATTGGTAATATACCACAAACAAAAAATAACTTAGTGTTACTGTATTTTTCAAATTCAATATATGGATTAGATATTGAAATATCCTTTAATGAAAATGGACGTTTTGCTGGAATTGAAAACAATTCAAAATACATTGAAAGTGTTAATAATATACCATTGGTTATCCATAATAATAAATTTTCTGAGATTTTTTTCACAAACATATTTATCAGCTTCGAATAATCAAGTTGGTCTAAACTTACGCTATTCATTACCAAGTAAATTCAACCCAAGAAGAGAATGTATTTTATATTTTACTTCTTTGTGTTCCAGCAAAACCGAATAAATTTCAACATGAATTTTACATTTTTTAATTGGTTTTGCGTTCCGCGGAATTTCCTAATGAAGTAAGATAATAAATAATAAAAAATCAACTTTTCAACACACAAAGGTATTCTTCAACTAAACTTACGTATCACCAATTTCACTTAGGCCAGGAAATCCACATGAATCTGCATTATTATCTTGCTTTAAAGAACTTATATAATACCTTTCAACAGAGCAATTGATATCTGCATTTTATTTGAATTGGACAACTTAGATTGTATCCTTTGACAATACTGTGATTTTAAATCTTAAATATGTTTTTAAGCAAATGTAAAAATTTGAAATATCTATAAAAAATATAATGTTTATAAATATCAGAGCCGGGGAATACCGGTTTTTTTCTATTACAATGTCTATACTTTTTTACATTTCAAGGCATCTATCATAGTATGATTCATCATGATAATAAGAAATCATGGGAAATTTAGCGGAAGCAAGAAAAGTTGTAAGTGACTTAGCTTTACAAACAATACGTCTCGCATCTAAAATAATGAAGTCATCGGAAAAACAATAAGCCATTTACAAAACAGACTAAAGCTTATTGAATGAATGGTATATCCATAAAACTTTTCTTTTGAAAAGTTAAGTAAGGTTGGGTATATTTTAGTTGCTTTTGTACAATTATGCTATTGTCTACAAGTTTCAATAAGCACTTGATTTTCAAATAGTTAAATTTTACAAAAACTAATTACAGAGTACTTATATTGAATAAAAAGCAAAGGCATTGCAAGACATGACTGGAAAATCTTGATGCCGTGATAGTAAATGGAGAATTTTAAATTCCTATTGTTAATATTATAACGCCCAACTCCGAATGTTTAAATTTATTATCGGCGATCTCCGATATTAGATGACATTGTGAAACCAAATTCAAACAAATATTTTTTTTATGAAATGTGAATTAATCATACAAGAAGAAAAAATTATGAAATAAAATGCAAGTTGTAAGAAAAATAAATCAGTACCCAGTAGCAAATAATAAAATTAAATAAAGTAAAATAAAGTTAAGTAGTGTAAATTAAAGTGAAGTAAAGTAAAGTAAATGATATAAATCATAACATCCAATCCCAAAACTTTTCAAATTTGGAAGGTGTTTGATTATCTAAATGTTCATCTTCTTCCCAGATTTCAAGATCCATATCTCTTGCAAAAGAATCCAAATCAACTTGATCTACAGGAATTAACCATGGTTCATTTCTATAGTATGTTAGTTGTGCAACAATCCAAAACACAACAGTCATAATTAATGAAACATACATTGCAAAAAAGTCATTAACATTAAAAGCAAAAAAAACTGAATAACCTTGAATGAAAACAATTACAACCAGAAAGAATTCAGTTACATACGCTATAATTGGACCAAAATTTGCCTTAAATGGTAAAGTACTTCTTGAAATATTTCTTGATTTTAAAATATCCATAAATCTTAGATGTGCAGCAGTAATAAAACACCAAGAAATTAAACCTGCTAATGCAGAGATATTCATCAACCAATTAAATACTGTAGTACCGTTATTTGAAACATTTAAAAATGCCAATAAACCAAACAATGATGTAAAAATTACACCAACATAAGGAACACCATATTTATTTGTCACACCAAAAAATTTTGGAGCACTTAATCCAGCCATCGAATATAAAATTCTCGAACCAATATAAATATTCGAATTACCTGCAGAAATAATGGTTGCAAGCATAACCGCATTAAATATATGTGGTAAAACTTTCGTACCTGAGTTAGTGATTGCAATTAGGAACGGTGAAGAAGAAATGAAATTTGTTTTTGAACTTAAAGCTGAATCATTATATGGAACTAATAATCCAATAAAGAATAAAGTAAGAATGTAAAAAATCAAAATTCTGAAAATGACTTTGTTAATGGCCTTTGGAACTGTCTTTCTTGGATTTGATGATTCACCAGCGGATATACCTGTCAATTCAACACCCTGATAAGTGAAAGCTGCATTAATTAAGGATGAAACCCAACCAAGAAATCTATCAGTATTAGTATTTGAAACTAAACCCGCACCTGCACCCCATGGACCAGGATGTCTCCAATATCTAAAACCGACAGGACCAGAAACACCGGCACCGCAAACCATACATAAAGAATAAATAATGAAACCAATAATGGCAATAACTTTAATAAATGCAATCCAAAATTCAATTTCACCATAATATCTAACAGGTACAAAATTTGCAGCTGTAAGTATAAAATAAAATATCAAAATCCAAGCCCAATTTGGAACTGCATCAGTCCAATATTCAATAACTTGACCAACAGTGAATAATTCGATTGCAAAAGTAATTGCCCAAGAAAACCAATAACACCAATTGGTTGCAAAACCAATAGCCTTTGATAAATATCTGGTGTTGAACGTACAAAATGAACCAGCAATTGGGGTATGAGTGGCCATTTCACCTAAAGATTGGGTAACTGAGTACGCCAAAGCTCCGAAAAATAAATAGGCAATAAGTGTGTTAACAGGTCCGGCGAGTTGAAGTGGAGTCTTTGTACCAATGAATAAACCGGTACCAATTGTACCACCTAATGCAATCATTGAAATATGTCTTGCTTTCAAACCTCTTTTAACCTTTGCTTCCTTAACGGAACCTTGGAGATCATCTTCAAGGTCGTAGTTGAGATTATCTATACCATTAGCTAATAAAGATTTTTTATCATCGTTTATTTTTTCTATTTCAACATCAATATTATGATTGGTATTTGTGTTATAATTGCTGTTATGTGAGATGTTTGAATAAGAGTCGGAATCGGTTGATGCTGGTAAAGAGTGACTTTCTTTACTAAAAATATTACCAACTTTGAGCTTCATTGTATTGTTTAGATGAATAATGATAACAAGAGAAGAAGAAAGTTAGAGGAACGGAAAAGAAACTGACCAAAAAAAAATTTTTGATTTTGAAGATGACGCTTGCAACTTACCGTTTATTTATTGTTGGTGAAAGAAAAAGAATTTTTTCTGACGTTTTTTGACGTTTTTCTGACGTTTTTTTTGATCCAGTTACTGCTTGGGTTTTTGAGGGCACTGGTTCTGTGCAACATACAAGAGGAGATTGGAACAGAGTGTACCCGACAAACACTATTCATGAGTATGGTGGGCTCCGTTGCATTGATGCAAAACGCCCATCTGCCTACCAGTTCTGTCAGCTTGCACGCTTGCACGCTGAACCCACATGCATGTGTTTGGCGCCCAGCTCGGCAATGCCTTGAAGAGCGAGCAGCTGTTTCCAACGGCGTTTTCTGGGCCTTTAGCAGGTTTTTGCGTTTTTCCCTAGACCTTCAACGAGTAACTCATTATTCTTTGCGTAACCCATGCGTTTTCCCACCATCCCCACCATTCAAACCATAACTAAACATGTACATGTCTCATATGCTCGTAGTTCAGGCGCAGGTGGCCAGCACGTGAATACAACCGATTCCAAAGCAATTTTGAAACTATCAGCTTCAGAATGGTATGCATCTCGAGGGAAATGGATTCATGAAACCATTTTTGATTCAGTTATGAAAAATCTTCATGATTCTACTTGTCCAGCATATAAAAAATTTCCGTATTTCACACCATCCGGTGATATCTTAGTGCAATCTTCAAATACTAGATATAGGGATAAAAATTTACAAGATTGTTATGATAAATTTTTAAACGCTTTGCAAAATTGTAGTAAAGAAAAGGAAGAAACTTCCACTGATAAATTAAAAAAATGGAGAAATTTAAACAAAAGAGATAATCAAATTAGACTTGATGATAAAAAACTAAAAAAGGATAAAAAATCAACTAGAAAGAAAATGAGTTTAGATTACTAAATACTCCCTGTTCAAACTTTTGAACTTTTCCAAATATCTTGGATTGCTAAAATACTTGTAATTGTACCAAATCCACCAATAATTCCATCATTGATACCCAAATCTTTATATAAATTCAATGCAATGATAAAATCAAATATATTTTTAACAAAATCTCTTTTAACCTTATTGACTGAAATTGTTGGTATCATATCTTGTTTGTTTTCTTCTTTGTTATTAACCTTATTCTTATTCTTTCTGTATTTATTAACTAAGATTTCAATTTGTCTTAAATTCTTAATCAAACCTCCAATAAGTGATAAACACCACATACCAGCTGCATATTTATTTATATTTTTGATAAATTTATTTCTATTCCCATTTATTAATCCTAATATTTTTAACCATTGAATTGCATCGAATGTAAAAAATGAAAATAATCCAAACTGTTTCAATGCTTCACTATATCTTAAAATTGAATCTGATAATTCATCGTTTACACAAATTGTAAATAACTTAAAATGATTGATAGGTTTTAAACATCTTAAAGGCTTTCTAGCAATCATAAAAGATTTTTGTAAATTTGGTAATAATTTGATAAATTCTGGGGCCAAAACACTTTGGAATTTCACGTATCTAAGAAATCTTACAAAATATTGTAATAATCTTAAAAGTTTTTCCCTTGATTCAACGCTTGCGGTAAATTTAAGCAATTGCTTATAGATTGGATGTTGTATAACAAGATCCATTGTGTTCATATTGAATTAATTGACAAATAGTTATATGTGTATAATCAAATAAGCAAAGAACCATTAACAAGGTCATTATCAGAAATAGAAATATTATTATTTGTACTGTCCCCTTTCAGCATCTCCACCTATTGTATGCGTCTGCGAAATATATCCAAATCGGGGAGGTAAATTCTAAATCTTGAATCTTATAAAATGTAAAGAATTATTGGGGGCTTTGTTATGTTTATGATCACAGTTATTAAATTATACTGTATATATACATATAACACATCTACATCGATCATTGCATCTACATAAATTCATTTAGCATGAATTCATATTGCGTAATTAATATGTTAATAGAGTTAGCACTAGATTTACTTTGCAAATAATATCTATGTCAAAGATGAGGAGAAAATAAAGATCACTCCATATAATAATTTCTACTTACGTTAGACTGTTTTCTTTTTTTTACACCGTGATTAAACATCAAAACTCTTCAGTAATGAGTGAACCTGTTCAATATCCTTTAGTTTCTATTCAATACTGTGTAAAATGCAACTGGGTGCTACGTGCTTCATGGTACCAACAAGAATTACTACAAACTTTTACATCAAAGGCAAAAATTCAAGATGATGCAATCATAAAATCAGTAGTTTTATCTCCATCTTTCATTCCCGGTACTTTCAAAATATCAGTTAAAAGCTCACCATTAGACCCTTGGATTCAAGTTTGGGATAGAGTTGAAAATAGTGGTTTTCCTGAAGCAAAAATTTTAAAGCAATTAATACGGAATGTCTTATCTCCGACTACTTCGTTAGGTCATTCAGATAAAACTTCAAATGGTGTCTTAGTTTCTTCAATTGATACTAATGATAATGGCAATATACCAGTTCCAAAACAAAGTTTGATTCATGAACCAACTAAATCAGATTTACAAATTTATGGATCTCCAAAACTTGCAGCTTCTCATAAAACATTTTGTGAAGAATGTATAGAAAAATTACCCCCAACTTGGGAGTTATAATATCATTTACACTCTTATATCCCAATATAAATCATCATTATTGATACTATCACTGTTATTTTCATTATCATAAATCAAAAACATTAAAAAATTGAAAGTTATTACTCCAATTAGAATAAATATTGGTATTCTTAAAACTTTCCAAATCAGTAAATAAATTTTCAATAAATAATACTTTATTTTACCTATTAAATCATTTGGTATTTCATCACCCACTTTTTTTTTTAATTCATTGATAAGTATATCTTGTTTATCAATATTTAGTTTTAATCTTTGAATCGTTCCAGAATTTCTAACTTTCGATGCTGATATTGATGCTGACGTTGATGTTTGGATATCATCTAATCTTTTGTAGTAACTAATAAGTACATCCTTTAGTTTATTATTACTTGATTTAGAAATCATATTTTCCAATTCTTTGATTTTATTCCTTATATAATTTTCTTTTTCAGTAGCTGAACTTCCGTTGTCATTTATGAATGAGTTAAATTTCATACTTTCTAAGTTCATTGTTTGTGTTAAATCATTATCATGTAATCTACCATTATTTGCATTATCAACTAATTTCCCATCTAACAAATCATAAAGCGAACATTCAAATAGCCGTTCCATCAAGGATTTGAATTGGTCCCTTGTGATCTCCATATTTGGACATTCTAAAATAAATTCAATTAAAAAATCTCTAAACTCTACGGATATCAACTTTGTTGATTTCAAATTCTCCAAAATATCAAAAAATAATAACAAATCTGTGATTTTAAGCTTATTATTAGTATTTGATGTAACTTGATTCCATGCAGTGTTAAAATTTAGATCCATTGTATGATATTTTATGAATTGATGTATAGTCAACAATAAACGGTACCATAAAGAGTAAAGAGTAAATATTCACTTTCTTGTTCCTCGTTTTGTATTTCTTGTGGCATCTTGTTTCATCCTCATTTTTTTTTGAATTTTATGCTTCAAGACTACTTTATTGAACTCTATCTACATTACCAATTAATCACAAAAACGAACACAGAATAATGGACAATATGGGATACCCACGAGGTCGTGGTGACCATAATGGTTCTTTTAGAGGAAGAAGAGGGAAAAGTAGAAGAAGCAGGCGTTCTCACAGAGGCAATAAATACGATTATAATTATGCTATGGCGCCGCCACCATATTATCACAACCAGCCGACATCTCCAGATACATCTTCAATATCAAACTCATCAACAACAACATTTAAATCTAATTTTATGCCCGGTAGTTATAACTTTCGCCCAAATTTCAGTGAAAATCGTGATATTCAACGACAGAACGAAAAAAGGTATCGTGATGATTTAACAGCCAATGATTATGAATATCCATTTTCACTCAAAAAGCAGCATACAAACGATAATAGTTACACCAATTTAAACGTTATTTCTGCACCAAGAAACAATAATCGAAGTTTTAATCAAGGCGAAAATGATCACGAAGACATTTATAAAAATGGTAATGAAGTTAAGAACAATTGTAACGTCAATATATTAGGAAACTTGTCTAATTTCACACTGAAGGAAACTAGACGATTGAGTGATAGTTTTGATATGAAGGTTAAAACAGAAGCTAAACCAGCAATTAAACAAAATATGAAGAATGAGCCGCAAGTTGTTAAAAAAGTTTCTTTTAAATTAGACAACGATGAATCAAATGACTCTTTAGATCCTGAAAAGTATACTTCAGCTACCTCTATAACATTATCAAAGCCTGAATGTATACCGCTAACTTTTTCTACATCTGAAAATTCTGAACGACCAGATACAGAGTCATCCGTTTTTCAATTCCCTGAACTAAAGCCATCACTATTAAATGAGGATAAAGCTAAAGTTTTAGGCGAGGCAAATGATCAAAACAGCTTAATTGCATTTGAAGAAGAATCGGATGATAATGTTGAGGAGAAAAAGTTTTTTCCACTTAGTAGTGATGATAAAGAGAGTAAAATAAATATAAAAACAGAAAAAGGAAATGACAAAAGTATCAATAATGGTATTGATGAAAATAACCTCAAGGTTACAAAGCCACAATCATTTATAAAGCAGGAACTATTAGATGATGATGATGATTTGATGATTATAGAACCTGAAGCGTTTAATATGAACGCCAGGATGAAGATTAAAGCGGAAGAACCCGATTCTGAAACGGCTAACGCCATGACTAGCACAGATAATAAACCGTCAGATAAAAATTTTACCGATAAGGTAGCTAACAACTTTGCTAATAAATTGAATAACATATCTTATGATAAAACAAATGAAAAATCTGTTGCTCAAATTAACACTAATAACGAGAGTGGAAACAAAATATCATTTAAATCAAGTTTCAATCCAAAAATTAATGATGATAATGAAAAGACGCAAAAAAGTATCTTAAATTTGGGCAAATTAGTGTCATCAAGCCCATCGCCAGTACCAAGTCAAATCTCTTTCAAATCTCTTACAAAGCCATCCGCAAATAATAACACGGCATCGAATGATGATAGTATATCATTCAAGTTAAATCAACATTTTGATAACAATACTGATTCACAGCTAGTGCCATCATTGGTACCAAATGATCGGTCCATATCGTTTAAACATCCTAAAAGCATAGTATTGGAAACGTCCTCACCATCAGTATCACCAGCACCAGCGGCAATAGCTGCAGTAGTACAAATACCACTCATGAAATTTTCGAATACACCTCAAATTAAAGCATCTTCCTTTGAAGATTGTGAATTGGATGGAAATTCCAAGTTACAAAAGCTGTATCAAACCATACCAAAGCATCCAAGAAGTTTGAATAACGTTAATAGCTCACAGCTAACCAGTAATCCGTCTATACAATCAACGACAAATAACACCAATAACAATAGTATTAGTTTTACATCCCACAAGCAATCATCTGATGCGAAACCTTCAGACTTTCCTGGCTTTGATGGGTTCATAAATGCACCGATGGATGAAGAAAGTTCAATACCATCCTCCAACTATACTGGTCATGAACTTGAACCAATAAATTCAACTTCAAAATTGGCATCTACATCTACGGGTGTATCTGCATCTACTTCAGCATGTACTTCTATGCACACGCCTAAGTCTATGCCTTTGTCTACATCCACCTCTACATCTACACCTGTATCTACGGCTGTATCTACATTTACATCTACACCTCCGAATCCAAAACAAATTAATATACCACAACCAATAAGTGACTTATTATTACCTATTTGCAAAGGTAAACCAATATTCATGAGGGAAAAAAAGCATACAATTTGCGATGATGTTTCGTTTTATTCATCAACGACTTTTGCAAGAGCAGCAAATACATTAAATATATTTAAATTCGATTGTACAATGACATCAACAATTTCGCCAAATATGGACCTTTATACAAGTAAAACTTTCTCCAGTTTAACATCAAGAAAATGTGACGGATTAAACTGGCATCAAGACGTTTTACCCAATATTGACCTAAGATTTATTAGAGGTGGCTTAATTAATAAGAAATCTGGGATTGATCCAATTTTTTCAACAGAATCATGTAAAGTTTTTGATGATCCGTCACACAAAAAAGAGTTTAACAACTTAAACTATAGATGGTCGAAAGAGCTGTTATTGTATGCTCGAACTTCTGCAAGATCATTAATTTCGTCGAATTTATTATTTATTGACAGAAAATTGTTGAATTCACGATTTTTAGCCGATGATTTGAAAGTTTTGTCATCACTAGGATTTAGATTTCATTATGTTCTTGAGGGCTGTAAACTTAAATGTAGTCCAGGTTATATGTTAGTAAGTTTATTAGATGAAATTTTCAATCATAAATTTGATTGGTGCAAATATGTTAAAAATGTCAAATTGTTTGATTATCAATATCAACCTGATAAATCTATGCATAAATCTTTTAATCCAAAATCATCAAACGTTAATTTTGAAATAATTCCAACACCAAAATTGTCTTGTTATTTCAGAAATCCCGGATTCGAAGTAAAAATTATTTTTGAATCAAATAGTTTTTTACCGATTAACAATGTAATTAATGTTTCAACTATATCATCAGCTTTGAGATTGGATTCTCAATCGATGTTGAAACTTCGTTCGTATTTAAGTCTGAAAAGTATGTTACCAGATAATGAAAATATTATGGATTACACTTTTAACTTTAAAGATATTGTTCTATCAAAGGGCGGAATACCGACACGGCTACTTCATGAATTTCGGAGAGATATGCCATATAATGGATCAATTTTAAGATATGGAAAACTTGATAAAACAGTATATGCGGTTCAGTTTCTAATCAATGCAGATTATGACTATTGGGAGTATGACAAACCTACAATGATAGTTGCTAAACATAGTTCAATTGTTTTCAATGTACCTAAAAGTTTAATTCAAAAGATTGATTGGGTTTTAAGTGATTCAGCTTTAGATTTAACTTTCAACTTTTGTGCAATTCGTAAACTAAAAATTACTAAACCCTAAATGGATCTATAATGTGTGCTGTATAGCATTTCAATAATTTTTGTATATTGTAATAAGCTTAGCTTTTCTTCTTCAAATTTTATGAAAATATTATAGATTAGCTATCTCCTGGATTTACGTTGTAGATGGAATTAGAGAATTAAAAAAATAATGGGGGATACTTTAAAATAAAACAATAAGTTTATGTTATAATTTTTTTATTTTTTTATCAAAATTAAGTTAATTATATATTTAAACGTCTAGAAAATAGATTTTTATTTCTTATTTTTTTTTTTTAATTTTTATATGTTTATAAAATTGAAATGTACTTTTATAACGATACTAATTTATTTAATTAGTACCAAAAACTTGAGCAAATTGAGAATTTGCTGAACCTGCTTGCTGGTATTCAGTCATAATTTGTTCTAACAGACTGAGAGCAGATAAAACACCAACTGCAACACCAGCAGAATAACCTTGTGAAATACTAGTTGTTTCAGCAAGACCAATTGTTAAACCTAACAAAGTTGATCCAATTATGGAAGCAGAAGAAATCATTTTATTCAATTCTTTTGCAACATTAACATCTCTATGACCAACCACAACAATATCTTGATCTTTAAATTGTTTTGCAAGGTCTTTACCACTTGAACCACTCATTGCAAACCAATAACGACCAAAGATTGATGATGATAAGGTAACAAATAGTGTAAAAGTAACGTACTTGATCATTGAGCCAAGAATACAGTTATTTAATGGTGATGATGATAAGAAATATAGTAGACCACATGATAAATCATAAGTTTTATTAGTTAATGCATTTAATTGCCAAACTGCAATGTATTTTGAACCACCGAAAATCTTCGTTAATGCAAAGGTAACAATATTTAAGTTATAAAGAACCGAATAAGTGAATAAAATTGGTAATGAACCACAATATAAGAAACGAATAGGATAACTTGAAACCATTGATCTGACTTTTGAAGATTTGATGGAAATATCCATACGGAAATTTTGTAAAAATGTGACAGTTGCTAAAACAATAATTGTTAAATAGAGTTGAGTAAAATTAATTTCATCAGTACGTGTAAATAATGAATAAACTGCATCAGGAATTGATTTATTGAATATATTTCTGAAAAATTGAACGAAAACACCATTTGATTCACCAGTTGCTGGATTGACCATAATACCGAACAATGAGCCAGCTAATTTAGTTGCAGAATTTGCTGCAATAAATGCTAAAACACCAGGGCCAAAACCATAACCCTTTTCTAATAATTCAACCAGCAAAGTGATGATTGCAGTTGAAGCACCTAATTGACAAACAATTAATAATGATGCACCAGCTGATATACCCGAGTTGTTAGTAAATGAATCAACTGGTTGAAAATAACCAGATATTGAAAGTAAAGCAGCATAAAATACAGCAATCAAAACAGAAAAGACTTTTTGTAGTGATTGGAAATGTTGTCTATCAGTGATACTTGAAAAATTGACTTTAACGATCTTTAGACCTGCTAATATTTGCCATAAGAAAGCAGATGTAACTATTGGTAAAACACCAAATTCTAATAAAGTACCTGCTTCAGAAGCAAATGGTAAACGTAACCAGTAAAAAGGATCTGCTATTTTGTTTGGATTAACACCAGTAATTGGAAGTGAAGATAAAAGATAAATTACAGCTGCACCAATTGTGTAGACAATCTTTTCATCAAAGATGATCTTTTCGTAAGGTAATTCAATTTCAGGAATAAGTCCCGCAAAAGGCTTAACAACGTCTAAAACCTTGATTGCAGCCATGGTAGATAGAAGTCTATAACTAAAGGTACAATTTCAAAGAAAAAGGGTATACCAAGCTGTTATCTTTAATCAATTCGCCATTCTTGAAAAATGTCGACGACGAGAAATTTCACAGGGAAAGACAAATTCGCGGCACTGGTCTTTTTTTTTCAGCATACACGTAACGCAGACAGGATTTTCCAGATCTATCTTCCCGCATGAATAAATAAATTTGATCTAAATAATTCCCATTACCAGGATAGAGCAAAAAGTAAAGGTAACAAGGGATAAATAAAGAATGCCTGCAAAAAATACGGAAGATGCTGTAAAAAACGATACTGCTGGTTTGGGGGAACAAATTGATACTATGATCAATTATGACGATGCAATATCATATTGGACAGATGTTCCAGCTACTGTTGATGGAGTTCTTGGTGGATTTGGAGAAACTACCTCTGTTCCAAAGGCAGACATTGTTGGCTCTTCAACATTCATGAGAAAATTAAACTCAAGGTGGTCTAGTGAACCGGGTAAATTGAAATATGGCTTTGATTTCGGAGCTGGAATTGGTAGAGTAACAAGGGACTTCCTTTATAAAATTTGTGATAAAGTTGATTTATTAGAGCCTGTTAAACCTTTTGTTGATCAAATGCACATTGAATTAAAAGATTTAACTCAGCAAGGTAAAATTGGTGATATATTAAATATTCCAATGCAAGATTGGAAATCTGAAAAGGGTAAATATGCAATTTTATGGTGCCAGTGGTGTGTTGGACATTTACCCGATGAAGCATTTTTATCGTGGTTAGATGAATGTAAAAACGGTTTACAAAAAGATGGTATTTTAATAGTCAAAGAAAATAATACAAACGATGATAATGACTTATTTGATCCAGAAGACAGTTCAAAAACAAGATCTGATAAGAATTTCCGTAGATTATTCAATCAAGGTTGTTGGAAACTAATTGCAACTGATTTACAAAAGGGTGTTCCAAAAGAATTATTTCCAATAAGAATGTACGCACTGAAACCAATAAGGGATTAGACAGAAGGTTTCCCCAGCATTGTGTAATTTAATAAATTTACAGTAATAAGTAGTAATAGATATTATATGGATACTAGTACCAAAACAAATCAGATAGGGGTGAAAGACTATTTGATGGTAAGTTTTTCTCTTCATAAAGATCAGTTGAACTATGCATTAAAATCTTCATCATCATTAAGGTTTGGTTAAAATGTATCCATTATATGCACGGGTACTTGACGATGTCTACTGATATCAACAAGTTCCGATATCTAAAAGAAAACAGAAAAAAAAAATCTCCTGAAATGCGAAATCAAAGTGGAAATTGCATTTCTTTTATACTCGCAGCGAGAGAAAAGTTAAATTCTTCAACTTGAGAGGGTTTCTTTCTAATCTATTAGGTTCTATATAAAATAAAAATACTAAAAAATAATAAACAACATCATTATTGCTTTTCTTCTAAATCATTTTCTTCAGTAAAGTAAATGCAAACCAGAGAGAAAAAACCAGTTATAATCAAAAACATGAAAACTCCATGACACCCAGCGTCATACGATTTAACAATGGCATTTTTGATTATTTCAGGCAAATCTTGTTTGAATGCATAACCGGGGCTTTCCAAAGCCAATGTTTTGGCATTTTTAATCATTTCTTCATTCCAATTAATTGGTAACTTTGATGGTTCAATAGATTCAAATTCGGAAGTTAAAGAGTTTGTTAAAATGAATTGCATTAAAGCATTTGCAAAAGAAACACCCATCGTTGAACCCGTTGATCTAAACCCATACTGAATCGATGTAACTAAGGCTTGCTGAGACTGTGGTACTGCACTAATCATTGCAATTAAAATTATTGTAATGTTTGCAGAGGATCCAAATCTCAAAGGCAATGCAATAATACTATCTTTAAACGCATTATCAAACTTTGTCGAAAAATATATAACTACTGAACCAAAAAAAATTGAGCAACCAGAAATTATATGTAATGATTTGTACTTGGAAGTTTTCTGAATCATCCAACCAGCAAAAATTGAAGTAACTGAAGAAACTAATGATCCTAAAATCAATCTATAACCAGCATTTAATGGAGAGACGTTTTTAACAGAAGTCCAATAAAATGGCAAGTAAAATAAACTTGCAAACATATTCATACAAATAAACCAACAGTTCAATGAACTTGCTAGAACAGTTTGATTGTGTAACATATCGACTGGTATAATTGGTTGATTTGCCTTTAATTCCCATTTATAGAATGAAAAAAATCCAACTACTGTATAAATTAAAAGACCCTTCCATAACAATGAACTCTTAGGTAATTCTTTATTAGTTGTACCACTGATAATCATTAACGATAATAGTGAAGTAACTAGAATTAAAGCACCAATCCAATCTAAATCCTTAAATTTCTGCCAATGCGATTGTGGATCTTCATCGGCTTCATCATCCAATTTTGGTGAGTCAAACTTAAAATAAACTGCTAAACCAGTAAGAAAACAAACAGGAACTTGAATTAAAAAAGCCCATCTCCAACCAAGCCAAGAATCCAACACACCAGCTAAAACACCACCACTAGCAGAACCTGCATGAAAAAAAATATTAACATAACCTTGATAAAGGCCTCTTTCTCTGGTTGAAACCAAATCAGATACAGTGATTGTTGCTAGTGAAAAAAATCCTCCACCTCCAATACCGGTAATTAATCTACCAATAATTAGATATTTCAAATTTGAACCAATACCACAAATGAGACAACCAAAAAAGAAACATACAGTACTAAATAAAATCACTGGTTTCCTTCCAAAAACATCAGAAATTTTACCAAACAAAGGTTGAAAAGCGGCACAAGATAGTAAATAAGAAGTGGCAACCCATGAAATATGTTCTTGTGCCTCTAAATCACTCGCTATTTTACCCAAAAGAGTGGCGACCATGGTAGAATCAACAGATGCCAGAAAAACGTTAGCATACAGACATGCCAGGATGATTCTGAAAGTGAGAAGAGGAACTCTAGAGACGTCGCCGTTTGAAACAGGAATAAGAGGAGATGTCTCGTCAGCAACAGCAGCAGCAACCATTGGTTGTAAAGAAGAACATGGTGTATTCAGAATGATAAAAATTGCAGTTGTTGAAAACCATAGCTTTACCTTATCTAGGTACTGCTTACTCGTCCGAGATGCCACCCTTTTCGTTTCGGTCTGAAAAATGAAAAATGAAAAATGAAAAATGAAAAATGAAAAATGAAAAATGAAAAATTATAATTTCTACGCTTTGCGACGACGCTTTTTCTGGGCAGGTCGGTAGACGCATTACTTTTTATAGGAAAAGGCAACATGAATCTTCACGTCTGAGCTTTCTTTACAAATTGACATCTAAAACCGTTAATTCCACCATTCAAACATGTCACTACCTTTTAGAAGACCGGCTAGGACTGCCTCCAAGGTGCTGATTGTTAAAAATTCACCAGATAATGAAATTGCCAAAACCAATTGTGTCGCCATTTCTCAACAAGATTTCCCAGATGGTTCATACGTTATAATTGATGGTAAATTTGTTTTTAGTGTCAAACATACTCCTAAGATCATGCCCGGATCTATAGGTTTGAGTGGTAATCAGAGATTTTGGGGTTCTTGGTCAACAGATCAAAATGTTTCTGTTTCTCATTATGATTTATTTGCTGAAAATGGTAATAAAGGTGGTTATTTGGGTACGATTAATGTAGAAATCAATTTTTGGAACAAGAATAGGGCAAATAATATTCAGTATGATTCTGATGAACTAATGAAAGTTTTCTTACAAAAATTTGAATCTCAAATTCTACAACCAAGTCAAATTTTGTTATTTGAATTTAAGGGTAACTACTTTGAAATTATTATTAAATCAACTTTAGTTGTTGATTTAGGTCAAGTTTCAACTGATGGCATTCCTGCTTCTAGTGATATAATGAATAAAGGTATGGTTGTTCAGACTTCCATAGTTAACTTTTACAAAGGTTCTGATGGGTTGGTTAACTTAAAGTCTTCAAGCTTAAGACCCAACTCTGATGCAATTATTAGACCTGACTTCAAATTTGAAGATTTAGGTATTGGTGGTTTAGATAATGAATTTACAGCTATTTTCAGAAGAGCTTTTGCATCCAGAATTTTTCCGCCGGGAGTTATTGAAAAAATGGGTATGACACATGTCAAAGGTATGTTATTATATGGACCTCCCGGTACTGGTAAAACTTTAATTGCTAGACAAATTGGTAAAATGTTGAATGCAAAGGAACCAAAGATTGTTAATGGTCCTGAAATTCTATCAAAATATGTTGGTTCATCAGAAGAAAACATTAGAAATTTATTTAAAGACGCTGAAGCTGAATATAAGAAAAAGGGTGATGCTTCTGCGTTACATATTATTATCTTTGATGAATTAGATTCTGTTTTTAAACAAAGAGGTTCAAGAGGTGATGGTACTGGTGTTGCTGATAATGTTGTCAATCAATTGTTAGCTAAAATGGATGGTGTTGATCAATTAAATAATATTTTAGTCATTGGTATGACAAATAGAAAAGATTTAATTGATAGTGCATTATTAAGACCCGGTAGGTTTGAAGTTCAAATTGAAATTCATTTGCCCGATGAAGAAGGTAGACTGCAAATTTTGAAAATTAAAACAAATAAAATGAGAGAGAATAATGTTTTAAGTAAAGATGTTGACTTACCAAAGTTGGCCGAATTAACCAAAAACTTTTCAGGTGCAGAAATCGAAGGTTTGATTAAATCTGCTGGTTCCTTTTCTTTAAATAAACATATTAAAGTTGGGACTTTAGGACAATTAAATGGTGATTTTAGTAACGTTATTGTTGATATGCAATGTTTTTTGAATGCTTTAGAAGAAGTTAAACCCGCATTTGGTGTTCACGAGGAAGATTTACATGATTGTGTCAAAGGTGGTATAATTAATTATTCGCCAAAAATCCACCAACTTATCAAAAGAGTTGAAAGGGATATTGAACAACTTAGACAATCAAGCAACTTTAATTTCTCCTCTTTATTACTTTACGGACCTTCAGGTTCGGGTAAGACTGCATTAGCGTGTCAATTAGCTTTAGATTCAAAATTCCCATTTATGAGATTATTGAGTGCAAAGGATATGGTTGGTATGTCAGAATCTGCCAAAGTACAACATATTGATAACGCGTTTCGTGATGCGTATAAATCTCCATTAAATTTATTGATTGTTGATGACATAGAAGCTTTGATTGATTATGTTCCAATTGGTCCAAGATTTTCTTCTGTCGTTTTAAGAGCTTTGATGACGAGATTAGCTTCAAATCCACCTGAGGGTAGAAGATTGATTGTAATTGGTACATCGTCAAATTATACATTAATGAAAAGTTTGGATATGCTAAATTGTTTCAATGATGAAGTTTGTGTTAATAATGTTACTTCATTAGATGAACTATGTGCAGTTGTTGATAAAGCAGGATTTTTCCGTGGTAATAGTAATGATGAAAATGAAATCAGTAAAGGTGACGACGAAATTGTTAAACGTATACATTCAAATTTGTTATCTGTTTTCCCTCAAGGTAGGATCAATATTTCAATTAAGAAAATTTTATTTATTGGTGATACTTGTAAATTTGCCAGAGATCCAGAAGATGAATTTATTCAACTAATTGTTGAAAATAGTAGACCTTAAGACATTAAATTTGCTTTTATATTTCTATAAAATCTTGGGTAGGTGTTTTTATTGAATTTGTAAAATTTTTTAACGGTTGTAATTTATTTTTAAGATTTTCAAATTTTTATTATTTAAAAAAATACGAGTGACAGATTTATAAAAACATAGTTGAAAAAAATTACACAGAAATCGTTTTAAAGCAGTGATCGAATAGAATATTTCAATCTTGTGTTTAAGCTTCTTCTTGTACCTCACCTTCAACTTCAGTTTCTTGTATTTCTTCATCAACTTCATTACCTTCCTCTTCATCAGCACTTGCATTATCTTCGGAATGTGCATCGTCATCATCATCCATTAAAACAGAGAATGCATTACTTTGTTGTCTTGATTCACTGCTTTCTTCACCGTTTGAAATATTTGCAGTTGAAGCAGATCTTGAAAGTGCTGCTGGCGCATTACTTCTTGTACTTTTACTTCTTGATGATGAAACAGTTGTAAAATCATTTGCAGCAGATTGTTTACCCTTACGTAAAGCACTAATTGAATTGTCACCGCTCTTTCTAATTTGTCCAACTTTGGAAATATCATTTGAAGAAATTTGGTCACTACCCCACCTTGAAGTTGGTTTAGAATTACCACCCCTACCACCTCTGTTACTACGTTCACGTTGTTGTTGACTTGCTGCTGCTGCTTGCTCTTTATTATAATCTGCATGAATTTGTTTAATGGTCTTAGGTCCTGCTAATTTTGCATTGGCATCGGACCATTTACCCTTTCGTAAATCAATTAAATCTAAAAATTTATATTTGATACGTGATCCAATTTTTTCATTTGCAACATAACGATCGATACATGTAAACGCAAATTCAATACATCTTGGGCCTTCAACTTCTAATTTTTGTCCAACTGTTAATAAAAATTCATTTAATGTTTCTAATGTATCTTCTTGTGGCAAGTAATCTTCTGGTATTGCACCATCGGCATCTTTATTAGATGTTAAAATTCTAATACATGAAGTAATAACGTTAATTCTAATCAACCCTAATCTGTATAATTCACCAATAAATCTAACCAAACCTAAACCTCTTCTCTTTTGAGCTGCCAATTCATAATATTCATCTGACATTAACTCTGGTTCTATTGGTGTGCCATCTTCATTAACTGGTAAATCGGTTGACCAACCCTTTTCATATTCTTGCTGACATCTTGAAAGAAGCAAACGGTAAGCTAAATTAGTACCTTGAAAGTATTTAGCAGTTTCTGTTGGATTTTGTAATGGATAATCTTCTGAATAAATAGATGGATCGATAGTACTAACAAGTTTTTGACAAAACTGTGCATACATTGCAGACCAATGTGGTTCATCGGTTGCCTTTGCAAAAGTGAGTTGAACGGTCAGTTTTAATGCGTTTGCATTTGTTTCCCATTTTGATTGGTTTGCAAGTTGAAGTAAGTCATCTGAAATTGAATCAAACTTTTCTAAAGATAATTTATTCAATAATGATCTAATCTTCTTTGATAATTCATCTTCATCATATAAAACAGTAACTCCATCAGGTGCATATTTAACTTCCTTTTCAGCTGTTTTTTGAGATTTAGGAACCCATCTATTTGCAGTTTTTTCAAGTGGTTTAACATCTTCTGGAGCCAACTTAATTTGTGGTTTTTCGTCAGATTTTTCACCTTTGTCACCTCTTTCACCTCTTGGACCTGATCTTCTTGAACCGTCACCTCTTCTACTTTTATCACGTCCATCACGGCCATCGCGTCCCTTTCTCTTTGATCCGTTTCTTGAATTATTTCTACCATCATCTCTTAATGAAATACCTCTTTGTGGACCATTTGAACGTGATCGACTATCCTTACTTCTATAGGATTTATCACGAGATTCACCCTTTTCAGGTAAATAAATTTTAGATAAATATTGAGCTCTCCATTCATCGTCAATTGAATATTTCAGATTACCAAATTGCATTAAGAATCCTGGGTCGTACCTGAGAACAGTTTCTGACTTACAACTTGGTTCAGGACCTCTAACAGTTTCAGGGTATGTAAAGCTATATGCATTTGCAATTGAATCAGCTTCTTCAATAAGCTCAAAAAATTGTGTCATATTTTTACCAGTTGATGTTGGTGTTGCAGGTTCTTCAATTGTCTCAGTTGGTGCTGAAATTTCTGCAGATTTAACTTCAGTTGTAATTTCTGCAGTTGTAGGTTCTATAGTTATAGTTTCTGCAGTTGTAGTTTCTGAAGTTGTAGGTTCTATAGTTGTAGTTTCTTCAGTTTTAAGTTCTTCAATTGGCTTGTTTTCTTGTTTAGGTTCTTCTTCTTTCTTTGATTCAACTAAAACGACAGTT
Organism: Pichia sp. NRRL Y-12830; assembly: GCA_030564565.1. Classification (NCBI taxonomy): domain Eukaryota; kingdom Fungi; phylum Ascomycota; class Pichiomycetes; order Pichiales; family Pichiaceae; genus Pichia; species Pichia sp. NRRL Y-12830. Next base: position 88,995 of record JAJLVO010000020.1, read on the forward strand.
TCTACTTCTTCTGGTTTTGGTTCAACAACTTCAGTTCCAGTTCCAGTTTCAGTTTCGACCGATTCAGGCGCTGCAACTGGTGTTTTAGCTGGCGGTGATGCTAATGTTGATTCAGTAGTGATAGAAGATGCAGTACCAGCCTCTTCTTTATTTTCTTCAACAACAGGTTCAGATGCTTTTGGTTGTTCAGCAGCTTGCTTCTTCTTTTTTAGATTAGCTAAAAACTGTAATCTGAATGCTTCCTTAGAAGCAACAGAATTTTTGTCTTCAGGTTTATTTTCAGTAGTATTGTTGATTGATGGAGTTGCAGGTGTGGTTGCAGGAGTTGATATGAAAGATGGAGTTGTGGTTGCAGATTGTTCAGAAACAGCAGAGGGAACTTTAGAAATTGAAGCTTTCTTTCCATGAGTTGGAAAATTAACTGGGTTACCTTCCTTATCTTTAATGACAATTGGAATATGTGATTTAATAGGAGAAGTTATCGGTTTTTCAGGTAATGATGCTGCAGTTTGGGGAGGATATTGAAATTGACCAGGATAGGAATACATCATTTGTGGTTGACTCATATATTGATTATTATAATTTTTGTTATTATTGTTATTGTTATTATTAGTATTATTATTATAATGACTTCTATTATTATATTTAGGATTATTATTGCTGTTATTACTCATACGACCACCATTGTTGTTATAACCTTGACCTTGATTTTGATATGCATAGTTTGGATTATAGCCATTGCTATTCGGAATATAGTTACTGTAATGGCTATTTTGGTAGTTATTACGGTTGTTATTAATATTATTGTTATGATGATGATGTTGTTGCTGTTGTTGTTGTTGTTGGGAATATTTGTTCGCAACTGGCGGATTTGGTAGTGAAACAGGATTAGATGATTGAGTTGCAGCATTACTTGAAGCAACTTCTGGTGTTGATACAACTTCTGGTGCTAAAACTGGAACAGAAGTCTCTTCCTTATTTTCGTTAGGCTGTTGTTGTTGTTGTTGTTCAGCAGACATTATTATGAGGAAATAAATTTATTGCTAAGTTGAAATTGCAGAATATTGATAATGTAAATATAATTGATATAATTAGTTAAATCAGTGAAAAAATAAATAAATTATAGCTTGGCAATAAATTAATTAAATGAACTATTATGGATATATATTAGCTTTATAAATTATTCCGCAGATGAGTTTAGGAATGTGACGATAATGGTTTCTAAGCAAAAACTTAATATATATCGAAAAGACACGGGGAAGTGGGAGTAAAATACCAGTGTGTGGGTGCAGTCAAATGGTCTATCAAATACTTGTTTTAGTGGTAAAACAAGAGTAGCAGAGCTGGATGTAGACGTGTCCTGTAAGAAGAAAGGCCCAAAAGGTAGAAATACCGGTGGTGAAATTACAAAGGATCGATTTCTGTCCTTTGAGAAGCAACAAGCTCAATCGACGACGCGATGGAGTGAAAAATTTTAAAATTCTGAAAATTAAAAACTAAAAATCAAAAAAATAAAATTTTGGAATTAAGAATTATGATACATAAAAAATAAAAAATAGAAAACGGGAAATCAAAAACCAAAACTCAAAAACCAACCCGTGCACCTTTCGTTTTCCTTTTGCCTTTAATAATCTTCAACATGATTTGATTCGATTTGGTTAGTCTGGGTGGCAAACGACACTTTTTTGGTTTTTCCCGTTATTCACAACACACATCATGGCATCCACAGCAACAGCATTACCCCTTGCACACACAAGTGGTGTTAAACCCTTTTTCAGTCAGAAAATACAAGATTATGAGATTGAATTGGCTGCAAGAACTCAGAATCTAAGAAGATTAGAAGCTCAAAGAAACTCACTTAATGCTAAAGTTCGTTCTCTTAAGGATGAATTGAAGCTTTTGCAAGAGCCAGGTTCATATGTTGGTGAAGTCATCAAAGTTATGGGTAAGAAGAAAGTGTTAGTTAAAATTCATCCAGAAGGTAAATATATTGTCAATGTTGCAGATGATATAGATATTAAAACAATTACTCCAAGTTTAAGGGTTTGTTTGAAATCAGACTCTTATGATTTACATAAACTGTTGCCAAATAAAGTTGATCCATTGATTTCTCTTATGATGGTTGAAAAAGTGCCCGATTCAACTTACGATATGGTGGGTGGTTTAGATAAACAAATCAAAGAAATTAAAGAAGTTATTGAATTACCAGTTAAACATCCTGAATTATTTGAATCTTTAGGTATAGCTCAACCAAAGGGTGTTATTCTTTATGGACCTCCCGGTACTGGTAAAACTTTATTGGCAAGAGCTGTTGCACATCATACCGACTGTAAATTTATTAGAGTATCAGGTTCTGAGTTAGTTCAAAAATATATCGGTGAAGGTAGTAGGATGGTCAGAGAGTTATTCGTGATGGCACGTGAACATGCACCATCAATTATATTTATGGATGAAATTGATTCAATTGGTTCATCGCGTTCGGAAGGTTCATCTGGTGGTGGAGACTCCGAAGTTCAAAGAACTATGTTGGAGCTTTTGAATCAATTGGACGGTTTTGAATCTTCTAAAGATATTAAAATTATTATGGCAACAAATAGGTTAGATATTTTAGATCCTGCATTATTGAGACCTGGTAGAATTGACCGTAAAATCGAATTCCCACCACCAACATTAAATGCAAGAACCGATATTTTAAAAATCCATTCAAGATCAATGAATTTAACTAGAGGAATTGATATGAAGAAGATTGCCGAAAAGATGGGTGGATGCTCAGGTGCTGAAATTAAAGGGGTTTGTACAGAAGCCGGAATGTACGCTCTTAGAGAAAGAAGGATACATGTCACTCAAGAAGATTTTGAACTTGCTGTCGCCAAGGTGATGAACAAGAACGAAGAAGGAGCTATTTCTGTTGCCAAGTTATTCAAGTAAGTTTTGTATAATATGTTTCGTTATATAATCACTAATTTTAAAAGCAAATGAAAATACGTATGTGTACCGCGAGTTGGCAAATATTACTTTAATCTTTAATTGTATCTGCTTCAGGAACAGTGCAGGACACTTTTTGTTACTTGATTGTATATTCATCTACAAACAATAGCAATGTCATTTATGTTTAAATCCCCGTTAGATATAGAAATCAATTTGGATTCAGAAGATTCAAGAGAGGTGGTTGAAGTTACATCATCAAAAGGCCGTAAAGAACGTTTACTACTCTATAAAGATGGTGAAACGGTCAAAGGTGTTGCAAGATTACGAACACGAGACAACAGAAAAGTTGAACATAATGGTGTTCGTGTCCAATTATTAGGTACAATTGAAACCAACAATGATGGTAATATTCAAAATGATGATTTCTTGAGTTTTGCTCAAGAAATTGCAGCCCCGGGTGAATTAAAAGGTCCTGAATCTTTTAATTTTGAATTTAGAAATGTTGAGAAAATGTATGAAAGTTATAGAGGTATAAATGTTAGGTTAAGATATTATTTAAAAGTTACTGTCTCTAGAAAAAGTGCAGATATTATAAAAGAAAGAGAACTTTGGGTTTATCAATATGTTCAAAATAAAGAATCAAAACAAGTTGAACCTAAGGCTTCTACAACGCCAACAGATAGAACGGCAAAAGAAATTACTAAAGATAGTATCAGTGTTAATAGTAGTACTAGTAATAGTAAAATTGCAAATAAATCAGGTACTTCAGTGTCAACAGTTAAAATGGATGTTGGCATAGAGAACTGCTTACATATTGAATTTGAATACTCAAAAAACAAATATCCACTTAAAGGTGTCATTGTTGGTAGAATTTACTTTCTCTTGGTTAGACTTAAAATTAAACATATGGAATTGAGTTTGATTCGCAGAGAAACTGTGGGTAGTGGAACAAACCAATCAAGTGAAAGTACCACGGTTGTAAGATTTGAAATTATGGATGGTGCTCCCGTAAAGGGCGAAACTATACCAATAAGGCTTTTCTTAGGTGGATTTGATCTAGTACCAACCTATAGAGATGTTAATAAAAAATTTAGTACCCGAACATTTTTAAGTTTAGTGCTAATTGATGAGGATGCCAGAAGATATTTTAAACAAAGTGAAATTCTTTTATATAGAGAAGAGTAGATTGTTTTCTTTTTAATACATTATGTACTATTATTATCATTTCTTTAACCTAAATTTATTAAGTTTCATGATGTTCAATTTTAAATTATTGAGATAAAATCATTCCGCACAAGCCAGGTGCGTTTTGATCATGTATTGATCAATTCGTTTCTATTACTGAATCACATACTTGTTAGAACGTTGGCAATAACTACTGAACATGAAACTGGAACATTGGTTATTTGCTGCTGATTGTAACACTTTTGAAATTTCTACAAACTTGGTAAGGTTGATTGATAAGTTAGATAAAGTAAAATTTTCGATTAAGGCTCAGCAAAAGTTAATCAAAACAATTAAATCAAATCCCCAAGTTTTAACAATTGAAGCACCACACCCAATAGTGGTACCACCGGACAATCTTATTCTGATACCAACTCTAACTTGCCCAATTTTTAATAAAACGGATTTTTTAAAGAATTTGATACAATGGAATATTATAAATAATCAAAACTTTGCAAATAGTAACGAAAAAGTTGAAATTTTTAGGCAAAAGTTGATTAAAGAGCCATTGCTTTTATCAAATTCATGTAAAACATTAATGACTGAATCACTAAAGAAGGAGTATAAAATTGACATAAAAGAAAGTGGAAAGTTTACTGCCAGTCCTCACTTAATAGATTCTGGTTTAGAGCCTGTTTTACATCCAATACCAAAACAACACATTTTCAAAACTTGGAAAATGAATGATAGTTTGAAGGATATTAGGAAAATACTTGATGAAAATCTGAATATTCCTAAATACACACCATGTAGTAAAAAGGAGTTTTTTGAATTTATTCCTAAAACATTCTTTCAAACAGATTATCTACAAGAAATTATTTTACTTCCCATTCCCAAATTTCCAAATTATTTAGATTCTTTAAAGCTGAGAACAAATAAATGGAATTATTCAAAGAACATAAGTTGGAAAATTGATAACTTAATTATTAATCAAATATTAAATGAAGAAATAAACGAATTTGAGTTAAAGTATAAAATTTCAATTAATCCGATAAACGAAAATAAACTTTCAAAAAATAAAGTTAAGAAGTTTAAAAAATGGAATTTATCTGAATACCAAGAAACAATAATTAGTTGGAAACCATTTGCAAAATTAAAATTACAAGATACATTAAATGAAGAATGTTCGAATTCTATACCAATGACAATGCCAACAAATGTTGAAGATAATAAATATATAAAATTTTCAGAGATTCGAACTGGCAGAACAAGAGGTTATACACTTGAATTCAGTCAAGTTGTTATTAATTTGAATTCACCAGAAAAGAACACAAAACTCGAGGGTAAGGTATTAAATAATGATGAGTATATTCAACTGGCGAGTGAGGAAGTGGATAATAGTCAAAAGAAGAAAAGTGAAGGATCACAGCAAAACAATAATATTAATGAAATAAGAGAAATTGCAAACAAAATTGATGGCGAAAATGGTATTGAAGATAATGATGAAAGTGAAATGATTGATCATAACCAAGATGTAGAAAATCTTCCATTATTTGTATCACAATATTCAAATCAATCAATTAAAGTTTTAAATCCACCATCACCAATACCAATATTGGAAAACAAAAATGATACAGTTCTTAGTTTACAATCAATTGAGACATCAAACACATCAATGTTAACAACAAAAGATGAGAATAAAACCAAAAGAAAATCAGATGACTTTGATTCATTAATCTTGAAAAAGCGTAAAAAATCCAATACTAAGCCAATACAGTTTGATTTTAATAAAAAATATCCATATATTGATATACTTAATCAAACAAGCACAATGATGATGACATATAGCCAATCAAACATTAAAAATTCCAGGTCAAATAACAGCAATGAGCATGCTGTTGAATCAAATGAAAAGGAAGATAAGTCACAAAATATTGAAGTCATTCATGTGCCTATACCTGAAATTCTCAAGAATAAAATTAACAACAAAAATATTAATGACCAACCTCAAAATGAAAAATATGACAATCTTAACTATAAACCTAAAGTGAGCAATGAGATTTTGGAATTCACAGAATCAGATATAAGTTATTCCATGTTTGATATACCAGAATCAAAAATAATTAACATATATATGAATATTAAATTCGCAGATAAATTTGGAGCTGCATTCTTCAAATTTAATGAATTGATAGAAACTGACAAACGTTTCAATTTAGTTGATTTCTCAATATCCGAAATTGAACAACAATCCCGCAATAGTTTAGAATATGACTTATTTTTAAATCCAAATTGTGGGGTTATTTTTTTAAGGCCTATAAATATATATCAAATTGATATTAAAACTGGTGAGAATTTGATATTTAAGCAAGTTTCAGAAATAGCATACCAAGTTTTAAGTATGATAATTATAATTGTTACTGAAGAAGGAATAGATATAGAAGCAGATAAAAAATTAATGGAATTTATCGAAAGTTCAGAGGAGTATGGTATAACAATTTACATAATTAACAATAATCCAAGATTAATTGCAACTTCAATAATCGAATTAATTCAAGAATTTAGTAATTTTGAAAATTCAGAATTTCAGTGGAATTCAAAACATCAATTTCTAGAAACTTGTGGAATTTGGAATCCATGTTTATCTAACTTTATATTCAACAGTTGGGATTTAGAAGAGTTCATAATGATGTCAAATAACAATAGGATTAAAAAATTAGAAACAATTTGTTCAATTCAGCTAATTGATAGAATAAATATGGCTGTGCAAACATTTAACAAGGAGGGCTAGAAAAAATTCAAAATTCATGATTAAAAAAATTCCAAGATCAAGATTTCTAACCGAATCCTTATTTTGCCTTCTTTAAAAAACCTGTGCTCCGGTTGAATCATGACCCAGGAACTACAAATATTAGAAAAATTGAAATATGATGCAAAGGATACATCAGTAAAGGTACCAAAGCATACGGATAAAATTATCCTACCTGAAAAGATTCTCAACTTACTAATCAATAATTTATCAAAATTACCACATCCTCTAGTATTTAAATTAAGTACACCAAGTAGTAATACATATGTTGGAGTTAAGGAATTCCATGATTTCGATGAAGATAGTATATATTTATCTCAAGATGTAATTGAAAAATTAAGCATTCAAAACAACGAAGATTCATTAGTATTATCGATTGAACTTGCATTAAACGTTTCAAATATTGAAGATAAAATAGATGATAAGGCAACAATTGAAATTTCACCAAGGGAGAAATATTCAAATGTTTCAGATTGGAAATCATTTTTAGAATCTACATTGTCTATTAATTATACAGCCATTTCCAAAAACGATATTTTAACATTTAACATTGATGGTATAGATTATGTTTTGGATGTTAAGTCTGTCAAAACTAAGAAGAATTTGAAAACTGTATGTGTTGTTGATAGAGACGTTGAACTTATAATTAACGTGCCAAGTTATATAAATGATGATCAGCATGAGGTACCTCATAATGACGAAATAACTGATTTATTCAATGATAAATCAGGTATACTTAAAAGAGATAGAAAATTTAAATTGAGTCTAGAATCTGATGAAATGTTGAAATGTGATGGTGAATTTTTGCTTTCATTCAATAAATTTATTGACATGGATAGATTTGAGTATGGATCAATGATAGACTCGAAAAAAGAATGGATCAATAACTCAAATGATGGAGTTGAAGTATTTATTTATGCATTAGGTAAAGAAATAGATGATGATATAAAGGATATAACGTTTAGTGTTTCAAAGGTTGATGATGATGAATTGATGCATGATGATGAATCTGATGCAATGGATGAAAATTCAATTAAGTGTGAATCTTGTAATAAAATAATTTCTAAATCATCACAAATATTACATGAAAATTTTTGTAAAAGAAATAATATCAAGTGTTTTCAATGTAATCAAATATTTTTCAAAAGTATACCATTAAATCATTGGCATTGTTGTGGTGAAACATTTGGTACAGGAGACTGGAATAAGGAACTGCATGATAAATATTTACATAGTGCAATTTCCAATTGTAATTTATGTAACCAATTTCAAGGTAGTAAATATGAATTGAGTTTACATGTATCGAGGGAATGTCCAAAATCAATTCATGAATGCAAATATTGTCATTTAAATTTAAATAGAGGAGAACCAACAAATGAATCTAAGTTTTATGATATTAGTTCACATGAATGGTCGTGTGGATCAAAAACCACTGAATGTTTTACGTGTGGGAAAATAGTTAAACTGTTTGATCTAAAGATGCATTTGAAATTACATGACTTTGATAGATTAAACCAAATAACACCAATTAAATGTTCAAATGAACTATGTACTAATATAGTTAATGGTGCTAATTTAAAATTATGCGCTGCTTGTTTTGGTCCATTATATTCAACAGTTAAGGATCCAGATGGTAAGAAATTACAACAAAAAATTGAGCGTAGATATATACTGCAATTGAAAAATGGGTGTGAATTCAAAGATTGTTCAAATAAGTTATGTCATAACTCAACTAATTGTGAATTGAGTAAAGATGTAAGTATGGTTGAAATTGTGAAATATGTCAAAAATACAGTTATGAATAGGAAAGAGTTCAGCTTTTGTGTTAATGAAAGTATGAATTTTCGTAGGCATTTAGTTGAAACTTTTAAAGGTGGAGAGTGGGAAATTGGATGGATTTGTAAAAGTAATGCAATTGTTGGCAATGATATAACATTAATGAATCAATGGTTAGATGAAAATGCAATTAAGATAAATGAAGTGAAGTGAAGTGAAGTGAATAAATAATGGCAATAAATTTTTATAGAAACTTATACAATAAATTAAATATTTAAAATTAACAAATTTTTGAATTCTTTTAATTATTTAAAGATTTTAAAATATCAGACCAAACAGTTTTTGGAGATTGAGAAGCATCAACACCAGACCAAATACCTGATTTTTTATAGTAATCAACAATTGGTTCAGTTTGTTGATGATAAGTAACTAATCTTTTCATTAAAGCATTAACGTTGTCATCAGATCTTTGAACTAAAGCTTCACCGGTAATATCATCAATCATTTCCTTCTTTGGAGGATTGAATAATTTATGGTAAGATCTACCAGATGCAGGATGAACTAATCTACCAGTAATTCTGGCAACTAATAATTCATCATCAATTTTTAATTCAACTGCATTTTTCAAAGGTTTTTTCATATCAACTAACATTGAATCTAATTTTTCAGCTTGTGGAATAGTTCTTGGGAAACCATCTAAAATAAAACCATTTTTACATTCAGGGTTATTTTGTAATTCGGATTTAATCATATTAACCATGATTTCATCACTAACTAAACCACCTTGATCCATGATTTTCTTTGCTTCTTTACCTAATTCAGTACCTTTAGAAACTTGAGATCTAAGCATATCACCGGTAGCTAAATGACAAGCACAATATTTTTCCTTTAAATTTGGAGCTTGGGTACCTTTACCTGCACCTGGTGGACCAATAAGGACCATACGCAAAGCGGTTGGTAATTCAACGGTTTTTAAACCTGCCTTTGCTTCAAGTTCATTAACACGAGATTCGAGCTTAGTTACAAGATCTTTGAGTTGATCCATTGTTAGATAGTGAATTGGATTAGTATTTGTTTAAGAAGAAAAGGAAAAAAGAATGATGCAGCTGAGCAGAAGCCAACAAAATGGGTTGGCAAATGGAGACTGAAAAATGAAAAATGGAGACTGCATGCGCTTTTTGCGGATGAGAGGATTTCCAAGTGAGCTTTGAACTCTGGCTGGCCTTGGGGAAGCTCACGTGTTTGATCTTTTTGATTTTTTGATTTTACAGTCGCGTCGATGTGTTTTTTTCTAATTTTTTGTTTTCTAGTTGCAGTTGTTAATGTGTATAAAAATAACTATAATAAATAAATAAGAAAGAATAAGTAGAAATAAATAAGATTAAATAATGGTAACATTATGCTACACTATCTAAAATTTAACATCCCAAGAATCTAACTTCATGGTACCATTTTGTTCTAAATTTATATGCATCTTGAATGCATCCATTAACGAATGTGGTTCATGTAATGCCTTGGTCTTAGTACAATGGAATAAAGCTCTTTGATAATATTCATTTAATTGGTCTTTATAATCAGGGTGTGCACAATTTTTAATAATTAATGGAACTCTTTCCTTTGGTGATAAACCTCTTAAATCTGCTAAACCATAATCAGTGACAAACACATCTAAATCATGTTCAGTTTGATCAATATGAGAAGAGAATGGAACAACACATGAAATACCGGTTGGATCGGTCTTTGTTTTACGAGCAGCTGGTGTATGCATAATTGATAACTTGGCATTTCTCAAGAAATCAGCTGAACCACCTAAACCATTAAGCATTCTTGAACCATTAACACATGTGGAGTTTGCATGACCGTAAATATCGAATTCAACAGGTGTATTCATTGCAATAACACCCAATCTTCTAATAATTTCAGGAGAGTTTGAAACAACTTGTGATCTTAAACAAACTTTTTGGGAGAATAAATCCCAGTTATCAAAGAATTTTTTGAAACCATCTGGTGATAATCTAATGGAAGTTGAAGTTGCATAGTCAATTTTACCAGATTCGAAATAAGGTAAGAAAGAATCTTGCATAACTTCAGTCCAAACAGTCAGATTTTTAAATGAAGATTGTTCTAAACCTTCAATAATTGCATTTGCAACATTACCAATACCAGATTGTAAAGGATGTAAATTTTCAGGTAATCTACCAGCCTTAACTTCGTGTTCGAAAAATTCAATTAAATGACCAGCAATTTTTCTTGACATTTCATCAGATGGACTTGCATTTGGAACTTGATCGGGAGTTGTTGATTCAACAATTGCAATAACTTTTGAAGGATCGACCGGAATTGCAGTTAAACCATTCTTTTGGTCAACGGACATATAAGGATAAGGAGGTCTATGAGGAGGATTAATTGGCATATCAATATCATGTAAACCTTCAAATGAAGGAGTTGCAGTATTAACTTCAATGATGATTTTATCGGAAACAGAAATCATTTCTGGTGAGCCACCAACTGCAGGACCTGGAACAATTGAACCATCTTCAGTAATTGCAGTTGCTTCAATGATGGTATAGTCTAATAAATCATTTGCTTTATCCTTGGTATAATAACCATAAGTTAAATCTTGTGGGAACATTGATAAATGTTTATCAAAGAATTTGGTTTTATTTAGGTTAATATTTCTAGAAATTGGTTTACCAACTTGATGAGGAGCTCTTCTGTGAATCATATTTAATTCTGCCCATCTTGATTCTTCAGGACCAGCAGAAGCACCAACGAAAAGATTGAAGCCGAATTTACCTTGTAAATTGTTTGCTTCAACGTGATCAGCTAAAGCGGTAGGAATAACTTTTGGAGCACCAACACCGGTAAAACCAGACCAACCAAGATATTGGCCGTCTTTGAATAGTGGGATACATTCTTGAGCAGTTCTAAGCTTCTTAAGGTAAGGAGCATATCTGACTCTCTGTTTGAGGATTGCTGACATTGTGTATGGCGAGGACAGTGGGGGTGGCAGTTGCAGTTGTCTGATTTGGCTGATCAAGAGAAAAGAACAAGAGGTGGGGAGGGTGTGCAGTTTATAAGAAACCAGCGGAGGGCGCATGACCATGGCGGCGGCCGATCCTCTATCTTTCCCCTCATCCGGCAGTCGCAGCCGAGTCGGAGGGTTTGTTTCGTGGGGAAAACGTGTTTTTCGTGGGGGGAACAACGATTTTCGTCGGGGCTTTCTGGGGAAACGAACAAACCCGCCGGTTTTCGTGGGAAGGCCGTTATTTTCACCGGCGAAAGAAAAAACCGTTAGTCTTTCACGCGAGAAAAACATTGGACATTTGTTAGACGACGTGCTACTAGGGAAAGACACAAATCTACAAATCTACAACTGCAGCTAACCTGGATACATCATCACAAAGTAACCTGGTAAACCTTGTAATCGTCAGCGTACTCCGCAACTTTAGCCTCGTACTCCTCAATGTTTCCAACCCCAATCAGCCCCAACTCAACGTATTTCAAATTGTTAGCCTCTTCTAATAGTCTATCAACGTCATGAACACTTGAACTTTTCCACCCAATAAGTACTATTTTCTCTAATCCTCCAATAACACTACCTTTTATCACGTCTGTATCTACACATAACCCATATTCTCTTCTTAAATCTAATTGTTCCAACCATGGGAAATACTGTATTATTTTCTCATCCTTATCTGGTATAACTATGATTTTCAATTCTTTCAATAGACTATAAAACTCAACTTCAAACATAAACTTTTCATTGTTTTTGTTATTAATGAAATTTTTAAATCTTTCACTATTCAAAAACTTTGTATATGATCCCATATAGACTAATTCAATCTTTTCAGGTTTACAATTAGCATGGTTGTTGTTGTTACCACTTATACCAGGTATTGGATATTCTGGTGCAAAAACTTCCTTTAAACTTAATGGATATTCCCATGCACAATTAATTAACTCAATGTCTTTTAATTTTACCAGTTTACCATCAAATCTACGCTTGTTAAAATCACTAAAATCTTCTTTTATCTTTGGATAAAAATAATTATCCCTTGAAATACTAAATCCTATTAACTTTAATTTCTCAATATTATGAAATCTTTGTAATTGTGTTAATTCAAACATTGCCTTATCATTGACATCTCCTGCATTAAATGTATCGTTACTTTTTAAAGATATTTCTTTAATTTTATCACTTAATTCAATATCAAAATCATCTTTATATTTTAAACATCTTGCACTTGAAATTAACCCAATATCTAAATGCTTCAGCTTCACACATTTACTAAATAGTTCTTTAAATGATGTGTTCCATTCTCCATTATTTGTCTCCTTTTCGTTTTTTAAATCACAAACAATCCTAACCTTTTCAATATTTTGTAAATGTTTAAATCGATCAACAAATATTTTAATATCTTTCCATTTCATACGTACTTGTTTAAACACTTCATTATAGATTAATAATCTATGATTTTTATCAAGTAAACTTAAGTTTATCAAATCTTCATTATTTAGTTGTTTGATTATAGCATCCAATATATCATCCGGGAACCGCATAAGTATAGATTCAGAGGGTAACTTAACTTTCTTTAATGGTCTACAGGATTTCCATTCTTCACGTTTTCGTATTAGTTGCATAGTTATCTGGTTATTAATTGTAAAAAAGCAATGTATGATACAGTATCCTATATCAAAGTAAGGAAAAAATAGCCTTCTACATGTGTCATCGATTCAAACTTCAGCCGTTAATTGCGGAGGAAAAAAAAAAAAAAAACGAACTCAAAGAAATCCAAAAGTTATTGGGCACTCGAAGACAAAAAAACTGCAGATTCTTAAAGCCTAAAACTCACCTACGGAAAAAAACAAAACACTACTGTTTTCTATGAATAGTACAAAATCTACCCTTTAGGTTATCTATTCTACAAATTTTAGTAATACACATTATCTTTTATCTTTTCTCATTTATCTTACATATCATATCAGTAGTTAATTATATCCTCTTCTTCTTGACTTTCTTCATTTCTCCATATTTTTTTCAACCTTTCAATAGAATATTTGGCAGCAATATTGCCAAAATCATGCAAATCATTAAAATATTTCATCACTAACACTTTATGATTTTCAAACGTTGTCCATTTACCCACCAAAAAAACACAAAATTGAATTAGCATTAACGCATATGATTTAATCTTACGTTTTGTATTTAAAAATTTTAATAATTTAATCGTTTCATCAATTGTACTAATCATTAAGAAATGGTTTTTATCTAATAAAAACAACCTTGTTAAAATTTGTATAATTGCGGATAATCTATTAGCTTGATAACAAATGTCCCACCATGAAACATAAGTTTCAAAATCATCAATGTCAGCAAACAATTCAATTGCATCATTTGGTACACCAATAGGTAAATCCAAATGTATTAGTTCAAATTTTGTTAAATATCCGGATTTGGATACAACTTTGAAATTTTTAATATTTGCATCTTCAAATTTTGATAAAATCCAGGATATTTCATTCAACTTAATATCCTCACCTAATCTAATATGTCTTAAATCACAACATAACTTACCTAATAAAATTGCTAACTCATTAGTATATCCAAATAATAAATTGAAATTATCATCATTTAAAATTTTTAAATTTTTCAAATACCTAGAATCTTTAATTAATGACTTTTCAATTATATTCCATTCATTATCATTCATTGTACCACCCCGATTTGATGTCATATTTGCAATTATTTCAATACTTACAAACCACGATCTACAAAATGATAGTGTTTCATTTTTAATAACATCTTCCACATCTTCTCCCTCTTCTTCTTCTCCTTTCGTTGAATTAATTAACAATTTTCCCGCAGTTTCTAAATGTGGTCTCCATTTTACAACATTTGATGCAGCATTATAAGACGTCAATAATAGCGTGGTTATAATCAGGCCTTCATTTTGAGAATTATTATTTAATGATTTACTTAGTAACAACATACAATTACTTAAGTATCCACAATATCTTTCTTCATCAATAATTGAATTTGAAATCTGAAATGAAATTAGTGCACCACATGCTAAAACTGCAGATAAAACATATGATTCAATTTTAGAATAAAATAATATAATATCTCTTGCTGGATTAATTTCATTATTTGGACAAAATGGCATTATAACTTTTGAATAATTATTGAAAAAATATTCTAAATATTTCATATGATTAAAACTTAAATTAAAATCTTCTAATTTAATATGTGGTATTGATAATCTTGGTGTTGGTGTTTCTGTGTGTAAAATTGATGCAATTGAATAAGTTGCTGGTGTCGAAATTGGTTCTGCCATCGTAACTATTGGTGTTGGAATAGATGATGTTGTTGATATGCTATTGAGATTGTAAATTGGTGAGATCTCTGGTATCTTTAAACTGTTTAAATCTGTCATATCAGTTAATTGGGTTGTTAGTAACGCATTTAAACTATGTGCTAAATCAAATGTATTATTATTTAAATCATCTGGTAATATTATATCATTAATAAAGTTTGAAATGACATTTTTTGAAGTTTTATTCGGTATAATTGAAACAATTTTATTGTTTGACATATTATTTAAAGGTGTTGCTAAATCATTATTCACTAAATTTGTAGGAAATTGACTTGTTGCTTTATCATTTTTGTTTATCTTGAATTGATTTTTTGTCTTTATTTTAGCTTTCAGTTTTGGTAAAGGATATATACACTCTTTATTCAATCTTTCACAATGCCAACAAATTGGTTTGGTTTCATCACACTATAGTAAAAGTATAGAATAATTGTGTTAGTATTTTAGTTCTTGAGTTGTTCCTATTTTTGTAAAAAATGGAAGTATGCATACTTTGATTTTTCGTCTTTTACATTCTGAGCATCCTAATTTGGAATATTTCCCCTTAACTAGTAACTTCATCTCTGGCATAACGTAAAATAGAAAAATTGCTTTTAGGGGAATCAACAGTTTAATCAGTCATATCAACAAAAACAATTGAAATAAAAAATATGAATGCAGATTAAAAATTAAAATTTCATGCATATCGAATTTGGTCCTTTTTTAATTTTTTAATCAGATTTTATTGATTGATTAAACGCCATTATAAAAAGAATGTGATAAAATTAGTGATAAAATTAGTAATAAAATTAGAATAAGTTTATTTTTCTATAAAAAAGTAAATTAGTTTACAGCTTAGCCCTTGAAGAAACAACTATATCAGCAGCCTTTTCCGCTGCACCCCAAGACATTTCAACACCACAACCACCAAAACCATAACAATGAACAATCACAACACCGTTATCGACAACTTCTCTTTCTAGTCTAACACCACCATTTCTAGCAGGTCTAAAACCAACATTAACTCTTAGAATATCTATTTTACCATCCTTGGTCTCAAATAATTCAGGGAATTTTTCTTGTGCATTAGAAATTAATCTGGAAGTTTCATAATCATCTGGTAAATCTTTGAAATTTTTTTCATTTTTAGAACCACCAACAATTATACCACCATTCAATGGTCTTGGAATACAGAAACACCATTCACCGTTTGCTAATTGATAAGTAACTGTTTGATTTTCAAATTTAGTTAATTGATGTGGTGGTGGTCTAACTGATAAAGTTTGGCCACGAATTGAATAACAGTTTGCATCAAAATCACCATTAAATAACAATCCGTTACCTGTACAATTAACAATAGTTGAGTTTGGGAATAATTCAGAAACTTGTTTTAACGAATGTACTTGACGTTTAACTAATTTAATTGATTGTTTCATATTTAATGAATTTAACATAAATTCCATATATTTATGTGGGTTAACTGAAAATGTTTTATATGTTGCACCAAATTTAATACCTTTTGGTAATTTACTCTTTGGAATAACTTCAAAGTCATCAACAACCTCAGTATATCCAGCACTTAAATTTTCATATAATTTGTTATCAAATTCTAAATAATCAGTACCTTGAATGAATTTAACTGAAGTTTCAGGATGTTCAACAGCTAATTTTTTAAATCTATTATATGTACCTCTCGTAAATTTAGAATCTCTTAATTCAAATTCATTTTTGGATGGAAATGGACGGAAATGTGCACCTGCTTTAGATGAAGTATAATGTGGACTTAATAAACCGGAATCAGGGAAATCTTTAGAAATGATAGTTAAATCAACATTTGGATTTAGTTCTGCAAGTCTATATGCGATTGAAATACCGATGATACCACCACCGACTATGACTACTGGTTGTTGAGACATGATTGTTTATATAGTTGGTACTAAAATAGATTTATTCTATTCTAAAAAAAAAGGAAAGACAAGCAAAAAAGATAAATCCTGGAGTATTTAAACACAAAATCGGTTGAAAAATTCCAAATTGACAGTTGGTTTTTTCTTTTTTAACATCTGATATTTTGACAATTAATTACAGAAATTGATAACGGAAACGCCTTTGTTTTTCAGGCGATTAAGCGCTTTTTCTCTTTCAAACGTGCGCGTAGCGTAAACGGCAAATTGCTCTTTGCAATCTGAGTGACTTCTGACACCTATAGTTTATGATCAAATAATAATAAGAGTACACAATGCAAACGTTAGGAAACCCTGTCAATAGAGTGCTACAGTTAGATGGGTCTATTTTGGAAGATCAGGTTGTGTCTATTTTAGAAGATAAGTTGACGAATGCACTCAATGATTCTTCGTTACCACTAAAAATTCAACGTATTGGTTCAAGATATAATGGAGATATTAAGGTTATTTTGAAATTATTACTTTTTAAACTTTTTATATGGGATAAATCGAGTACTTATGGGTTAATATTACAAAATTTGAAAATATCTAATAATAAACAAAAATTATTAAATAAGTTTGGTAAATTAATCATTCTAATTTCAATTTTATCAAATTATTTACTCGATAAATTATTAACCTTTTTATATTCTGAAGATTTTGAAGATTTAGAATCAAGCAATCCTAAACTTTTCAATGTTTTAAATCAATTGAATAATATGATTCCAAAAATAAGTAAATTTTTTGGAATTTTGGAAATTTCAAATACTATAGCATTTTTATTGTTTGGGGATTATACATCGATTTTTAACAGATTATTCAAGATAAGACATGAAAGGTTAAATGATTTGAGTGTTTCATTTGCCTCTAACCCTCAAACTTTAAGTTATGAATTCCAAGATAGACAATTAATTTGGAATGCAATTACCGAATTTTTAACAAATTTGTCAAAAGTTCAAGTACCTAGAACCGTTAAGAAAATATGGAAAAATGGTATAAAAAGATCAAACAACATTGAATTAGTTGATGACAGTAAGTCAATGTTCAAGTTTTTACCTGAAAGATGTTGTGCTATCTGCTATTTGCAAGATTTAAATTTAGATAAAAATATCGATGATAATTTGGTGACTAATGCTTATGTTACAAATTGTGATCATATTTATTGTTACTTTTGTATATTAAATGAAATGGAAAAGGTTAAATCAAATGATGACAATGAATATTGGAGTTGTTTAAGATGTAATGATAATGTTAAGTTTGTTAAAATATATGACCAAGGTATGGATGAATTACAAGAAGAAGTGGAAGGATATTTACAATCACTTGATCAAATTGAAAGTGAAGAAGAAGAAGACGAAGAAGTGATTCAAGCTTCAGACCAAGAATTAAAATCAGATACTGAAAGTGATGGTTCCAATTCTGATTCTGATCAAAACAATAGAAGTGATTCTGATCAAAACAATAGAAGTGATTCTGATCAAAACAATAGAAGTGATTCTGATTCCGAAGAATCAGCTTATGAATACAATGTTGATGAAATGTGATGTCCTGATAAGAGCTCTTTGAAACTCTAATTGTATTATGATACATTTATTAAACTTTTATGTTGCCTGATTGCAACCTTACTTGAAATAAAACCTTAGTTTATGCACAGTGCACAATTTCAACTACATAACCACAATCCCGTAAGCTGGTCTTACATATATGCTTTATTTGTGTAACTGAATTAAGAGAGATATGTACTGCAGGTTCAAAACGTCACTTTAAAAGTTAATTCCAATCTTTTGAAAAATAGTTTTTTATTTTTAACAATGAAGTTTCACAATTTTTACAATAGTTCCAATTTAAAATTGCTTGCCACAATCTGAGAAGACAACACTTTTTTGTTAGTAGAAGATTTACTCAACATGTTATGCATCCAAGTCATCTAATCAAAACTACAAGACAGTATAAATGAAGCCTTTACGAATTGCGAACTTAATGTGTGTCAGTGGTTGATACACGGACTTATGAAGCATGTAAAAAGTACTAAATCCTAACGCTTTCAAGAATTTCCTATATGAATCACCTGATTCAGGGGGGCGGATATAAATCTCATGTGTAAACAATATAATTAAGTTATCTGTATTCTGCTTTACACGCTTCATGTGGTAGATTTTGCCGAGTTGAAAACGGTCGGATTAAGCAAACACGCTTAGTATATGGACTTTTAAGAGGGAGGGCTGATCCAGGGGGGTGCAAAACGGAGATATTTGATCGTTTAGGCCGAATTCCAGTTTTTGTGTATTGACAGATAAGGTTGCCTAGGAAGATGGAAAGGCAAAAAGTAAAACAACAGTGTAATATAATAGTCACTTTCGGGGATGTCAACAAACCTACAAATCAGATTTCGAAATATTAGTGGCCAGGCATGCTTCTATTCTATCTTAAAATTATCTTTATGAAAAAACTATTTGCGACGCGTTTGATGCATAGTAACTTAAAATATCTTTATGATGTAATGAACGAGTGACTTAACGATACTGTCAAAACAAAAACGACATGCAGATTAATAGTTATAATGGAGTTCTCAGCGTATCGTAAGAAGGACCTGAAAGAAACTTTTTAAACAAATTATTAACGTGAATCGAGGATGCCAATTCCTCTTGATGTACAGTTCAAAGGGATTATTATGCAAGATTAGTTAACATTACAATTGGGAATTGAAATTAAATTTGAGATAAAATTTCGCAGTTTTCAGCAGGGAACGAATTTTGTTTTTAGTTTCTTTGAAGTATAAGTAGAATCAACCAACTGTTTTAGAATTCATCGATTTGCTATATATAAGCTTCGCATATAGCGTGTACTTCTAAATAGGAGCTCTTAACTTCGCGCATTTAAATTTACTTTTATACATTTTGACGATTGAGATGCATGCGTTATGCATATGCATGTGCTTTATGCATCATGCACAAAACTTCCAATGAGAGCATATAAAAAGCAGCTTTGTATTTATTTGTTTTCCTATTGAACAAAAATTTTACAACCTCATCTCAAATTTTTACAGGTTTTTTATCATCAACTGCTTGGTTAATCTGCTCAGTACTTTGTAATTAGGGTTTATACAATCTTACCTAAATTTTACTCTGTGTACATCAACTCTAGTTGTACATATGATAATTTATGAACTCGTGCATATTAAACAGAGATAATTTCTAAACATCAACTATTTGTGTAATTATGGAAACGCTTTTGCATCAATATTGAATCATCTGCAATAATATATGATTTTTAAAAAACATGGCCTAATAACAAAAGTTTAAAACGCGCATTAAAAAAAAACACGTCCCAAAGCGGAAAAAAAAAACTAGCAATATAATAATTTTTTGCCTTCAAAAAAGTAAGCACTGTTTCTACAGATTTGAGTTTTTTTATTTTATTAGTTAATCCAATGGAAGCAAACACTAAACAACAACTGTCAAGCCAACTAGAGGTTGGTTGTGAAGTAAAAGGTAACATAAATAAACGATTAGTAAAAATTGCCTACATATTAAATGACCTAAAAATAATAATGTTGTAAATTAAAATGGTGATATATGATATATTAATAATTAATAATAATACAAAAAACTAGTTGTACTTATTAATACAGTTTTTAATAAGTATAATTTTATCGAAATTGATAAATTAAAGTAATTAAATGAATTGAAGTGAATTATTGGAATTGAATTTAAAATATTAAATCAAATCAATAATCTATAAAAGCATTGATAATAAAACAGCTAAACCTGCGAATAATGAACCACCAACCTTTGCAGCAGAGTTATCGTAGGTTGGAACTTCAGTGGATGTACCAGTAGGGGTGACACCAGTAGAAGTTGAAACAGTAGTTGGAGCATCAGTTGGAGCATAGGTTGGAGCATCAGTTGGAGCATAAGTTGGAGCAACAGTTGGAGCAGTAGTTGGAGCAACAGTTGGAGCAGTAGTTGGAGCAACAGTTGGAGCAACAGTTGAGTAGTAGTCACATTCAGTAGTAGTGATGGTCTTCTTTTCGGTGAAAGTGACATCACCTGAGGTAGAGCATGAGGTTTCAGTAATGGTCTTGGTCTTAGTGATTGAAGTACATTCAGTACATTCAGTAACAGTTAATGGACAGTAAGTAGTGTATACAGTTTCATCAATGGTAACCACAGTGACACCTGTTGGGACAGTGGTTTCGTGACATAAGTCATCAGAACAAGAAGTAATGGTGACAAGTGTAGAGGAAGTTACAGTCTTGGTGGATAATAAAGATGATGGAACAGGGGTTAAGGTTTCACAAGTTGAAGAGGAACAAGTAGTGATAACACCGTCATCAGTGGATGAGGTGGTTGCAGAAGATGGAACTGAAGAAGTTGCAGTAATAGTAATAGTAAATTCTTGGTCAACTCTCTTTTCGATTAATTCTGGTAAACCTTCTAAAACAACAACGAATTCACCAACGAATTCTTCTAATTCAGTTTCAATTGGACCAGAGACTGCAATTTCAGCGGATGAATCATCGGATGAGAAGTCAATATCAGCAGCAATGTTAATTGCAGAAGCAGTTGAAGAAGAAGTAACTTCGAATGGAGTACCAGATGGAGAGTAGACACCAGAGAAGCTTTCTGGAACAAAGGTGAAACCATTAGCAGCACCAGAAGCAATGTTGAAACCAGAGAAACCGGAGTTTGGTAAGATGATGTCAAGGTAAATTTGACCATCATAGAAGTAACCAGAACCGTAAGGAACGAAGGAGGTGTTTGAGTAAGATGCAGCAACTGCTGAACCTGCTAACGCTAAAATTTGAGCAAACTTCATTGTAATATAAAACGAGGGAATAGGATCAAAGATAAGAAAGGAAAAATCTCAAGAAAAAAAGAGAAAAAAAAAGGAAAGGAAACACACAATAGGGAAATTGAGAAGGAAAACGAGCTGCTTTTATAGACCAGCGTACAAAATATCAACAACAAACAATCAGACAACCAGACAATCAGCCAAGCAAACAAGCAAACAACTTAAACAAACAAAAACATGCGAAAAAAGCAACCGGAAAGCAACCAAAGACAAGCCACACAAAGGAAAAAAAGTAAAGCGGCTAACAATGCAGGCGGCTGTAACTACAACGCGCGTCTGAAATCCGAAAATACCGATGCAAAGCATCAAAGTGTAACTACCTCGATGGCTTTCTACAGTATTTGATGGATACTAAAGAAGAAGGTCGCATGCCTGAGCCTGTTGCCAGTGCACTCTTCTCCAATCAGATGGTGCAACCACTGGAAACATCATGGCTCTACCGCAATGGGCTGCAATCTATAAACTGATTTTCTCTCGTCCACTGATAACTGCAGCATCCTCTGGCCACCGCACAATCATCCATCCACCTTGACGAAGTGCAATCGACCACCCAACATGCACCGCCCAGGGTTTGACTGACTCTCCTCGTGCGTTATTCGAACCTATGGTTTTACGTTTTTCGCGTTTCAACCATCACCTTCCTTTTTGGGAAAAATACAAACTATGATATGTAAAAATAGTAACTCCAAATTTTTTTTTATTTTTATTTTGCTGAGTAATTAATAATTAATTATGATCTTCGATTTGAAATTTTATTTTCTATATTCTAGACCGAACTATAATTATCGGAAATTGCAGTAGTTCTCAAGTTTGTAACTAATTACTTATGGTTTGTTGATTATCATTTATTATTACACAAAAGTCTCCGCTTATTTTTATCCATTATACATTATACGGTGTATTTACCAATCTCCATATCTGGTAAACCGTGTAGGTAAACTCACTGCATCATGACGATTATTGTTACCAATTTCTTTTTTCTTTCTACCAAACCGGAAATTCTTCATGCTTATACCTGAAGCTAGTGACTGTCTACCCGCTTTACTTTCAACATATTTCAAATAATAACTTGCCGTTACAAGACTTGTGAAAATAATAAAGAATATGACTCCAATGATACCTCCAAACCATCCATAATCTGTTTGATTCCCACCTGGAACTTTAACATTCATACCAAATAACCCAGTGATTAAATTCATTGGAACTAAAATCGTACCCAAAATTGTAACTTTTGATAACATATCTGTTACTTGAATATTGGTATAAAATGATTCAACTTGTAATTGAGCCAAGTAATTCGAATGTGATCTACTAAAAATTTTCTCATATGATAATAATGATTGAAACATAGTAATAATATGATCTTGAATATCACCTAAATATAATGCAATATCTGCTCTCGGTTGTGCTTGTCCTAATTCTTTATCTTTGTTTCTATTTCTTGCTTCTTCATCTTGACATCGTTTAGCAAACATTTTAATAACATCTGCCTTACCTTGTAATAATCTCATCAATGTCATAACTTTACGTCTTGATTCTCCAATTTTCAGTAACATACTACCAAAATCATTCTCATTTGAAAGAAACACTGAATCTTCAATTGAATCTGCTTCATATTCAATGGTTTGAATAATCGGCGCAAATCCATCTGTAATATCATCTATCATTGCATAACATAACCAATCTGCTGATACATTAACATAATCTCTTAATTGTCTAACTCTTCTTCTAACATTTGCAGGATTTATAATAGGTGAAAAATGAAATGTTAAAATACCTGCATTAAAAACAACAATATAAACATTAATAGGTTCCAAAAAATCTTCACTTTCAATATCTGTTTCAAATGTATGAAATGAAACAAAATAATAGCTTTTAAACAATTCAACCTTTTCACGTGTTTCTTGCATTCTAATATCTTCTGCCGTTAATGGATGAATACTAAATGCCTTTGCTAACATTTTCATTTCAGAATCTGTTGGGCATGAACAATCTAACCACCAAATTGACTCATCTGGCTCAAATAATTCTTTAAATGGTTGTCCTGGTTCAATTAATGATGGTATATCTGCAGCATGGATTGTTTCTTCTCTCTCGGAGGAAAAAAAACTAAATCTTATAGGTAATTGACCTTCCTCTTCTTCATCTGATTCTTGTTTATTGCCTAATGGATTAAAGGTAACATTCTCATTGTTATGGTCATTCTTGTTGTTGTTGTTGTTGTTGTTGTTGTTTAGATTGTTATTATTAAAATCGTACTTTTCTGAAATTTCTGATGATGAAGTACCTTCATTAACATCGTTTTTATTACTTTTTGGTATATATTTTAAAGCCGCAGAGCTAATTTTTTCAGAACTTGTAGTAACTGATTGATTTAAGTCCATTCTTAATTCATGTTCTCTGATTGATATTCTTTTATTCTCTTCATTTTGTTCAACTATAAATTCTTCAATTTCATCAAAATCAATACCCCTAATTCTTATATGTTCTGGTAACATTGGGAAACAAACATCTTCTTCGGTTTCTTGTGACTCCCTTGAAGCATGTGAATCAATATCACTATTATCACTATTATTGGTTAACTTTCTCCTAATTGATCTTGATGATGTTCTTGAACTTACTTTGTTAAGAGTGGTACCACTATTTGGAAATTTTAAATGTTTAATTGAATTATTACTATCAATACTTTCTAAATCGTCAATATTGTTATTATTATTTGTATTCGTCAATAAAATCCCATTGCTCACTGAATCTTCCTTTGGTCTGATAAAAGATTTAACTTGTTCACTAAAAGATATAGATCTCGGTTTTGACTGTTGTTGTGAAAGTGGTGTTGCTAATTGTTGTGATTTACCACCTCCTTGTTGAATAACTAATGGAATTGGAGTATTTGAATTTGATGCAAAACTTAAATTGTTAGAGCTATTTTTATTCTTAAAATTATAATTATAGTTATCATTAAATTTGACAGCATATTCATCATCATCGCCATCATCATTTTCATTATTTATCATTCTAGTGATCAAATCTCTTGAATTTAAATTATTGTTTATATTTACAATTTTAGATGGTTTAGAAATTGGCCTATTTGAATTGACTGAACCATGAGAATTAGTTCTCTTCGTCTTTTTTCTCGTTGTATGTTTATTATATGCTGTCGATGAATCGTGCACTGCAACTTCTTGTTGTTGCAGTTGCTGTTGCTGTTTTATATCCTTCAAATTTGCATCTTGATTTGAATTAGTATTGTTGAAGGTATAACTATTGGTATGAGTAGCAGTAGCAGTATTACTATCAGTACCAATATTAGTAATGCTATTACTAATCTTAATGGATTCACTACGTATTGGTAAACTTAAATTTTGATTTCGATGATCATCTAATTGTGAATCTCCACTTATTGTTGAATGCATTGAAACTTCATCATTTGATGAACTAACAGAAATAGCAGATTCGGATGATGATGTAGATGTCGTTGAAGTGGTTGAAATTCTTCTTGCATGTGTCTCTAAATCGGACATTTTCAATTACTCTTTCAGAAAAAAAACTCGTTACTGCTTTGGTATATTTAGTTTATTTGGTTAGTTTCTTAAAAAATAGTAATCAGGGTGGTTCCTTCTCTATAATCATATATGAGGAAAAAAATGTAAATTGTTTTTCTTTGTTAGGTTTGAATATGCTGTTAGCTACTGATAAACTAAAAATTAGCAGAACACATGTGCTTGCTCAATCTCAAAGATGGAAAAGAAAAATTTTTATCTTTATTTTTATTTTTCTTATTCTCCATTCTCACAATTTCGGCTCACAATTTCCGCTTTTAAAAAAAATTGACTTTTACTTTGTATGTACTCGAATATATTATCGAAGTTTTTTCATTTATTTATGTTATATAGGTTAAATTAGGTTAAATCAAGTAAAACTCAAAGGAGATATGTTAGCTTAGTACATGTTTTCAGTATTATGAACAACGCAACCTTCTTCCCCATCTTGACGTTCAACCAATTCACCAATTTTATAAACGTTTTCACCAGCTTCTTGTAAATTTTTCGTTACTTGTTCAACATTTTCAGCTTTAACAATAGCAACCATACCAACACCTAAATTAAGGGTTTTTAAGATATCTTTAATTGGAACCCCACCAGTCTTACCTAACCACTTAAAAATTTCTGGAACTTCCCATGTATTCATATCAATTGATGCACTTAAATGTTTTGGTAATGCTCTTGGAACATTTTCAACTAGACCGCCACCAGTAATATGCGATAAACCTAAAATTAAATTTTGTTTAATTGATGGTAACAATTGTTTAACATAAATTTTAGTTGGAATTAAAACTTCTTCACCAATTGTGTTTGATGGCTTCCATGGTGCTGCGTCTGTATATTCAAAATCGGTTGAATCAATAATTTTTCTGACTAATGAAAAACCATTGGAATGAACACCATCTGATCCTATACCTAATAAAATATCACCAACTTTCATATCATCAAACTTTGGTAAGATTTCCTTCTTTAAAACTGCACCAATTGCTGTACCGTTGGTATCATAATGGCCTGGAGCATACATACCTGGCATTTCACTTGTTTCTCCTCCAACTAATGCACAACCAGCTAATTTACAACCATTTGCAACACCTTCAACGAATTTTGCTGCAACATTAATATCCAAATGACCTGTTGCAAAATAATCTAAAAACATTAAAGGTTCAGCACCTTGAACGACTAAATCGTTAACATTCATTGCAACTAAATCAATACCAACAGTATTGTGGATATTCATGATTTGTGCAATTCTTAATTTTGTACCAACACCATCAGTTGCAGCAACTAAAATGGTTTCATCAATATCATCAAATCCAGCTCTCTTTAAATCAAACAAACCACCAAATCCACCGATTTCAGAATCTGCACCTGGTCTTGCAGTTGATTTAACCATTTTTTTAATATTATCAACTAATTTGTTACCTGCATCAACGCTAACACCTGCATCTTCATATGTAATACTTATCTTCTTTGTTTGATCTCTGAATGCTCTGTATGCAATATCCTTTCTATTATATTTACCTTTAAATGAAACTGCATCAACACCAACATAGGCCTTTTTAACTGCATTTTCTAAAGTATCTGCAATTGCAGTGGATGCAATAACTCTACCACCTGATGTAACAACCTTGTTATCACCAGTTAACTTAGTACCTGCATGAAATATAAATGTATCTTCTGGTAATAAATCTTTGTTAATTGTAATTTCATCACCCTTTGCGTAAGCTTCAGGATAACCACCAGCTGCCATAACAACAGTTGTTGCAGACTTATTTTCATAAATTTCAAAATTCACTGAATCTAATCTATGTTCTGCTGTTGCAATGAAAAGTTCTAATAAATCGCTTTTTAATAATGGTAAAACAGTTTGGGTTTCTGGATCACCAAATCTAACATTATATTCTAAAACTTTTGGTTCACCTAATGAGGAAACCATAATACCAACGAATAAACAACCAACCATTGGATACCCTGCCTTTCTCATACCATCAATTGAAGGTTTTAAAATTGATGATTCAATTTTAGAAAGTAATGATTTGGTAGCTAATGGCGCTGGAGCGTAAGCACCCATACCACCAGTATTTAAACCTTCGTCACCATCACCAATTCTTTTATGATCTTGAGCAGGTGGAAAATAAACATATGAATAACCATCAGAAACACATAAAATTGATAATTCATCACCTTCTAAAAATTCTTCAATAACAACTTCATCACCTGCATTACCGAAAGCTCTGTCAACCATAATTTCCTTAACTGCAGCTAATGCTTCTTCGGTGGTTTCTGGAATTAAAACACCTTTACCTGCTGCAATACCTGATGCTTTGATAACTAATCTTGTAGTTGCATTTAAGACATATTCTTTTGCCTTTTCATAATCGGTAAAGTTTTCATAAGTTGCCGTTGGAATATTGTAATCTTTCATAAAATCCTTTGAAAATGCTTTCGAACCTTCCATACGTGCAGCTGCAGTTGATGGACCAAAAACTGGAATACCAACTGACTTGAAAGCATCTGAAATACCATCAACCAATGGTTGTTCAGGACCTGGAATGACTAGACCAATTTGATTCGCAGTTGCAAATTCAACAAGTTTTGGGAAATCCGCTGGTGATGAACCAATTGAAACGGTTTCAACGTTTGCAGACATTGTTGCAGTACCACCATTACCTGGTGCAACGTAAATTTTACCAGCTAATGGAGATTGAGAAAGTTTCCAAACTAAAGCATGTTCACGACCACCGTTACCGATGACCAAGACGTTGATTTTAGAAGACATTTGAAGGTTGTTTGTTTTGAGTTAATAAAGGAGTTGACTACAAAAAGAATCAAAGGCAAAACAACATTTACTTCTAGTAAAAAGATACTCCGGTCATGTAGATGATTGAATTGCAAAAAATTTCAACAAAAACAAAAATATAATAAAATTTTTCAGTTTCAATATTTTTCTCGCGAGGTCAAGTCATCTAAGAGATTTCCTTTGACTCGGGCTTACATGAATTTGCAGTTACTATTCAACTTTTTACAAATTCTATATTCTATATACTCTCTATACTCTAAAAAGCCAGTATTAGAATTTCATAGCAGCAGCGTATGAGGTCTGTTTTGGTATAGCTACGTTTTTGTTGCTTATACTTTTTTTGGGACGTTTCTTATGACCCTGGCTGTTGCCTTCGTTAGTGTAGTTTCTTTTGTTGCTTTTGGAACCATTGTTTGTAAAATAATTAGAACTCGAATTAATGCCATTCTTTGAGGAAATTGTTGGCATAGAATCTTCTATAATATCCATAACACTATTCTGTGTTGAAGTAGCTTGTTCTTGCTCTCTAACTAAAGATACCGTATTGAATAACATTATTCTTTGATTCCTTAAATCTTCAAGTTTTTTCTGAAATCTAGAGAAATATTTGCCCTGGTCTAACTTAAAATCTTCTAATTTTTGATACTCGGCTAACGTGATTGGTAAAATCAACGACATATTTTTGAACATTGTATCTGATCCTAGTGTCACTTCTTTGCTCAAATTTAAATCTGTACAAATCTTACCTCTTAATTTCCTCAAAGTTAAATAACAACTATCTAAATGCTGTTTCTTTACTGGGTCATTCAAATCCAATACACGTGTTGTGACACCTTTATTTATGATATTCACATTGGTACCACTACCACTGAAAACTCTTGATGCGGTTCTATGAACACTAACGTCGCCATTCCATAGTTCTGAGCTTGGCCTAAACGATGTTTGTTTTGTTAATGGAACTGGACTATCGTTATTAACTTTTTTAATTTTAACTTCTTCCAGAACAATTTTACCATTACCATTCAAGAGTTTGTTTGCATTCAATCCAACATAAATATAATTTGTTGAAAACCCACCACGAGTTCTGGTTGGTTTTTCTTGCAAATAATTCTCTTTGATTAAGTGGAAAAAAACTCTTTCAATATCAACTTTTTTTAATCCACTTCCGGCACCATGCTCATCTGATCTATCAAATCCCAACTTGAGAATTTTTGCATATTTTGATCCTTTAATAATATCTTGACATAAACTACATGTAACTTTATTGCTTTGAATTGATTTCACCAATTGAACACATTTTCTAGCAACGGCCGTCATATCTTTCAGTTGAATTTCGGTATTTGAATAATTAACACAATTATCGCATTGTTTGTTACAATCTTTTCTGTTAAATTGTTCATTAAAATATTGCAAGACAATTTGTCTTCTACAGTCACTTTTATTCTCACAATATTGAATAACCTGTTGTAATTTATCTAGGTGATGATCTTTACTGTGTCTGTCAATACCTGTATCCTTCTTAATTAGCGATTGAATTGTTCTAACATCCTTCATTGAATAAAACATTATACAGTCTGAATTATTACCATCTCTACCAGCTCTACCAGTTTCTTGATAATAACCTTCCAAATTTCTTGGAATTGTTAAATGTATAACAAATCTTACATTACCTTTATCAATACCCATACCAAAGGCAATCGTTGCTGCAATAACTTTAGTTTTACCCTCCTGCCAATTCTGTTGAACTCTTGATCTATCCTTTGTATCCATACCAGCATGATAGAATTGGCATGAAATACCACATTCAGTCAACCTTTTAGCTGTTGTTTCACATAAATTTTTTGAGTGACAATAAATAATTCCAGTTGATCGTTTATATTTACTGTTAATTAAACTTGCAATGTTTTCCATAACTGCTCTATCTTTTTGCAAGACTTCATAAAATAAATTAGTTCTATTAAAACTTTGCTTAAAAAATTTAGGACTCCTCAATCCCAAATGTTCAATAATATCATTCCTAACAATTTCGTTTGCTGTTGCAGTTAATGCCATCATCGGTATATCAGGATATTCTTCTTTAAAAAATTTCAATTCTTTATAGTCAGGCCTAAAGTCGTGACCCCATGATGAAACACAATGTGCTTCATCAATAACAATTCTTGCTAATTTATTATCTCTATAAAGTTTTGAAATTGCCCTTTTACATTGAACACTTTTGCTAATCATTTCAGGTGATAAATACATCAAACTTAACATACCTTCAATGAACAGATTGAATGAGTGTTTTCTTTCATCTGATGACATTTTAGAATTCAGCATTGATGCATGGATACCTTTATTGTTTAGGTGAGATATTTGATCTTCCATTAATGATATTAAGGGTGATATAACAACAGTTACACCTGACGTAACTCCTGAACTAATAATAGCTGGTAATTGATAACATAAAGATTTACCACCACCAGTTGGCATTAAAACAAAAACATCATCACCAGTTAATGTTGCGTTAATTGCATTCAATTGATTTTCCCTAAATGATTGAAGTTTAAATTTATCCTTTAAAACTTTATATATTTCGCTTGTCCATTCATGCTTACCATGATATTTTTTAAAGTTTTCTTTGACTGGATTAGTCAATTCAGTTATATCATCAACATGTTCAATTCTCGGTTTAGGTTTATCATGAATTTGCGTAATGAAAATTGATTCGTCAAAATCATCGTCCCACGCAAAATCTTCATCTAAATTCTCTTTATTATCAACGCCTCTCTCTTCATTAAGCTGCGTGAAATAGTCATCTTTATTTCCAATAATCATAATATCATCTTCACCATCTTCTTCATTTTCATCCCCATCCGCATTTTCATCTCTATCTTCATTTTTGATATTATTTACTATAATTCCATCTCGGTAATCATCTCCATCATGACGTGGCGATAAATCAACATTCTCTTCATTGTTCAACCAATCAGAACCAGTAAATGAAACATGACTTTTTTGCACACCGATATTTGTAGCGACATCATTATCTATATCATTTCCAACAGTATTACTGACACTTCCATTAAAATCATTATTAGTATCATTATTGAAATTATTATTTGAATTATTATGAATAGCACCATCAATTCTATCATCAATTCTGTTATCAGTTTCATTAGCGACTTCATCAAAATCGGATAGACATATTGGCAATCTTCCATTTTCAAAATCACTTATTGCATCTTGATAAATTGGTTTTTCATTATCACTTTCACTGTCATATATTTCTTCTACTGCATTTGATTTTAAAAATGGTGCTGAATCTTCAACTTCTTCGATTTCTTCATTTACGGTATTATTTAGTTTATCAATATCAGAATTTTCAATCAAATCTTCAACATCTTCTATGTAAGATTTATCTGATTCTTCATCTTTAGTATTATCAATCACAAAACTTTGCATTTCGGCCCTTATTTGAGATTCAGTAGCAGGTTCATTTTGACTAACACAATTGAATGAATCATCAATTTCATCCTCTTGGCTTTCCCACATTGGTAATTGGACAGTTTGTTTTCTACTTCTTTTTGTTCTTTCTAAAACCGATTGCTCATCATTAGCTGAGATATTATATGTTGGTGATGAAAGGATTGTGGAATTGACGTTATCCAAATCTGATTGTTTCGTAATTTCTGGATTACCATTATGGATTATAATATCAGTATCATGACCATTGTTAGAATCAGAGTCAGAGTTATTAATATCGTCAATTTCGATATCCTCATCATCGACGTTAAGTGTATCAATTTTATCACCTAATTTTGTTTCAATGTGTGAAGAAATATTTTCGTTATGCATTGTATTTGATTGGAAAGTTTGGGGTTCATGTATTATTTCTGATGATGTTTTCGTAATCGTCGATGTGGCCGTAGTTGTAATTGTTGGACCTGGTAATAATATTGGAGTTGAAATATCAGCTTCTGTTGGATTCAAATTGCAGATGCTGGTATTAATTTTATTTTGGGTGTCAGAAATTTTACTGCCACGAGAAAATGCCGTTATTCTTGATAAATCAATCACAGGCAAAACATCCTTTAATTTATTACATTCATTTTTCAAAATTTTCAATTTTGGTTTGAATTTGTCTCTTTCTTTTCGTTTGTAATCTTCAGATACTGATGTTGAAGTTTCAGTTTTTAAACCATCTTCTAGAAATTCATTTAATGATGATAAGCTCTTAATTAATTGAGATTGTTTTTCACATAAATTGACTAGCTCTTCGATTGAACCTGAAGATAATTTTATATCAGAAAGTTGGGGTATATTGTTTGTCTTTACGGATGTTGTTGAATCTAATATTTTAGATTGTGAAGTTTTCAAGCTTTCAACTAAATCACTTTTTGCCAAAATTTCATTAACTACATCATCATCATCTGAAAAAATATCAGTGTCATCATAAACTAAATTATCATTAGCATTTAACTTCCTCGGCTGTGGTGCAGTCTTAATAGTCTCATCCTGAGTTAAATCTATTACTGGATCAAGTGTAGAATCGGCACCTTTTGATTTACTCCTGTGCATTAGTTCTGTAATTTTTATTTGCCCATGACTTGCTGAACTCTTCTTAGCATTCGAAATTGGTACTGATGTTGAATTATTCAAAAGTTTATCTTGAGTGTTTATTTGTGTGCTGTGTTTCAGTGGCAACGTTTTTTGGATAAACGAACTACTTGCATTATTAAATTGGATCTCGTTAAGTGCATTAACATTTGAAACTGTACTACTTCTTTTAAGTGAATTACTTTGAGTGGCAAAGGCTTGATTTCGTGGTTCATTATTCATAGTATTAGAACGTTGAATATTAATTGGGTTTTTGGACATATCAAAATCTTTATATTGTGATTTTTCTTCAGGTGTTAAAATGGATATATTTAAATCTATTTTGGGTATATAAGGTTTTGAACTCTGGATCCATTCAACATGTTCTTTCAAATTCCAAACTGGTACCATTTTTGTTTACTAAAATAGAGAAGTTTGTCAGTGCGAATGGTGTCAAATAATGACAAGTTAGAATATCTTTATTTTATGACGTTGTTTATGTGATGTATTGACTAATATGGGGCCAACTCAAAAAAATGGCAGTAAAAAAACACGGTATGGGAAAGAGATGCGTTTCAAAAGCACCAAGGTTATGTTTATGTGTAAACAAAAACAAAAAAAAATAAAGCGAATCAAAAAAAAAAACAAGTAAAAACTGAAATTTCTCTACTCAATCTATACTTTCTACACGTATTTTAATACATCTTGGCCTATCAAATAAATCCATGTACCCACTAAATGCACACAAACCTTTGTGTGTCAGATGTGGAAATCAGGCGTCAGGAACCAAAAGTGAAAGGGTAACGACACCAGCGCCAGGCGTCTGTGCCAGATAAATCTGAACAGCAGACAGGAGGCAAAATCTCATCAAAAATAGGAGTAACAATAATGAAGCCCGCAACACGGACTCCAGTTTCAGTTGTTACACTGAAAAGAACAGATACTACACTTGATCTAAGCCAAAAGGCAAAGAGATCTTGCGAAAGGAAAAAAGTCAAAAGAACTAAAAACAGTTTAGAATGGGAAGAAAAACGGGGGGACGCCTGCCTTTTATACTTTTCGAGGTGGCTGCGCGCGGTTTCAAAGTGGGGCGGTGTTTAAAATTTTAAATTTCAAATTCTAATTTCCAATTGAGTTTTTAATCTATTTAATTGTTTATTGCTAAGTGTTGATTGTTATATGCCAACTTTATCTTTGATTGTTAAGCATAAAATACATTATTTTTCTGTTTTTGTTGTCTATCTTGTGTCTTTTTTTCTTCTCTACACTCTGTCTAACCTGCAATGGCCATGGTTCGCAGACGATATACTAGGCTAGTTTTGGCTTTACTGGTCTTAACGATTGGAGTGTGCATCATGTCCTTTTTCACGAGAACATCGGATATTCAATACAGCCTGGATCCTTCTCTGAAGCTTCAACAATTTGGCTTGGTCTCAGAAGATGGAGTTATGCAACTAGGTCTAATTGAAAAAAATATAGCATCCGATTCTTCCGTCACTAAACAGAATGGTCAAGAAAAGATAAACCCAGGACAACCATTGTTGAAAAACAGTAACGGACAGAGAAATCCTCTTAAAAAGGGCAGACAAAGTCGAAAAAAGATCAATTATGATTCTTCTAACGAAGAGCAACTTAAAGAATTGGATGAATACAGAAAAAGGATTCGTGGTTATGCTGCAAAGAGACTCAAAAATAATCGTTGAGAGATTACGGCTAACTTAAGTAAAGTCGGCCGGCTTTCAATATCGAACATTAAACATTGGTTGAAAAATGTTAAGCCTTACTATGAATTCTATAATTTCTAATTCGAAAAGATAAGAAGGTTTTCTTTCAAAAAGTGGATGAGATAACGGAAGAGACGAAAATCACTTTATGATAATATCGGGATTTATGCAGACGTTTTGAATGTAAATTTTGCTTATTTTTTATTATATACCCACACGTTATTAAAACTTGTATTTTATAAAATCAAACGTAAATCGTTATGTAACTAATCTTGAAACTACAACAAATATTTTCTACTCAGAGAAACTTTTAGCGAGCATAAAATTTCACATAGTACCAAATTTACAATTTCAACAAGCAAACAATTTACACCAGCGTAATCCAGTATTATTTATCCTTGTTTCCTCTATTCAACAACTAATTATACATGAAAAATTCGTAGTGAATGGCATAAGAGAAATATATTTCTAAAATGGACAATTTAGATTCTACCGGTGCTGAATCATTTGCTCCAAACGCAAACATCATGAATCCAGAAACACATCAAGACAACAATAATAATGATCAGACAGATGATACGGTAAGTTTATTAGGGCCGATAAGTGTTAACTATCCCAAATCATGGTTGAATTTTGGTTCCTTATATTTAGAAAACAATAAATCTGTTGCTCGTGATCATTTAGCCTCAGAGCGTACATTTTTAGCTTGGTTAAGAACTTCATTAAGTTTAGCATCAGTAGGTGTTGGCGTTGCTCAATTATTAAAGTTAAGTGCTGAACATGAAGCTTCACATATGGTATTACGTGTGAGTAAAGGTTTGGGTTTGGGTTTTATGTTAAGTGCAATTATTTGCTTGTTAATCGGAACTTTACGATTTTATGTTATTCAACATCTATTAACTATCGATGAATTTCCTGGTAGTAGATTGGGTGTATTCATATTGCTTTCATTGGTAATTCCTCTCTGTGTTGTCGTTTTTGCAATTGCCATGGCAGTTTAAACATTAGATTTTAACGAATACTAAAAGTTAAGCATAATAATTATACCTTTAGTATAAGTAAAGTTAACCAAAATTGCAAGCTTTGAAAATTCATTCACATTGCACCGATTTAATAAAGTCACTTAGTTTATTAGTTTTCCAATTTTTGTTTTATAATTTAAACAGAATTCTCAAGACAGCATAGTATTTAATCACCATCACAAGCTTTATGGAAATGCAATTAATTTTTTAAATTTTTTCAAATATGGGAGTCATATTAAGTTTTTGAATTAAACAATATAATTGAAAAAATTGAGAAAGAAATAATGATAGATTAGGTGAATAATAAAACATCATATTTTAGTTAATAATTTTTGAATTAAAAAATAAATGTTAGCTTTAAAGATATCATAATTTTCTATATTTCAAAATAAACAAAGAGTGGGCATTGACGATGAAAAAGTTCGAAAACTTTCATAAGTTTTTTTCAGTTTTTTTCTATTTGTTAACTTCAACTTTTTTAACTTGAACTAACTATTTGGAAATTTACAAATCGTGAATAATTGACAATATAACTAACACTTTTAATTACTCTAACTTAAAAATTGGTTTTCTTTCTAGAATGTTTTTATAATACTCAATTATTTCATTATATTATGTTTAGAATTTATACGTATCAGAATAACAGTCAAACTACAAAAAATAACGCTACTTTTTTTTTTGAAATTTAATTGTTGTAATTTCCATTTTCAGTGGAGCATTTTTTGCCGAAAAATACCTAAATTTCAAAAATCAATTGTTTTTGCACTTTCAATGAACAATTACACTATATTGATATATCCATTACCTATATGACCGTCCAGATACGCAGCCTTTGAGTCTATATTATTGGTTTTATTCATTGTGAAAATCTTAGTTATAACATCTGAAAGAAAAAACTATCTATAAATCCGAGATAGTTTAGTGGCTAGAATTTCCGCTTGTCACGCGGGAGACCGGGGTTCAATTCCCCGTCTCGGAGATTTTTTTGGTTTTTGATTTTCAGGAATTAAAAATTTGGTATACGAAAATATTTTTATTTTTTAGAAGTACATAGAAGCTCAAAATCGTTTCACTGATTAACTTAACCTTCGGCTTTTAATAGTTAAAAGAAAACTCAGATATTTTTCATATATAGCTCAAATGGTTTTATCTATAGCTGAAAGTTCATATATCTATGATTCCCTTGTTTCATCAAATCCAAAAAGACCAGACGCAAGAAAACCGAATCAGTACAGGCCCTTAAAAGCAAATTGTGGATTTTTACCAAATTCTAATGGTTCATCACGTATATATAATGCAGATGGTACTGAATGTATATCGAGTGTCAAGGCTAAAGTCGTTAGATCAAGTAATATTTCAGATTTAATCAATGTGGAAATAGATATCTTCGGCGAAAAGGATAATACAATTCTATGTCAGCATTTAACAACTCTAATTAATCAATCATTAAATGATAGTTTTGACCACTCTGTTCTAAAATTAACAAATAAATATTACTTTCAGTTATTTATTGATATCTCAATTTTGTACCTTCCAGAAGACTTCAGTTATTCATCATACACACTTTATTCACTATTATCATTAATATCTATGGGTGTTTATCTTGCATTAAAATCAACCAAATTACCATTGTTGATTTCTGATAAGGATGATTTTGATGTCGAAGAAGAGCCAACTTTTTCAGATGATTGGGAAGCGTCAACTTATTTGATACCAAGAAATTCAGAAAAATCATTTCAACCTGGTTTAGTTTTTATTGTTGGTATTGCTAAAAGTACTGTTATAATAGATCCATCCTTGGAAGAAGAACAAATATTGGAACATGGTGTATGTGTTACATGGTCAAATTCCAAAATAACAACCCCAATTCAATCATTAACCCTGTCAAGTACAAATACAAAAGGCTTCAAACCAACTTTAATCAGTAAATCTATGGAACTAGTTGAACAAGTTGCTGGTGATGTAGTTACTGCATTAGATACTATTGCTGAAAAGGATGTTGATGAATTTGACGGTGTGTTTTAATTATTTACAAGTAAAAAAATATATTTATACATTTTATAAAAAAAGTCTGTGTATTAATTAATTAATTTCATTTAGCAATGTTGTGACGAATATGCATGAACAATAACAGCAGTTGCGGTTTGAATGTTCATTGACCTCACAATACCAATTTGTTTAATAATAACACACATATCCAACTCTGCTAGTAAGTGACCTGGAATACCTTCTCTTTCTTTACCTAACAAAATTAATGATTTTTCTGGAAAATTTAAATCACTGTTTAATTCAACCGATTTGTCGGTTTGTTCCAAACCAATCAACGTATAGCCTTCTTTCTTCTTTAATCTCATAAATTCGGCAATTTTTGCAGCTTTGACTTCAATTAAAGGCATCCACCTATCAGCTGTAACAGCAACACTTTTAAATTCAGAATCATTCTTAACTGAAATATCATCAACTGTCATCCACCCAGCACCCAAGCAATCACATAATCTACAAATACCACCAAGATTAGGAGGCTTATCCACAAGTGACGAAACGACAATTAATTGTGATCTTCGAATTTGTGCAGCTGCTCTGACATTCTCACCGAGTTCCATAACCGTTGACCAAACACCACTCTTAGTTTGCAAAATTGAAGATTCTTCATTTTCTTCATTGACATCAACATAATAAGTTTCTAACTTAAGTTTATTACTTCTTTTGCCTACGACCCAAGCATCAACTTCATCATTTCCAATTGGAATTCTCAAAATAGCTTTTTGTCTTTCAGTTAATAATGTATTATAATCTCTTTCATAAATTGCATCAATTTCTCGATCTGAAACTTTTAACAGCAAGCCACCTGTAATTGCAACTAGATTACAATCTTTTTTAATATCCCACAATAAGGCATCACCAACACGATAATTATCATAATCACCAGAACCACTTGCAAAATGATATATTTTTCTCAAAGTTTCCTTTAATAAGGGGGGGAAATTTAACTGTTTTCTAACAATTTCATTATAAACAACACATGCCATGCTAGTTGAAAAATGTCTGTTAAGAGCACGATTAGAGGAAGCTATTGGAAGGACAATGTCAACAACAAATTTTGTTAAAAAATCAATTTCTTCTTCATCATCAAGTTGTAACGTAAGTAACATAGAAATACGCTCAAAAGTAACAACCACTAATGGTTGCTGAGTCTCAACACCTTCTTTTAAAACGTTAAAAACAACATCTTTAAAGATTGGAACACGTAAGATTGCAATAGATACAATCCATTCCATATAAACACGACACAGAGGTGATGCATCTTTGAAAAGTCTTTGTAGTAAAAATTTTTCAACATATTTAATAAGATCTGAAGATTCTAAAACATCAGCTGTAGCAACCAATAAAGACAAAAATTGAATTCTCTTCCATTGTTCTTTGTGATCGGTACGTTTCTTTGGATCAAGAAAGTGAAAACCCGATTGACTATTGAAAATGAAATCCCAAATTGTATTCGCAAAAGCTGCTGATTTGAGAGAACCAACAATAGCAAAAATTGTAACACGATAATTGAGCTCTGGGCTACCATAAACTGATTTATATAACGGTTCACCAGAAATATTTAATGTTTCATCATATTCATCAGAAAGAATACAATCAAGTTGGAAAATATTAACTTCACTTTGGTAAAGAAAAGTACCTTTAACAAGTAATTTAGCTAACCAAATGGTTTTTTCAAATTTATCTGTGTAGAAAACTTGATAATCTGAGATAGCTTTAAATAAATTCGGAAGCAAACCTTTTCTACCTAATGATTGTGTTATTATCTCATCTAAAATTTCATATAATGCATCGGCTAATTCTTCGTTATCAATAGAAGCAATCAATAATTTTGGATTCAAAAGCAAGTTAATAAATGACTGATGTAAATCACGTTCACTCAAAACTAAACGATCTGCAATAAGATCATTCCAAATACATTTTGAACTAGCCAAAATGGAAGCTGCTTCATCTTTAGTCAATGGTTCCTTCTCAGTGCAATTAGCAAGAAATGATTTAACCAATTCCACAATTGCTAAATGAGAATGATATCCAGTTACTGAAACATAATCATTAACTAAACCTAAAATCTTTTCTCTATAAACAGAATCAAATATACTAATCTTAAAAAGTGAATTAATGCTGTTAAAAATGTATGAATTGAGCTCATCCTTTGCTTTATAAAACGTTTTATCAGTCCCTTTTGTAATGTTTTTGAGAGATTTGGACAATAGATTTGTGAGGGAATTAAATGAAATGTCAAAATCTTCATTAAAAACACATTGTGCAAAACTTACTGAAATAAATTTGAATTGTGCAATATAATATTTTGCTTCTTCGGAATTATTAGCTTCAATCAAAGAGATGGATACCATTTTGTATAATGCATCGATTCTCATACTTAACCAAAATTCATTTGAAAAAAGAATAGTATTTCTGAATAGTTTTTCACAATCTGAATAAACTGAAATGTCCAAAAACTTTGAGCCATCGACCATTTCATTAACAAAACGTTCAACACGTGAAACAATTAAATTTTCACTCCAAATAGGTTTAAAACCCAATCCACTTGCTGCCATTTGAACTAAAAGAGTTGGGCATTGGGTATGTGATAAAATATATGGTGCCAATGTTGATGAGTTAACTTTTTCGGAAATCAAATAAGACACAACAATTACAAATTCTTCAACAGAATTTGAAGTATATTTGTCAGCTAATAAGGTAAGAAAATCAGCCCTTTGGAAATAAGTACTAAAATAATCTAAGAAAAATTCTTCGTTATCAACATATAACTTATACCCATTAAGTTGAATAAAGTAAACAAGAGCTTGAATATATGATTTTAATGTAAGGTTTGCTGGATCGATTTGTAGCATAGTTTTCAAATGAATAGCTTGTAAAGCCGTCCTACAGATCTCACCCTCTGCAGTAGTTTCAAACAGTGACATTAAACCTTCTAAATTAGAAGAATTTAATGGTTTAAAATTTTTCTTTTCTAAACCTTGTAAAACACCCCATGTAACATAAATACGTGCAGTACCAAAAACCAAACGATTTTCACTTATAGAATTAAAAATTGAATGAACTAGTTGTGAGATATCTGAAGCAGCATCTAATGAATCAACACAGTTACAAATAAAGTCACGAAGTTGATTACCAAATTGTGATGTATACTTACGATCACTCAATTCTTGAACAGTAAAATGTGAAGACTTCATAATAAATGGTAAGAAAACTTGAGAAATAAATTTAAAGTCGTTCTTAAATAAACTTAAACTTTTTCTTGGTAAACTAAAAGCTAATTTTAAAGCAAACTTCTTGATACTATCCATTGAAGCTCTGAAACCAACAGAAAGAATAGTTAATGCAAATGGAACCGGTATATCTGAATCTGGTGCAAAAATTCTTAGTAAATCATTAGTTGCAGCTTGTACCTGATTCATTGCTGCATCAATACCCAAGATTTCATATAGTGTGCAAAATCTCTTCCAACTTTCAATATATTCTGTTTCCTTTTCACAATCCCATTTCATTATTGGTGAAGATAAGTCAGTTGATAATGACTGAACAGACATTTGTAGCAAACTTAAGGCAAACTTTTTATGTTCATGTGTTACACTAATTAGACCATCTCTTAAGAAATACCAATAGTTTTCATTTGAGATAGTTTGTTGAAATTGGTAATTATTTTTCAAGTTTTCAGGTTTTAAGTGACCAAAAAACCTTAACCATAATGTAAAACCATATGATTT
Organism: Pichia sp. NRRL Y-12830; assembly: GCA_030564565.1. Classification (NCBI taxonomy): domain Eukaryota; kingdom Fungi; phylum Ascomycota; class Pichiomycetes; order Pichiales; family Pichiaceae; genus Pichia; species Pichia sp. NRRL Y-12830. Next base: position 130,262 of record JAJLVO010000020.1, read on the forward strand.
TTCAGTATTATTAGTTGATTGTTGAAGTAAGAAAATAATTTTCCATAAAAATGAAATGGTTTCATCAGATTGACAAATTAATGCCATTCTCCACTTCAGAATTTTAGAGGATGCTTTTGATATTTTTGATTCTTCATTTGTAAGATAAACAAAACATAATTTATCAAAACCCGCATTCAAATATGTTGATGCAAATTCTTCATTATTAATGAAAAACCATTCAGAAAATTTAAGAAGATTTAAAATGAAAGTTGATGATAAATCATAACTTTTATTGCTAGAAACAAGCTTAGCAAGGTAAGGAATTTGTTCATTGAAGTGTCTTGGGTTATAAGTCAAATAAATTGATAAATTTTCGGTTACATAAGAAATGATTCTTTCAGAAAGATTATTGATGTTCAAAGAAAGTTTTAAGATTGAATTATAGCAAACCGAAACATCATCCTTTTGTAAAACATCAATTGAATAATTGTAAGCAAATTCTTCCAGATTAGACGTTGAATGCTTGGACTGACCCACCAATTCACAAAAGATATCAATGTATGCAGAATGGTTTTCATACTGGTCGTCAGTTTTCAAATGTTCAACAATATCATTGATAAGAGTCTCCTGTTGTGGTAAAGCAATATGCTTCAATACCAAAGACAAGGAAGATGACATGTTGTCAGTAGTATTGTATGTTATAGATCTAGTACAGGTAAGAACCAGTCTTTATGATGTCAGTTTGCTTGTGAAGTGGAAAAACAAAAATAATAAGAAAAATAAAAAAAACATGTGAACTCCCGAATAGGAAATTCAAAATTCCATTTCCAGCCATATGTGATTATTTCCAGCTTTAACCCTTGAGTTTTTGCTGTAATATGTTGTTTTCAAATTGAAGTTCAAGGATATGGTCATTGATAAGCTCAATGGTTTTCTTATTCATTGCCATTTCTTCTTGTAGTTGTGCATTTCTCTTCTCTAGTTTCATGTAATGCTCTCTGATGGCTTCCTTGTCTTGTTTCGCTGATCCATATGCAACAATTAATTCATTATTCACCAATTCTTTTTGCTCAATAACCCTTTCATTCAAATTCAATCTTTCTGTCAAGCCTTCAATTTCAGTCAGTGCTTTATCAAGTGAATTGACGGAGTCATCAACCTTAAGTTGTTCACACTTTGAACGATATTTTTCAATCTCTTCATTCATAAAATATACTGTACAGTTGCAAAAATTAAATAAGTTAGTATTTTCATTCAAAACAGGATATAAGAATAGTAGATATTATATGTAAAAATGCAGGTAGCTTATCATACTTTGGTAGCAAATGAACTTACATGTTTCAAAACAACCATTTTGTCTTTGTTTTTCATCTCTCTCTTGCAATTTCTGCAAAACAAGATCTTCCCACTCCAACATAACCTTTTAATAACACTTTTTTTTAATCGTAAGGGTTTTTAAATCTAAACCATGTAAAAGAAGAAAGCACCAATAATTCTGCGTCGTAAACAAGAAACGGATTCTGGAAATGGGAAATTGCCACTATCGCGAGCCTCCTTCCCAAGCAAACTTCCCTTCTCCGACAATTTGTTGTATATGTTGCAGGTGATACTGTTTTTTTTTTGACAGCCCCATCATATTGGTATTACAAATCCACCACATCACGCTAGACATATTTTTATTAATTATAATTTTTTTGTGAGCTTAAAAATGCAACAAGAACGCTTCAAAAATCTTTCAAATGCAGATAGAATGAACAGCCCAGATATTTTCAGTCCAAATAATTCCATAATCAAAACTAACAAAAATTCTCCTAATTCTTCGAAAAAAATTAAAAGTTCTAACAACAGTGTTATATCCCCAATAATTGATCCTTTAATAACAAATGAAGATACCCCCGGGCTACCTGATATAAAGGAAATATTAACACTCGAGAATTCAAATAATCTCATTATGGAAAATAGTGAACCTACAGTTGAAGAAACAAAAACGTTGTTTTGGAAAACGTTAACATTCTGGCAACGAGCTTCAGAAAGTGGAGAGCCAGAAAATCCAGATGAAGTTGAAAATGCAGATGTAGTTATCAGTCAACCCCAAAGTCAAGATCTACAACGGACTCAAGAGCTTTTATTGCCCCCAGAAACTCAATGCAGTGACTATACAAGTAATGAAACTGTACTTACGAATAAAATATGGACTCCAAATCCGACTACATTATTGGCTCAAGAAACTGTTACTAAAGCTGATACAAATATAGCAATATATGATGATGCACCATTAAATGTAAGTGATGACACAAATTTTATTTGGAATATAACAAGAAGAGTATCAACACTTCCATCTGCATTGCCATTTTTACAACAAAGACAAGCATCACTACTAGAAGATGGATTTGCCCCAAATAGATGTTCTGAAGTTATAGCTATAAGCCGAGATAGTGCTGAGTCAAATAATGTAAGATCAGTCATATTAGAAAATGACAAAGGAAAAAGTGAAGAGTTGAAAGTAGAATCATGGTGGACACCATGGAAGTGGAATTTCAATGTGAGTAGTAAATCAAATGCGAATGAATCAGCAAGTGAATCAGGAAGTGGAATTATGGAAGATGAATTATTAAAACTTCAAAGAAAAGAGGTTTCGAATCAAATCAAAGTTCAATCTTATGGCATACCTAAAGCAATTACATGGGGTAGTATGCATAATTTATCTGATAATTTTGAGAATGTTTTGATTACAGGCAATAGCTATAAAAAACCAGTTATGCTGAAAAAGATGCCACAATCAATGTTTCAAATAAATGAAAACGGCCTGATCAAGAAAGCCGATCCTGAAGTAAATGAATTAACTGTACATGAATCAATTGTTTTACCTGATCTTTCATGGAACTATAGAGATTTAACATGGAGAACAAGATGCAGAATCACATTGTCTAAATTACCGATATTGGAATCATTTTTTATGCCACAAGTCCATTTATATGCAGATAACACATTGAAAACAAAAAACAAAAAATTGAAAAAGCCAATCAAAAAAGTAGTCGTTTTAAGTTTCCACGGATTTTTGCCACAAAAAATAGTCAAAAATATAATTGGTGAACCGACAGGAACTGCAGAACAAATGAGTGAGATGGTTATGTCTGAATTAGAGAGATGGTCAACAATTAATAGTGTAGAATTAGATATAAATATTATCAATCTAGAAGGTCATGGTAAAGTTTTTGAGAGGGTAAATGGGTGTTTATCAATTTTAGAAACTTGGTCAGATATTATACGTGAAAGTAACTATATTCTATCAGTTGCAAATTCAATTAGCGTACCATTAGCAATCCATGTACTTGCAAGATTAGTTACGTCAAATATCTTGGATAATGTTGAAAAACTAGGACTGATTGGGCTTTCAGGTATATTGATGGGTCCATTTTCAGAAGTTGAAAGTAAAATCAACACTCGTGGGAGTGTTGGACAAGATAATGATATAATTAGTGAAATGTTTGATATGGAAGATCCAGATTCTTTACAAAGCAAAGAAATAATTAGAAATATGAGAATACTAATTAAAAAGAATTTCAAAATTACATTTATTGGATCATTAAATGATTGTTTTGCACCATTGTATTCAAGTTTAGGATTACATTTACTTCATCCAAATATTTATCGTGCATTATATGTCGATGGTAAAGATCACCAGCCAGATTTTCTTATTAGTTTATTTAATTTGCTTTTAACCGTTAAAAACTTAAATTATACTGATCATGGAATGTTGGTTGAATTAAGTGATTTTTTTTCAAGCCAAATTGGGGATGGTGGACATAGTAAAGTTTTAAGCAATAAATATGGCTACAGAATTGGTATTAATAATATGCTGAATACAAGTGATTTATTGTATCAACAAACAATGTCTGAAGAATTTAGAAACCTGAGAGAACATAGTACGAATAGTTATCATATTCCATGGTGCTTACGTGGGTTTATTCAGGAATTAAGTAAACTACAAAAACATTTTGATGTTGAACAAATTATTGAACAACTTTTTGAAGAATTTAAGAGTTGGGAACCGGAAGGAGCTAAAAGAAAAGAGTTGAAATATTGCATGGAAGCGTTCGAGAATGTTCTGAATGAAGATTTTGGATTGTAGTTGTGTATTATCATGCCCTTTGTGTATAATCCATAAGAATGAATCATTTGAATAAACCAACTTTCCCCTTGAGACCGAATCTCGGAAAAACATGGCGTGGCTTTGCGCGGGCTACAGGCTACGGGCAAAAAAGAAACCGAAAACCAAAAAGTAAAGAACGAAAAATCTGGAAACCTGGAAATTGCCCAATTCACTCGATGATTCTGATTTAAGTTTCAAATCAAAGTGGAGGCATCAAGATTGTTTCATCGAGTAACACACACAATACATCACGTTAATAGAAGCTTCTTTTCCAGATTTCATAACTATTAACTCTACATTCATAGATAGTTGTACAGTGTTCTATTGACTAAAAATACACATAATTTGTTTAACGTCCGGAGGGCTTACTTTAGGACAGGGAAACAGGGCTATTTTTTTTCTTAAAATATTTTGACATTTTTAACAATTAATAAATATTACACTGAATTCTATTTTGTTCATAACAGCATTTGCAAAGGATTTATAAATACAAACCCGAAATAATTCATATACATTATAGGTGGATTCAACATTATTAGCAACAAAAGATTGAAATTTGTTACAAGAATTTAAGGTACATTGAAATAAATCCTTACAAAATGCCATTTATTCCATTTAATACAGCAAGTTATAAATCACCAGCATTGAATGTTTCTATTGAACAAGATGGTTCCTTAAGTTCAAGACCAGGATCCAGTTCAAGATCAAGATCAAGATCTCATTCACAAACACAGACACAAACTCAGGGACAAGTATATTCAAATTTGAATTCTAACTCTCGTTGTGGCTCAAATTCCAATTCAACAACTAATTTAAATGCATCAAATACAACTTTCCCAGGTAATGAAGGTGGTACAACAACTAATTCAAATAATAGTAGTGGTAATAATTCACCATCACTTCAACAACAAGGCAGTTCACAGTTAAGACGAAAGAAGTCTGTTGGAAATGCAATTTTTAGTTTAGTTAACTCAATCAGGCCAGCCACTTCGTCACAATATACGTCCTCTCCACGTCAAAGTTTGAGAAGAGGATCGCAATCATCTCAACCAAGATCAAGATCTGCATCTGTATCATTATCAAAACAAGGCTCTAGCAGTAACATTGTGGAAAAAAATAATGTTAATGTTAGTAACAATACTAAAAATAATAACAGCAACTCCAACAATAATTTAAATGATTTATTTAATGGAAGGAATGATAATCATTCACTAGCAAATCCATTTGATGTTTCCACAAGCGAAGAAATAATTAGATCATTTATTCATACAAGTAATGGAACATTAGAAAATGTTAGTAATACCCAGCATCAAAAAGAAAATAAAGATGATCAAGAGCAATTTTTAAAGAGTGTTCAATTAGGTACAATATATAGTGGCAATACAACTAATAATAATAACAGTAATACCAATCAATTTACAAGTTTAGGTTTACAAACAAATTTTAACTCGGATTTACAAAGCACTACAAGTAGTCGTCTTGATCCATTTAATAACTTACCCAGCAATTGTAATCAAGTTGAAACTTGTGGAATTGTTAATAATGAAACTGGGGTACCACCATCACCACATATTTTTACAAGTTTTAATAATATTGGGAATGATGTTAATATGAACAATAGCGTTGTTATAACCAATGAAAATAATTCAGCACATAATACATTTAATCCAAATTCATATAATAATAATTTATCTAATAGTCAAACAATTGGGAATTTTAGACAATTTACGGATGATATTAATGATAATGAAATGATAAGATTTACTAGTCCAATAAACAATTTTAATACAATTAATGAAGATGAAGATAATACTAATATTTATAACAACAATCAAGATATTAGAACTAGAGGAAATACTTTACGAAACGATAATATTGGATCAGTTGGAATGAATAGTGAAAATAATCAAACTATTGGTAATACATTTAATAACCCAATTACCATTGAAGATATTAATGAAGATATTATATTGCATGATGGAGTTATGGGGGAAGCACATAATGAAGAAAATGAAGATGATGCTATGATGGTTGATAATGGAGTGAGTAATAGTGGTATGGAGACTAATAATACAGATAAAAATAGAGATAAATATAAAGATAAAGAGTGTGATTCTAAAGGTAATTATTCGATTAGACTAACACCATCAATTGATCATTCAAGTACACATCCATATATGTTTTTTGGACCAATTATTAGAAAGATTAAACCAGGAATGAAATTATCAATTGGAAGATATACAGAGAAGAATAAAAAGGCAGCAATTGCAGCATCAGGATCAAGTGCCCCAATAGTTTTTAAAAGTAAAGTTGTTTCAAGAGAACATGGGGAATTAACGGTTGACAACGAAGGTAAGTGGTATATTAAAGATGTTAGTAGTAGCAGTGGTACGTTTTTGAATCATGTTAGACTTTCAGTGCCCAACAAGGAGAGTGAGAATGTTGTGATTAAAGATTCGGATATTTTACAATTAGGAGTTGATTACAGGGGTGGATCCGAAGAGATATACCGATGTGTGAAGGTAAAAATCGAGCTCAATCATTCATGGAAGAAACGAACGGCTAAGTTCAATAGAGAAGCACACGAGAAGTTGAAGATATTGACCAATACCAATACGAATACTAATATAAACAGTGGTAGCAGTGTAAGCCAGAACAATAGCGGCAGCAGCAGAGGGAGTAAAAATGGTGATAAAAGCACGAGTACAAACACCCAATTGAGTCCATGTGTGATTTGTTTAGATGACATCAAGGCATGCCAGGCGGTGTTTGTGAGTAGTTGTTCGCATTCGTGGCATTACCGGTGTATCAGACCGCTTTTGGTGAAGACATATCCGCAGTTTTTGTGTCCGAACTGTAAGGCGGTGTGCGATTTGGAGAGCGTTGACGACGACGACGACGACGGCGACGAAGAAAGCGATGAGAACGAATGAAAAAGATAAAAAAAGGTTTCACGGTGGAAAGTGCGCTTATCTGCGAAAAGTCCGTTGGTGTTAGCGGAGTGGAAATTCTAGTTCTCTGTTTGGGTTAGCCGTTGACGTTTCAGCAGCCCAGGTAAAGACACATGGTGGGCCTATATAATAGAAGTCGTCTGCTGTTGTGTCAGTTTAAGGTTGGGGAAACAGTTGAGTTTGAGATGGTTTTACTTTAAATCTATCTAGCTTTTATTCTATTTTATTTTATTTTATTTTATTTCTTGTTTCCTCCTTTCTTAAACAACTAAAAGAGAACTCATCATGACGGACGTTTTCAACGTGCAAATCTTTTTTATTGTCTTCAGAGAAGCCCTTGAAGCGGTGATTGTTATCTCTGTTCTTTTGGCCTTTGTTAAACAGTCCATTGGTGAAGGTAATAAAGCTTTAGCCAAAAGATTAACTATTCAAATTTGGGTTGGTTCTGTTGCTGGTATTATCATTTGTTTAGCAATTGGTGGTGGTTTCATTGGTGCTTACTATTCTTTAGGTAAAGATATTTGGGGTGGTGCCGAAGATTTATGGGAAGGTATTTTTTGTATTATTGCAACCGTTCTTATCTCTGCTATGGGTATTGCTATGGTTAGAATTAATAAATTACAAAAAAAATGGAGAATTAAAATTGCAAGAGCTATTTTGACTCCACCTGCAAAAAAATCTGATAGATTCAAATTTGGTTATTTAGTTAAGAAATACTCTATGTTTATTTTACCTTTTATTACAACTTTAAGAGAAGGTTTAGAAGCTGTCGTTTTCGTTGGTGGTGTTGGTATTTCTGAAGCTTCCGCAAGAGCTTTCCCATTACCTGTTGTTTGTGGTATTATTGCCGGTGTTGCAGTTGGTGCCTTCCTTTACTATGGTGGTTCTGCAATTTCTTTACAAATTTTCCTTTGTTTCTCTACTGCAATTTTATATTTAATTGCAGCTGGTTTATTCTCAAGAGGTGTTTGGTATTTACAAACTAATGCATTTAATAAAAAAACTGGTGGTGATGCATCCGAATCGGGTTCAGGTCCAGGTTCTTATGATATCTCTCAAAGTGTTTGGCATGTTAATTGTTGTAATCCTGAATTAGATAATGGTTGGGATGTTTTTAATGCTTTATTAGGATGGCAAAATTCTGCCACTTATGGTTCAGTTATTTCTTATAATATTTATTGGTTATCCTTAATTGTTTTATTAGGTTTAATGTTATTTGAAGAAAAGAAAGGTCATTTACCATTTGTTAAATTTGGCTTTAGACATATGAATCCACTATATTACATTAAGGGTAAGAAGAAGAATGAATTAACTGTTGAAGAAGAAGAAGCTTTATTCAACCAAGCCAAGCTTCAAATTAATGAACAATCAGAAAAAGAAAAACTTGCTGCTGCTCAAGCACAAAATTAAATTGATTAAGTTTTTCTCTTTTCATTATTAATGGTTTTCTAGTTCCTTTTTGTTTTACTTATTTGTTTATTTATGGCTCCTTTTTCAATATAGCTTAATTTGATATACACTTACTTTTTTCCTACAAAATATTTTTTTTTGTTTATATTTAATACTTTATATCTTTATATATATATATTTTTCGTTCTCAATACAAACTTAATAATTTAACCTTAGATGATGCTGTTAACATTTTCTACCGTATTGATAAGCATTTTCCAAATGATCAAAAATTCTTGAAATTTCAAATTATCCTTTTCAACATAATTAGCAATTAGATTTTCAAACTTTACATTTAATATATAATAAATTTTATTAATTTCTTCAATAGAACTAGCTTCAAGCATCCATTCACAAATTATCAATTTAAATAATTCCCAAATTATACTTTGTTCTTTAAAACTTGATTCATTTAAGTTTTCAAAATTTTCTAAAAATATTTCATTAATAAAATCTTCAATATTGGAATACCCTAAAATAACATATAAACATCTTAAACCATCATTAAAAACTAGCAAATTTTCTTCATCATTTGCATTCTTTTCGTTCTCTTCATTATTTTCCAAATCAATTAAACTTAATGATTTAATCATGTTTTTAATAATTATATTTACAAATTTAAAACTTAATTGAATTTTACTTTCATAAGTAAATGAATGAAAAAATAAATAATAAACTTCCAATTTAACTTTATTTTCTACCTTTTCATTAACTAAAAGGTTTGCTAAAAATTCAATATTCTCAATTAAGCATTCTAGTATAACCTCATGATATTTTTCATTAATAAATGCACCTCTAATAGTTTTCAATTTATCACAAATTTTAATCCACTTATAATCACGAACTTGTCTTCTATTAATATATTTCAAAAACTTGAAAATGTTCTTAATACCAATTTTATTATTAAAATTTCCATCACGTAATAAACTTCTATCTTCAAATTCATCCCAATTACCATAAATTAAGTTCAAATAAACATATAAATAAGTTGGTCCAATCTTACCCATATCCATTGTTTGTTGTTCACTATTGTTTTCAATAGCAAGTTTTTTCTTATTATGAATAATTATGTTATCTTCAGATTTGCTTGCACGAATCAAAATCTCCTTTTCAGCTGAGCCATTACAACTATGATTATTACCAAAATCATCAGATTCATCTTCCGAAAGTAATGATATATGTTGATTAGGTGTTAGTTTTGAATGTGGGTTTGAATATAAATTTAAATCCAAAAGTAAATCCGATGTATTTAATTCAGAATCATAATCATCAGCTCCATTAATTGAAAATGCTTTTGAAATGGGAAGTTTTTGAGTGCTGGATTGTGAGTACATTCTTTCATTTGCATGTTTATACGGATCATAAAATTCGGATTTACCTGATAATAAATCATCATTTGAAAAATCACGAACTTTCTTAAAATGAATGTTATTTAAGCTACAATTTTCATTCTCAAAAAGTGGAACATTGTTATTAGTCTCAACATCATCTTCATCGTCCAATACTTCATTTGCATAAATATCAATTATGCTGTCATAACTACTGTACTCATTTTGCTTTCCTGATTGATTAATTTTCCAAAATAATACTTTTTCAGTAACTTCTTTTGATAAATCCCATTTTGTGGTATAAGTATTTTTCAAGTTGAATGTTTTCTCATTTTCTGAATCTTCTCTGTTTTCTTGAAAATCTGAACTGAAAGAATGTTCTAACCCAAAATCCCAAAAACTTGAATTATTAATATCACTACCAACACTAATTTCATTTTTATCATCACTAATAAAACGTGTACTCTTATAACTCTTCTTTTTAAGCTTATGATAATTTTTAGTTTCAATAATGCTATTCTCACTAATTGAAATAATCCAAACGCTAAACAGTAATAAACAAGAACATATAAAACCAATTGTTATAATACATGCAATGAAACCATAAAATTTGATTTGAATATTTAAATCTTTGATTTTTTCGTCACAGACATTATCCACATAGTACAAAAATAAGTCCAATAATTCGTCTTGTATTTCATTTGGAAATTCAGTGAAATTTGGTAAGCTTGTTTCTACGTTATAATTTTCTGTTGAGGAGCCTGTCGAAAAATTAAGGGAAAAAGAGACGAACCAAAAATGTGTTGAGCCGTGTTAGTAAATTCGATTCAGTGTAAAATATAGCCATTAAAAAAATAAAAACCGGTAGTTAATTACTGTCATTAGATTTAGGCATAATGCCATTGATGATGCTTTCAAAAAACTTGGACATCATTTGTTTACAATATTAATAGTTTTCTATAGAAAGAAAGAACTATGTATACAGAAATCAAAATAAATTTGCCACTTTCGGTAAAAAAAGCTTCAAACGGAAAAATCCGCGAGGTAATTTTCATGTTTTGTGTTTTGTGTTTGCTGAATAAATAAGTTAAAAAGACATAAGTATATACGGAGTTGGATATAAATATTGTAGAAAAATATATAGAATGAATAGAAGTTGTGATATTCATTTAAAAAATGATTATTGCTATGGATAGAAAATTTTTTATAATTCTGTTATCTAGAAATCGATTTATTAAACTGTTTAAAAAATATCTGTAATTTATTTTGTTTTGTGTTGTTAAGTTTGGTGGGTCCATTCTTCATTATTATGGTAACATAAGATGTATAAAATAAAGTCATAATAAATTTAAAGTTCTATCAGTAAATTGTATTAATATATAAAATGCATCCATAAGCTAAAATGATAAGGAAAGAAATGAAAAAAAAGGTTATAAGTTTGTTTGCTTGTGAGTTTGTTTTATTATGTTAATTATATGCTTAGAATTTAATAAAACTATTGCAATTAGACAGTGTTTTTGAAGTTCATTGGACCTTCAGTGTATCTTGGAGGTGCATTTCTATCATACATAATACCACCTGGTCTCTTTGGTGGGATAATTGGATCAGGATGTTGGAATTTAGCTAATAATTCTTCAGTCTTAATAAGAACCTTTTCTAATTCAAGTGGGTCGGAGATATTTTTGTTTTGTTCAAATCTGAGTCTGATTTCAGCAGCCTTTTCTCTGTAGAATGAGTTTTGGTTTATCCAATTTCTAGCAGTTCTTAACGCTTGTCTGTAAAGAAGAGCAACGTTCTTGGCGTTTTGGGCAGAAAAAGGCACAGGTGCAGGCATAATTAATGGATGCTTCTTGTCTATAGAATACAAGATATAGTGTATAATTTAAAATATAATAGAACAATCTATTTGTTATACTTGAAATTAATGAAGAAACGAAAGGAAAAGAGAGGGGAGCGCAAAAACAGATGGTGCACGGGAGTAATACTCGAGTCGATCGTCGTTTTTGGTGCATTGCTTTATTTTGTGTACATGCATTGTCTACTGCTTTGTTAAAACACCAATGTTGCTACGTGTTTCTGGTTTAGCCCTTATCCCAATTGCATAATGACTACCACCCCTCGACAAACTCCTCAAACTATTGTAAAGAAACATAAAAGTCCAAAGAAACAAGACAATGCAAAAGTTAAACAAAAATTATCTGACGATTTAGATTCCAAATCACCAAAAGTCATAAAAACCAAGACAACAAAACCAGCAAAGTCACCCAACATGTCACTAAAAGTACCAAAAGTACCAAAAGTTCCAAAAGTACCAAAAGCATCAAAAGCACAAAAAGTACCAAAAGCACAAAAAGTACCAACACCACCAAAAGCACAAAAAGTTCTAAATGATTCAGAACCCGATAAACATTTAAATCCAGCTGGTTGTTTAACATGTAGACAGAGGCACAAAAAATGTTCACGTTCAAAACCTGTTTGTATAACCTGTTTGAAAAGTTCTTATTTATGTCTATGGAGAGAGCCAGATACACGATTTACTGATTATTCTGTACCTTTGATACATTTGGATACTCCAATTGGTAGAATTATCAAACCAAATAAAGGTACTCCTGAAGTTTTAATTGATTCTTCAATTGATATTAATGATATCGATCATTTCCATGATGTCACTTTACAGAATGAAACACTTTTTGAAAATGAAAATTCTTTTATATCTGTTGCTCAAAAGGCCGTATCTGTTGTTAACGAATATCTGAATTTAGCGGACAAGTTAAACGCTCATTCATTTGATTATAAACAAGATAATAACAAAGAAGAAGGAGAAAAAATAGAAGAAAAAATAGAAGAAGGAAAAGTAGAAGAAGAGAAAACAGATAAAGAAGAGAAAGAAGAGAAAGAAGAGAAAGAAGAGAAAGAAGAGAAAGAAGAGAAAGAAGAGAAAGAAGAGAAAGAAGAGAAAGAAGAGAAAGAAGAGAAAGAAGAGAAAGAAGAGAAAGAAGAGAAAGAAGAGAAAGAAGAGAAAGAAGAAGAAGAAGAAGAAGAAGAGGAAGAAGAAGAAAATGACAAAAAAAAAACCCAGAATGATAGTGATAGTGTAGTAAATGATAAGACCTTTTCGAATAATAAAAAGAGAGATCCTGACAATGATGATTCAAGTAACTCAAATTTTTCCCATTCGAAGAATACTGATACCAAATCCGCAGATGACAATAATGCAAGAAGTGGGTCTTCAGATTCAGAAAAATCAACTTCGTCACAATTTGAGCTTCAAAATAACGTCAAAGGTAATAATGAATCCTTGGCCTACTTGATGTATCAAGAACACTTGCAAAATTTCAAAGCATTTCTGGGATTAAATAATTCTTCAAAAAGTGATGACGATGTAGTAATTGACCAAGGCACTGCAATACCTCTTCCGAAAAGCTCAAGTTTGGAATGGTATACCAAAAATGTTACAGGGATAACCATACCGTCATCATCAGAACCAAATCATCCTACCACAGTAAACAATAACATTGAAAAATTAAAAGTTGAAGAAAGTTCACAAAAAGGCTTAAATTCAATTAAATTTAAAAATAACGAACTAGTTTGTGCAAAAGAACCAGATACCCCAAATCTGAGTATAGATACTGCAGACATTTCCAACTCTCATGCCGATTTCAAACAAAATCAACTAAAACTGCAGATACGCCAGATTGCATACACACCACCCCCTTCACCACTTAAAATAAAACAAAACCGAACCAAACAACCCAAAGCGATGAAAAAATTCACCACAAAAAGTCTTATGAACAGAATACGGAAGGAAATACGCCTTGCTAAAAAACCTACAGATATCAATGAAAACATTGAGGCTTTTGAAAATCTTTTAATGGCTGTTCAACCACTGGACATGAAAAAGGTACAAAACGATAAAAGAAGATCCAGATACAGCGTGCAACAGAAGCACATTGATGTGCAGTCTCTTCCTAAAGAAATCGCTCAGTTTCTCAAACCATGAAACCACTTTCATTTTATAATTCTTTTCTATATATGGAGCACTTTGCAATCTCTGATTTGTAGAGTGAAAACTAATTTTAATATTTAATATTTAATACAGTATTTGATTTAATGCTGATCGGATAGAAATTTCACGCTCCCGCTTTATCGAATGATTTTCAAATTTTGATTCTGACGTTTCCAGGCCATGCTGTTCATTACATTTACTACTAATTTTCTTCAATTGTCACTTCAAATCAACTTCAAATGTCTCAAGAATTGAAGAATAGGGTTAATGCAAATTCTGAAAAGAATTTGGCATCTTTAAAATCAGAAAAAATATCTAAAAATAGTTTACTTTCCAACCTTCCGGACTACGCTATTCAAGTTCTGTACAAATATGATGAAAAAACAAAGAAAACAGATTTGGAATCAGAAGCTAATTTGAAAATATTAACCAGTATTTTAAAGTTACATGGTTTTGTTGTTGAGGTACGTCCAGACACTAATACCAATTTTTTAATTGTATTAGTTACATTGAACGAATCATCATTTGAAAATTTAGTTGAATTGTCCAATGAAATTGATAGTTTATTTAATATCAAACAAAGTGCAGCAAGTAATGAAAAAATTTCAATTGCTGAAAGATTAAGACTAATTTATTTGAAATTAACATTACCAAAATCTAAAGGTGGTTGTGAAATCAGTATTGGCAAAAATAATGTCAAGGATATTGTTCCAGTTAAGCATCTTCTAAAGTTAGAAAATGAATCAAACTCAAATATGAAAAATATTGGTAAAATTTTAAAAAAATCAGTCCGTGACAAAAATACTTTATTTTTAAGAGAAAATTTTGGTTCAAAATATGCAATTTATTATAAATTTGTTCAAGCTTATGTTTCATCAATTGGTTGTACTAGCATTTTTGGCATTATTGCATGGTTTTTTTTGGGTAACTTTTCGTTAATTTATGCTATTATTAATCTTTTTATTGGTCTGACTTGTTATTTATGTATTTATGCAAATGAAAGAAAATTAAAGAATGATTGGAACTTAAATAATATTTCAAAAACTGAAGTTATTAGACTTGATGAAAATGATTTAATTCCAAAATGGAAAGTTTTAATCCGTCAATTTTGTTTCATTCCAATTACTCTGAGCAGTGCAACTGTATTATTTACAACTCAATTTATGTGTTTCCTATTAGAAATTTTTCTCACTGAAATCTATCAAGGTCCTTTCAAATCAATCCTTGCTTTATTACCAACCATTTTTGTTATTGTTTTAGTTCTTATTGTCACTACTATTTACGGTTTTTTTGCAAAGAAATATTTAGCATTTGAAAAAAATCCAACTCAAGAAAGTGAAAATAAATCACTTACAATCAAAATGTTTTTATTTAATTGTCTTGCAGCATATTCTCCATTATTAATTACTTCATTTATTTACTTGCCAATTGGTTATTGTTTAGAGCCATATCTTCAAACAATTAAAACAATGCTCTCTAAAGCAACATCTGTTTCTAGTTACGTTCCTACTATTCCAACATTAGAATCTCAATACAAAGTTAATAATATGAGAATGTCGGCGCAAATTTTTTATTTTATGGTTATTAATCAAATTGTTGGCACAATTGTTGAGTTTATTGTTCCAATTATCTTATCTAAAATTTTTAGTATTACTAGAATTGCAAGTATTTTGGGAACTCCAGCGTCAGCAAAGAAATTAGATTTCAAGAAGCTTGATAATGAAGAAGAGCATCACTTTCTTGAACTTGTCCGTTCACAGTTTTCTAAACCTGAAGCAAGTATTGAAGGTGATTACAGACAACATGTTTTACAATATGGATTTTTAATGTTTTTTGGACCAGTCTGGACACTAGGCTCATTAAGTTGTTTCGTTTTTGGCTTAATTCAACAAGAAGGTGATTATCTTAAATATATTAAATTATCAAAGCCTGTTATCAGTGCACGTAGTGAGTCGTCACAACCTTGGGTTTTATTTATGCGTTATTTGTTAGTTATCGGATCTTTTATTTCTATTGCAATTACTTTAATGTATAACAATGGCATTGGTTCAAAGAATAATGAAATTTTAAGTTATGTTGGTCAAACGAGTGTTGATAATTCATGGTTTATTATTGTTGGTGGTTCTTTGATTTCAGTTATTACTATGCAAACCATTATTTATTGTCTTGAAACTGTTATTGATCATATTTACGATTCTAACGATTCAAAAGATTTTTCTAAAGAAGTTGAAGCCACCAATATTGTTTCAAAATATTCAAAGAGAGAAGACGAATCAAACATCAATGTTGAACATGTCTTAGCAGATGCAATTGCAATTCAATCTGAATTTTAAATGACTGATGGCATTGAAGTACTATTTTACTATTTAACACAACTACTTTATATCTTACTGTTTATCTTTATTAAAAATTATTCTTTATACAGTATAAATATCGACCTTAGCACGCTTCCAAACAGATGATAAATAAGATTCCATAACTTCTTCATCGTCTTCATCATCTTCATTATCACCTCCAGATTTATGTATTTTTTCCATATCGTCAACATCGGGACATTTAACTTGCATTAAAGAGTACGTACCTTTATTTCCATCAGAACGTAAAAATGAACCAGGATTTATAACCAAACTGTTTTTAACAATTTTTGCAAAAGGTTTAACAACTGAAGGTAAAATAAAAACTTCGGGTAATTCTTCATCGAATTCAGTTAATCCAAGATACGAAGTATCAATTGGGAACGCAGCTTTATTCAATGAACTTGGAGATGGATTAACAGGATAAAATTGTCTTTGATATAGTACATGTTCAAAAATTCTTTCAATTCTATTAGAATTTGTTTCAGGTGTTGCTACATCTTTCAAATCTCTGAAAATGTCCGTATTTGAAATTCCAAAAGATAGTTCATTTATATTAAAACATGAAGGATTTGGGAAACATTTAAAATTTTTATTTAAACCAATAATTTTCCTATTGAATGAAGGTTGTGGATACGGTATATGAGGATTTGAGATATCTAAAGTATGTGGAATTATAATAGTACGCTGACATTTAATTTCGTTTAAAATTGGTGAAAGGAATGAATTAAACAAATCATCTAAATTTTTCAGATCTCCAATATCATCATCTGAGTTAAAGAATGAATTTGTTAAAATATTTGGAATTGCATTTATATCAATGAATGGACCTAACATTATAATTATATCAGGTTTTACGTTATTATTCATATGTTTAATAAAATTTTCTAAATGTGTGAAATTTAATGAATCTTTTGAGTGATATGGGCCTGAAGTGATAACAACCTTTAAATTATCATCACCAATGATATTTGCAAATTTTAAAATTTCATCTTCAGAATATGATGATGATCCAAGATAAGGTAATTTTAAGTTTTCCAAGACTTTAAATGAATTACCATTAGCATTTATACCACGAAAAGCAACAATTTGTCCTGGAAAAAAGGAAAAATTTCGGATATCTGAAACATCAAGCGGAATTCTACAACCAAAACCAATTGATCTTGAAGTTTCCAAGAATAATGAATCTAAATTTAGTTCAGACGTTAATGATATTGGAGAATCAGGTACAATTCTACCAACAGTGTAAATTTCAGATTGTGATTGACGAGTAGGATCAGCAAATTTTGAGTCTTCTAATTTATAGGAATCAGCAACAATTTTAGCAAAATTATCAATTCTTTCATCTAAATAATCTGCAATTTCTAGTAATTTTAAGTTCATTGTTCGATATTTATACTTATCCTTCAAAAAGTTAGCAGCTAACTTAATACTTTTATTTACAACAGTTGTGTCTTTATCTTTAATTTCAGAATTAAAAGTTTCCAGTAATTGATTAGATTCAATAGTTTTATGAGATTCTTTTATTGGTGATGATGAAAAATTAAGCTTTCTTTTTTTAACTGATGATTGGTCTGACTGTTTGGAATTTTTATGATTTAATTTAAGGTTATTACTTGATGCCAGTTTGTGTTTATTTTCTAAGGTTATTTTATCTTGGATATATTTTTGTAAGGATTCCAAGTATTCAGCAGAAATTTTCAAATTTGAGTTATGTTGTTTAGTAAACGCAAATGCTTCCCAATTTGCAAATAGTTCATGTTCTGATAATCCAAATAACGAACACAAACGATGGCATTTTTCCAAAACTTGAGGATCGTTGGCAGCTTGGCCAAACATTCCTATGAACTGTGCATCTGTCATTGTTTAGTGATTGCTTGTGGTGTAAAGATAATGTTGTCACAAATACACGTAAAGAAATCAACAAACTGAAATTGAAGTTCACGCGTTAATTTAAAAAAATGAGAAAAACATTCACTAAACCGAATGATCAATACAAATGATAGTAGTTTGATGATCACACTTATTACTTAGTTACAATTAGTAACTATGAGAAAAAGTGACTAAAGGACATATTTATTGTGTGTTATTTTAGCAAAAAGTTACATGAAATATATTAATGTTCACTATGGAAGTTTAATAAAATGTAAATATGAAGAGTATTATGAATTATATAAAGACAATAAAAAACTTAGTACTCAATAATTGGTAAAATCATCATTAATAGTAAAAAACTAATCTTCTCTTTCCTTTGTAGGTTCTTCAGTTCTAACAGGAGAAGCATCTCTCTTTTTAGTTTCGTCCTTTGATTCGTCCTTTGAATCGTTTCTTCCTCTTCTATTGTTACTTTTCTTACCCTTATTACCTCTTCTTTCACCGAATTTTTGAGCCTTACTTTCATCATATGCAGCTTTACTAACAATAACTAATTCAGCATCACCAAATTTCAATTTGTTTTCATTTTGGTCATTTAAAATTTTTTCTGCATCTTCTGCGTTCTTGAATTCAACAATACATGAGCCAGTGAATGCCTTTTCTTTATTCTTTTTCATTCTGACTTGATTAACAGGCGCAATAGCTCTGAAGAATTTTAGTAAATCATCTAATGTTGATCCAGCTGGCAATTTGTCAACATGAATTGATCTTTTATTAATGTTGATTTGAATTTCATTATAGTTCTTTGGTAATGGGATTTTTCTTCTGACCATTTCACCGTTTTCAGAAACTTCCAAGAGTTCAGTCGATTTTCTCAATGCTTCAACAATATTTTCAATTGGTCTATATTTCTTCATTCTTTCAAATTGTGAAATTGTTTGGATTGGAACCCAACCTTCATTGGCATTTTGTGTAGTGAAAAGAAATCTATCATTAAGAAGATTTGATTCAGAGAAATAGAACTCAACTTGGTTAAGAATAGCTTGTTGTGATTGTTCGTCAGACATGGTTGTGCAACAAAATAATCTAAAAGAAAAAAAAGTTTGGAAGAAAATACCAATCCAAAGTTAGATCAAGTAAAATTTTTCACTCTTTACTCTTCACGAACAAAGACACCAACAACAACGACCCCCAATATTAATTTGTTCGCCATCATCCTCTGTAGTTGCTCACTGTAACCATCCACCAACCCAACATTACTCCAAATGGTAACTGCCACATGTTCGTTCAAGTTGAAAACAGAATGTTTCTCCACATGTTGTTTGATCATATCTTCATATTCAACAACAACTACACGTTTGTCATCTTGAAATAATCTGGTAAACTGATACCCACAATCAACAATTACAATCTTTCCATCCCTAGAATACCGGTCAACCATGTATTTGACATATTTTATCCAATCCTTTGTACTTGTATAACGTAGAACGACCCCTTTTGTAGATTCAAAAACGTGTAATTCACCATCTAAAGGCACTATAGTGGTGTTATTTTTGAAATCTAAAACTGAAGACATGATAAATTCATAATCAATTGGAAAATTATCAATGTTCAATAGATCTAATAAGTTACATTCAGTTACTATGTTCATGATGATTATAAAGTTTATGTCGATAAAATTACAAAAAGAAAGTAACAAAGGAAAGGAAAAATAAAAATGCTATCAACCAATCTCATTTCAGTTAAAATATGTTAATAATTCCTCGATAATAAATCCATAAACTGGAACGAAAAGATTATCATTAATATCAATAATACCTTCAAAAATTGAGCATAAAACTGCACATAAAAATCTATTTGTCCAATTAAGAACAATTAATGGTTCATCTCCAATATAAATGAAATCAAGAACAACATATCCTAAAAGAATGCCAGCTGCCATCGCAATACTACCTTCAATTGATTTTTCAGAATCTGGCCATTTACTTCTACCAAACTTATTACCAACAATCGAGGCAATTGAATCACCCAGTCCCAGAGTAATTAATCCAATATAACTTGATTGCTTATGTATATCCAAATTATTTATCCAAAATGGTAATGAAATTCCAATAATCAAGTAAATATAACTTAAAATAAACTTACCTTGAGAATCTTTAGTATCTTCATATTTTGCAAACAGGTTTTTAATCCATGAACCAAATGGTGGTAATTCATTAGCTCTAATGATTTCAATAAGTATTAATATACCTAAAACGCCAAATAATGCAATTGATGTTAATTCAGGTTCAATGGTCATTGGTTTAATTAAAAATCCAAATGCAACAAAATGCCAGATTTTTCTCTTTAATGGTAAACTCACATTAAATTTGTTAAATGTGAAGAAAATCAATGGAATTAAAGTTAATGCAGATAAAGACCAAAATTTGAAAATTGATGAACGAACTGATGATTCTTTAATAAAGTCAACTAACCAGTTCAATGGGAATTTTTTTAACGCATTTAATAATAACTTATCACTTATGATTAAACCGGAGGCAAAGAAAAGTAAATAAGCGATTGTGAGTAATGAATATTTTAGAGATTTTTCATTTTGATTTTTGTAAAAGTCAATCAATGGAGATGAAAAAATTAAACCAATAATGAATGATAAGAATAAATTCTTGAAAATGAATAATGTTATATTTGATTCATTAAAGTTGATGAAATAAGATAATGAAGTAATTAAAATTGAAAGGAAAGATTTTTCATAAGTTGGTATATTGTCATTAACAAATTTATTAATCATTTCATAAAAGAAACAAGATGAAATTGGAATTGTTAAAATTTGACCTGTAAATGTAATATCACTACCAAATTGAATTAGAATAACATAAGAAATCATAACTCTAACGAAAATATTCATATAACCTAATTGGACAATACAGCATGCAACGATAATGATATTTTCAGGAGATTTTAATAAAACAACTAAAATGGGGAAAATTACAGTATAAATATAGTTAAAATCTAATAATGTTGGTTCCTTTTCAGTTTTACCAGATTGAAATTGACGAAATCTTGAATTTAAAACTGCAAATGCTTGTAATAAAGTTGCCAGTAAAACACAACCGGAAGTCAATAATGGATCTAAACTCTTAGAGTTTTCCTTGAATGCTAAATAAAGTAAATTTATAATGAACAGTATTGAAAATATTTGAAATACATGTCTTGTAGTAATATTCATATCTAACAATGCCATATAATACGACAAGACACCATTTTTAACAGGTAATGTATCAGCAGGTGGTGATGGTTTCTCAGAATCACTAGATTTTTCAACCTGACTGGATTCATACGTTGAATCTATATCATAATCAAGAGAGGATGTAGTGTTTTTAGCTGCACGGTGAATGACTGTAGCTGGATTAGACTTCTTTGATTTCTTTGGAGGCATATTTTTGATAAAAGAATGGATAGGAAAAGAGGAAAGAGAATGTATAAACTGCCCCAAACCAAAGAATAAACCTTCACTTATCAACAACTTTCGATTACCGATTATATAAACTACTATTGAATCCATACGGCATTCTAAAAGATCTTTTCGTGGAAAAAAAAAACTGCTTCATGGGAAAAACGTTTTCCCCAGCGTTTCCCCAGTCACTTTTGTAGGACTTTGTCAAAAAATCGTGGGAAACGCCCATGAAATAGCAAAATAAGATTAAAACTGCAAATTCTGCATAATAATAAAACCTTTATACTCTATACAACTCTAATGCCCATTAAAAGGAGGCCTGGAACCAAAAATACCGGTACCTATTCTAATAGCAGTGCTCCCCTGTTTCATAGCTTGTTCATAATCACCACTCATACCCATACTCATTTGAAGATCCTCAAAGCCAAATTTTTCTTGTAAGTGTTTCTTGCAATCTGCTAGCACGGCAAATTCTGGATTTTCACCATCATCATGACTAGCAGCATAACTTCCAATAGTCATCAGTCCTTTGAATTCAATACAATCACATTGTTCAATAATGGTACGAACCAATTCATCAAGTTCATCTCCTGGTTTACAACCACTTTTTTGTTCTTCACCTGACGTATTGACTTGAATATAGACACCTATTTTTGGGAATTCTGTTTGCTTTCTTGTATCGTTCAACTTCTTAGCTTTCTTGATAGTATCGATGACTTCAACCACGGCCAAGTTGGGAATATTCTTTGCAAGATCCTTACATTTGTTGGTTTGCAAACCACCAATGAAATGCCATTGGATATCTTTAGGCAACACCTTTGCCTTCTCAAGCAACTCTTGGACGTAATTCTCACCAAAATGGCGGTATCCTGCATCATACAAGGCTTGCACATCACTTGCGGGCTTCAACTTGGAAACACAGATAAGTTGGGTGTGTCCGTGGCACTGGTCTCTGAAGAAGTTGGCCTTGGAGATGAGTTGTGTTGCTCGTTCTGGGGTGTACGCTAGGAACATGCAGGGAATATACTGCTTGCACAACAACCGGGTGGTGCTGAAAGATCTGGACATGCAGTATCCAAAAGATCACAACAGCTTCCCCATCTTTTCTTCTAACAAAACACTAAAAAACTAAAAACACCCTCTGAAAATTCTTTCCCCGACAAAATCCGCTCCCCCCCTCGAAACAGCAATTTGCATTTGCCCACCAGTTTTCCCACCAAAAACCCCCAGAACCCCGACGACGCCGCCCGTTGTGCGCAAAAGCCCAGCAATCTCCCCAGCACCATCCCCAGCAATTTCCCCCTCGTCCACCAGATCAAAATGCATTCTGCCCAGTGTTCGTGCAGCTCCCATGATATCCCCCATGGGTGTTTCCCACAAATGACCCGTCCGAACCAACTGCGCCCACCGATGTTCAAACGTGGTGGGAGACATGGCTGGACCAGCATGGAAAAGAGTTTTTAATGCAAGACATACTTTGAGCGAAATATTCCCAATTTGAACTACAGGTTCTTCTTCTTCTGAATATATTTCATGCAATGTATGTTGAAATGTAAGAACACCTTTCTTTTGTTTGATGTTTGATATTTCATATCCACTACCAGAACTTATAACTTCACATTTACAATCATGATCAGTGTCCATTTTATAGCTAATTTCAACATTGCTTTTACCTTGTTTATAACTTTCTCTATTAATTCTAAATGTAATCCTAATGTTTGCATCCTTATATAAAATACCTTGATCAAACTTGATACTTCGAGTGTATCCTTCCTCCCATCCATCAGTTAATTTCTTAACTTTTATTTCTGGTAACTTATCAAGTTCGTTAATATCAAAGGATTCATCAACATCTAACTCTAGCTCGATTATTTGTAAATATTCGAACGATCTTTGCTTTATATCAACACTGATATTCAAACATTCTTGTTTGAAGATGTCTTTAATCAGAAGCTTCAATTTTTCATTTGATAATTTATAATAATATTGATAAATGCAATCAAATATCAAAAGTTTACTCAAATTTGATGATGAAATTTGATATTTTTCAAGTAACACTTTCAATTGTAAATTGAGATCACCTAGCCCTAAATTTTCAACATTAAATTTTAGTATCAAAGCACCAAGTTTGATGAAATTATCACAACACCCGACACTTAATCCCTTGACAATAAATTCAATTATTTCTAAATTATCACCACCTGTATATTCAAATAACTTAAATATTCTTTCCCATCCATTATCGATACAATTTCCAATAGTAATAAAATTTTTAATAACTTTACGAGATCCTTCTTCAATTATACCTGAATCTTTGAAATTTTCAAAAATATTTAAAATTTGATTAAACAAATAACTTTTAATCTCAGAACTATTGAAATTTTGTAAATTGTATAATAATATAATTACAATATCTCTAATTGAAGTAAATTTGATTTTTGAATAGATACAGTTAATTAAAATATCACAAATAATCATATTCAAATTCATATCCTTTTCATGAATCATTTTCTTCCATAAATGAAATTCTTTAAGAACAATATCTTTAATATGGTTATCCTTTTCCAGATTTTCAACAATTTGCAATATTTCTTTAATGAAAACAATTCTAATATTGACATCATCATTATATTTAATGAATGTTAAAAGACTTTGAATTTTCAAATCATCATTATCATTACATAGTTTAAAACATGATAATAAAATATTAGAGTTGATTAATTTATTTGATGAATTAGTTTCTTTACTTTCATAAACAAGTTTCCTGTTATTAACACAATTATTCATTATTTTATGAACAATATTCAGCAGTTTTTCATCACCATCAACTTGATATCCTAATTCATTTAACAATCCAAATAAATTAATAATCATTAATCCAAATTTATTCAACCAATCAAAATCCGTGTTTTTATTTTCAGTTTGAATACTTTCCATGATTTCAAAAATTTCATTAATCTTAGTTAAAAATATACCATTTAATGAATATATTCCATCATAATCATATCTAAGCCAAGTTTTGAATAATAAACATACGGAATTAATAATTTTACAATTATTTAAGTTGGTTTGAATTATTAAATTCCCAAATAATTTCAATAATTTTCCATCACTTTCAATTTTACAATTGGTATTCAATAAAACTTTCAAAAACATAATACATTTAACCTTGACATCCAAATTAGTATCTTCTACATTAATTAAATTAATAATTAATTCAACAAATTTATCAAAATTGAAATCCAATATAATTGACGGATTTAAAAGAATTAAATCATTTAAACTTTGAATATTTAAATTAGTATTACGATAAACATTTCCCTTATTTTTAAAATCGTTAACAATCAAATTCATAATAGTTTCAAATTCTTTATATCCTAGGTTTTGGAAATATAATTTTTTAAGACCTAACCATCCAATTTCTTTATTTTCAAACTCTTCACTTTTAACTAATCTTAAACATATTTCAATCCCCAACTTGTTAAATTCATCAATGATTTTAACATCTTCAAAATAATCATCATCAATTCCAATTCCATGATCATAAATATATATCAATTCACAGATACCTTTTCTTAAATCATAACAATCTTGTTCATTACGAATATTAACATTTTTGAATTTTTTGAAGATTATGTTTAGTTCATTATTTATCTTTTGTTTTTCATCATTTAAATTTTTCGATGTTCGAACATTAGTAATGAACTGTTTTAATCCATTCATTGACATCTTAATAAATATCTAACAAATCTCTATCAATTTATCTATATTTCAGTCTATAAAGCCTTTGATTCCAAGAACAGATCTTAAGTGTAAAACAAACAATTCATAATCCTGCTCCATCGCATCACATCTCCCGAATACACCGATTTCCGACTTTCGCTACATGTGATCTGCAGTGATAATTTTTTTTAAAAAAAAATATATTTTATGTTTTATGTTTTATATTAATATATTTTATATTTTGTTTTCGTGTACTCATAGATAAACCACAAAGATTGGTTTTTACTTTTTGTACAGTTTCTGAAATTATAAATCATGCATATACAAATCTATTTATAAATTTAAAATTTCCACTTTGATTTATTTGTTATTTATAAGTTCTACAACTACATTTTTATTTGTTCAAACATTTGCATTATCCATTTGTTTTCTCAAATCAGCCTGTGATCCGTGTCTTGGAATTAAATTTTCAGCTCCATGTGGTCTTTCAACAACATTCTCATAAAATCCATATAATGGACCATTTAATGTTGGACTATTAGGTATGTATATATCATTTGTCATATTTGTATTTATTTTATTTAGTCCTCTAACTGCTTCCTTTGCCGTACCTTTAGAAACAAATGTTTTATTAGTACTTAAACCAACTGGATTAAACATAACAATCGAATTTCTAATTTGTGATGGACTAGGTGTAGATTCTGATTCATTATTTTTATTACCACCCCAATTAACATGATCAATTGGATCAAAATTTTGATCAATGGGCATGGCTGGTAATGTAACTGGATTTTTATGTGATTCTGATGAAAAATTCGTAAATGATTCTAATGTTGATGTACGTTTATTAAGTTGATGTGGTAACGGTAATTTTTCTAGTTTTGGTAATCTTTTTGGCATAGCACCACCATATGTTTGTAAACGTTGGTTGGCGGCATATCCTTGTTGTTGATATATTTGCGGATGTGGTTGTTGTTGTTCGTATTGTGGATATCCTGGATAAGCTGGATAAGCTGGATAAGCTGGATAAGTTTGTTGTTGCTGAGTTTGATATTGATAATGTTCATCTTGTGGATATCCTTGTGATGAATAATATTGTTGTTGCTGTTGCTGTTGCTGTTGCTGATATATATAATCTTGTTGACCATTTGGAACCAAGTTACCCAGTTGTTGTTGATGCGCAAAACGTCCAGCACTTGTATTGGAATTACTCAAAGTATTTTCATTAAAGGGTAAATAAACACTAGATGAAACACTTGCTCTAAAATTATCATCATTTTCAGCAGGCTCAAGAACTTGCAATGCATTTTTATTACCGTCAATGTTCTCTCTTGAAACACTCACTTCTGAATAATCTGATATTTTAACATTCGAAGGCAGTGGCTCCATATCATTGTTAGCACCGGTATATTCTTCTTGCCCATCTTGATTTTCATCAACATCATTTGGAATTCTTTTGCTTGCATTACGTGAAAAATAAACTTGATAAACAGATTTCATTCTGTTCAGCTGTTCTTCTTCTTCAGGTGATAATGGATCCTGTTCGCCATCAATTTCAGATATTTCACCATGCTTAACAGGTTCAACTTCAAGATTTAATGGATTTTTCAAGTTATCGTCATTATCAGTATCCATTGTCGTATGTGATGAATTAAGGTGAACAAGTTTACTAGTATTTTCAGATACCGGAGATATACTTGATTCAACATTATCTTCATCATCGTCATTGTTTATAACTCCACCATTAAATGGATTTTCATTTGCATAATCAATTGGCGTTTGAAGTTGTTGTTCATTATTAGTATCGGATTCATCATCTGAATCACCAACGATATGTAATGTTGGAATAGATGATTCTTGCTTGTCGACAATATTGTTATTTTTTTGTATATTTTGATGATTCTCTTCACCATCCGAGGCTTCATTCTCTTCATCTACATCTGTACGCTTTTCATTGGCATTGGTAGTATTGAAACTTAAACTACTTGGTAATTGAACAACAGATT
The DNA here is from genome assembly GCA_030564565.1 of Pichia sp. NRRL Y-12830. NCBI lineage: Eukaryota > Fungi > Ascomycota > Pichiomycetes > Pichiales > Pichiaceae > Pichia > Pichia sp. NRRL Y-12830. Next base: position 157,543 of record JAJLVO010000020.1, read on the forward strand.
GATGTTTGGAAAATTTAGAACGTTCACCAATTGAATTACGTCTTGAATTTGAAGGACTTGCGGCTCTTGATATTGGTGGAGAATTCATTTTATTAATAGGATAACTAAATTCATGGAAGTCTAAACCTAAATTTTTAGAATATCTATCCAAATCTTCCTTTGAATTACCAAATGGTAATGCAAATTCACTCATATTATTGGAATAAGGGTGAAAATTTTGGTTTCGATTTTGATTTTGATTGTGATCTTGATTTAAATCTCTATTAAGTTGAACCTGAGAAGGATGATTGAAATTTGAACCAGGAGATTTTTCATCAAAAGGATTACCAAAAGAATCAGTACTATCATTGATGAATTGACGTTGGTAATGGGGATGATAATTATGAACATTACTTTCATAATCCGGTAATACAATATTATCGCCATTAAAATCAGGATCGTTATCTTCTAATTTTTCCTTATTATTTCTTCTATAAGCTTTAATGATGAAAAAGACAACAACAAAAATAACCACGACGACAGGTATAATAACGGCTAAGCAAATAGCCAAGGTGTTCATTGTGGAATTGTTGTCACAGGCAGAATGTTTACATTCATTCTTTCTTTTGAAGAGATGAACGATGGAGAGTTTGGAAGAGGCCATGGTTTGTGGATGATGTGAGTTGGATTATGAACACACGAGTGGACGGCAACGAAGACGGTGTCGTTCTCTGGAGAGAGAAAGAGCTAGAGAGGGAAGAACTTGAAGACCTTGAAGAAAAAGAAACAAAAACAAAACCGCCATATCTGGGTCAGATCAAGAAATGGAAACAAGTCTTGGTTCGTTCCACTTTTCCACCGTTTTCGGCGTTTTGACGGTTTCGCGTCGCACAAATGCCGAAAAACAAACAAAGCGAAAAAAAGAAAAACGCGAACTAAAAAAACAAAAACACAAAAAAACAGTCTAGAACTCCATGAAAACAAACGCGGGAAAATTAATTGAGTGGTACTGGTACTGGTACTGGCACTCCCCAGTCGACGGCTTTTAAGCCAAGATATAAGGTATCGAGTCCACGCTCACCGCCTTTAACAAGTGCAGCAAGGCAGAACTATCCGAAGTAAAAGAAGCCCCAAAAATTGGTTATGCCATACAAGAGACGCCCGCCGGATGGCTCTGGTAAAAGGCAAGAGCCATGTTCGTAGCGGGCGATCCCCTGGCGTGTGGAAAGAAAAGAGAGAGCAGAAGGACTCCAACCGTAGAAAACTGGGAAACCACTCGCCTTTTATACTTTTTCTGGTAGTGCGGCGCATACGTCACTTATGTAACAAAATCAAATTGAGATCAAGCTGAGATCAACATGTGGTTGTTTAACGTCTGTTAACTAATTTTGATTTCTGATATCTAGCTTGGTATATTTGATTGTCCAGACTTCAGAATGCCATTTGTGCCTGAACATCTGGCAGATTATAAACCCCAGTCAGTGTTAGGACATGGCAAGTTTTCAACGGTCATCAAGGCATACGATAAACTAAACTCAAGTTATGTAGCAATCAAAATCATCACAAAATCGGATATCATTACAAAGATTAATAAAATTTTACCAATTTCTTCTTCTTCCACAAACTATGATAATGAAATTAAAATCATTGAACGCATATCGACTTATCAACATCCCAATATAGTGAACTATTTAAACATTTTTCAATCGATTTCATCAATTTATATCATTCAACAACTATCAGTTATTGGTGAACTGAACCCTTCAAATTTCAAAAATCCAACAAATAGTTTATCAAACCAATCCATCGAAACTGTCATTTTATCAAGATTATTAAATATGTTATCATCAATCCAATTCTTACATTCATTAAATATAATTCATAGGGACATAAAACCATCAAATTTTTTGATATTTGATAATGGCACTGTAAAGTTAACTGATTTTGATACTTGCTATACTTTAACAAATGATTCAATAGAGGATAAACATCAATTATATTCGAAATTAATAGGTACACCACTTTTCCTTCCCCCTGAATTATTAACGCATCAAAAACCTGATAATAATGATACCAGCAATCAATCGAAATCTAAATTTACCAATTTTTCCAAAAAATTGAAGTTTTTTGAACCTACATCTAAATCGTTAGACTACAATCCCTATATGTTGGATTTATGGTCACTTGGGGTTACGATTCATTATTTATTTTATTCAGTTTACCCATTTTATGCAGATAATGAATTCACATTATTACATAGAATTGCAACGATTGAACCAAATACTCCAACTACTTCAGAATTACCATTTAAAATCGATTTAGCTTTCCCGATAATTAAAATAATTAATTGTTTATTAATTAAATCTCCATTTAAAAGATGGAATATAAATCAAATTTTGAAAGAGTTGGAGGTCTCATCTTCTGCATTATCTAAATCTTCTTCAAAATTTAAATCTTCAAAATCTATTAAACTACATAAATCTAAATCAATGGATTTATTAATATCTGATTTATGCAGTTCACAAAACGATGATGATGATGACGATGATGATGATAATGATGATGATGATGATGGTAAAAATAATGATAATATATTTACATCTGTATTTGCAAATTCATCACGTAAATCAAATGATAAATCAACTCAACAATACAAATTCCAATTACCAATATTCATGTCCCCCAAAGATGCTATATCTTCACAATGGAGAGATCCAAACATAAACAATACTTCCAAAAGAAAAACAAAACTAATCATTTCTGAAAATGAACAAATATTGTCATCAGCATCACTTCCAATCCCCCCAACACATTCGAAAACGAAAAATAAATTAACCTTAGACACGAAAATATCCACACAAAATAACCAACAACAACAACAACAACAACAACAACAACAAGATAACTTACAAAATAAAGATCCGAATAATTATGCAAATATAATGAATAATCTGGAATTATTAGACTTGCAGAAAATAAAAGGTTTGAAAAATCCAATATCTATAACGAACAACATAAAATCAAAATCTACACAATCTTCACCAATCGATTTCTTACCACCACCACCATCACGATCCATGTTAGGTACCAATCAAAACAATGATGTAAATAGATTATCTATTCATACATTACCTGAACTTCAATCAAGTAAAGATAATATAGGGAGTAACATCATAGGTCATAGTTTAAGATCTAAGAATGGTTCTGTGAGATCAATTGGTTTGAAACATAGTGAGTTGATAAATTTTAAAAAATTTAGGGATAACGTTAATAAATGTGGTGATGGCGAAGAGAATAAACATAATGTTGATAATCATGATGATTTAGAGTTGGGTAACAATTATAGACTATATACAATGGTTGATTATCTTGATAGCTTATAAAATAAAGTGAAGTTATCTTATTGTACATATACATATATTTTTCTTTTGTAAATTATTGTAATTTTAGTGTAATTTTAAACAAATAATATAAATCCTGAAAGTTTCATGTAAAAAAAAAAATATAAGTAACTAGTTTAAAAATAAGAAATAAAATAAAGTAAGAATAATCAATCAAATGATTAATTTATCACCTCTATAGGAGAATTTAGAAATGGATTGCTCATTATTAGCTTCCTTAACTTCTCTAAGTGGGAAATCTGATAAATCAGAACCATAAGTTGCAACTGAATGCGCAATTAATTGAGTATTGATAACAAATGCATCCCATGCAATATTTGTTAAATCATCACATAATTGATGGTAACATTTATCCAAAACTTCACCATTTTCAGCATTATTCTTTTCTGCGCCAGCTGCAATTCCACCACCTGGAATACCATTTTCAATGAATCCAACATAATCACTACGACCATCAAATGGAATCAAGGTATGATTAAGACCCTTGGAATTATAATAATCAATATAAAGATTTTTTAATTCTTCACTACCTTTTGGATTATCAACATTATTTGCATCATAAACCTCATATTCATAATTTGGTGATGCCATCATATCATAATCCATAAATAATCTAATTTTTTGATTTTCTTCAGCTGTTAAAGTTTCAGCATAATAATTTGAACCTAATAAACCTTCTTCTTCAGCTGCCCACCAAGCAAATCTAACTTTATTTTTAACACTATATTTAGTTAATTGAGTTGCAACTTCGATTAATGAGATTGTACCTGATCCATCGTCATTAATACCAGGACCTGCAGTAACTGAATCACTATGAGCACCTAACATAACAATATTTTCAGGATCACCATGAACGGTTTCTGCAATAACATTAACAGTTGTAATTGGACCAACAAATGAATCAACCAAAACCATACCTTTCAAGATTTCACCCTTTAATAGTAACTCAACAAATTTATTACCTTCTTCTTGATTAAGTCCAACAGTTGGGGAAACCGCAACACCTTCAGGTGGTACACCTAAAGTACCTCTAATTTCACCTGGTTCATTATTATAAATGATTGTAGCTAAAGCACCATATTTAGCAGCTAATTGTGATTTATCACCAAATGCACATTCACCTCTTTTAATAAATGCAATTTTACCACCAACATCAATATAATCAGCATCATTACAACCAGAATTTAAAACTAATGATAAATCACCGAAAATTGGCTTTTTACCAGGTGTGGAAGGTGACATATCCATTGGTGATAAACTTTTAGGAACTTCATCATTAATTGTTGCATTAACTTGATAAATTTCAGACATGAAGGCTTTAAATGGTTGAATTGTAACATTATAATAACCATTTAATTTTTTTAGTTCATGTTTAATATATGCAATTGTGGCCCAATGACCTTTTGAACCAATTACTCTAGTTGGATGTCCAAAACTTTTATTTGAATAACCTGCAATTTCATATAATTTTTCAGATCTATAATATAATGAATCTTCAGCAATTAAGTCTTGTAATTCGGTCGAATTAACTAAAGGTAAAGATTCAAAACCAGACGAAGAAGACGAAGAAGATGAACCATCTAAAATATTTTCAAATTGTTTTGATAATTGTAATGACTCAATTTCATTTTCAATGTTGAGTGCAGCTTGTGGTAAAACGATTGCGTTTGCTAAATTTGCTAAAATGAGTGTATTAGTTAACAAATTAAGCTTCATTGTAGGTAAGAGTTAAGAAATAAATATATAAAATCAAAAAAATCAAAATTGAAAACAATTGTACTTTTGTGAATTAATATTTAACGAGTGTGAAGTGTAGTGTTGTTATGGTTGTAGCAAGTGTTAAGGGTTGATTAATTGACCTATCGTGGGAAAAATTATAGAGAACAATAAGCTTAGAAATAAGAGTCAAGCTTTACTCTGAGAAGGGCAAACTGGATGACACAAGAAAAAAGCAGCAGCCACAACAGCACAGCCCGCACACTGATAAAGAAAAAGTTGAACAATAAAAACGCAATCACGATTATTTTTCTACTAATTATTTCGAGATGAGCAAATTGATTGGAAGATAATAGGAAATACCATTTGAAAGTACATCACCAAATCCACAATCCTGTACATTTTTTCGTATGTGAAATAATGTTGGTAATAATATAATAATATAGAAATATATTGATAACCTAAAGACACAGTAAACACAGGAAGAAAGTACATAAAAACAGAGACAAAGAAATACCCAGCAAGAGAATAAGATATAATAAGTATAAATGTGTGTAAAATAGAAAATAATGAAGTGTATAGAATTGGGTATTAGAGTAGATATTATTGTAATATATATATAAATATATATATTATTAGGATAACAAGTTTTTTTTTCATTTTTTTCATTTTTTTTGTTCGGTATATTATTGGTATAAATAGAAGGCGATTTTTTTTTTCTTTTTTATATTGAAATAATTATGTTCATGTTTTCGAAAAATGAATGCCAGGTAATAAGGCAGGATTGGTGTAAATATTGGTATTACGATTGTTGTTATTATTATTATTATTATTATTTGATTCCATTTCAGATAAAATCTGGAAAATTTTAGCATGAACTCTTTTACCGTAATTTGTATTTCTAATATTGTTTAACACTGGTTTAATCATTTCTGCCATTACACATTTGATTGGATAATCGGCAATTTCTAAAGCAGTTTGAACAACGTAATTACCATATTGATCTTTCATTAAAGCAAGTAAAGTTTGAACATTCATCATTGCAGCTAATAAGGGATGAATATTACCATTAATTGCACAATCTTTTGGATTTAATTTTAAACATTTTTCTACAACATTTGAAGAGAATTTCCCACAACTTAAAGAAATTAATTCATTTGCAACTAAATTTAATAATTCATAATTAATAACATCAATTTTTAAAGAAATTAAATATTGAATAACGTAATTACCAAATTGATCTTTCATCAGATAAACACTATTTCTTAAAATTGCATTACTAATTTTTTGAATTTGAAAACTTGAACATTTATTTAATAATTTTTGTATAATACAACAACCATGTTTATGAGTTGCAATTTGAATTAAATGAATTATAATTAAATCAATCAAAAATTCCAAATCATTACCGAAAAAGTGAGAAATTAATTTTTGAATTACATGATTACCATTTATATCATGGACTAAGTTAACAATCACAGGAGAAATTGCTAAAGCAATTAAGTCATGATGATTTTGAGTTGCTAAACAAGAAATTAATTTTTGTAATGCTCTAGTACCATGTAAATTAGTTGCAATTTGACCAATATTTGGGGAAATATCAATTATAATTAAAGAGATTTGTGAAGGAGTTGAAAAAATCATTAATTTTTGAATTAAATAATTACCAAAAGGATCTAACATTAAAGCAGAAGAATTTTTATAAGCTGCATTAAAAATTAAAGGTAAATTTTTATTAACATCATCTTCAACTAATTGCTGTAACATACGACAACCATTTTGATCTTTTGATAATAAAATGATTTCATCAGAAGAAAGTAATGAAACATCAATTGTAGAAGCATAAGAATCTGAATCGGACGATAAAGATGCACAAGTTGAAGTTTCCGATAAAGGTTGTAATTGAATTTGAGTTGGAGTATATTGAGGAATTGCTGATAAATTGTTTGCTGTTGTTGATGCTGTTGAAGATGAAATAATTGAGTTTGATCTTGTGATTGAAGAAGTTGAAGTATTTGAATATAACGTATCGCGTCTTGGTAATAGACAAGGATTAATTCCAGCAGTTGGAGGATTAATTTCAATTGATAAATTATTTAATTGACGTTCAAGATGATAATTATTATTATGAGTAAGATTAAGATTAAGATTATTTAAACCAGTTAAATTATCAGTATCATTAGTAGTTGAAAATGATAATCTGTTTGGTAATCTATCATTTGAAGGGAAAGAATTTAATAAGTAATTTGTAGAATTTGATGAAGATGCAGAATTTGGAAGAGATGGCAATTTTAAGTTAAGATTGGAATTTGATGGTAATGAAGTTGTTCTTATATGGTTGAAAGAGGAAGAGGAAGGAGTACTTGATTGATAATTATTCAAAAATATTTCATTATCTAAGGTTAAATCTGATTGATTGTTGAAATAAGTTGGTGAATCTGAAGTTGAAGTTGAAGTTGAAAGTAAAGCATTGAAATATCTTGGATTGTAAGGAGTTTGAGGATTTGAATTTGTTAATGGGGTATCAGGGGTATTGTGGATAAATGAAGCATTGGTGGAGTAGTAAGAATGAGATGAAGATTCCGAAATTGGAGAATAGTTGGGGTTGTTCGACATTGGATTTGTATTCATAGTGCTGTTAGATGGATAAGATGGTGATTGGGAGATTTTGGATGTATCAGAAGAAGATTGTGAGATGTTAGGATTACAAGGGACGAAAACCATGGATGAGGGAGAGTTTAAATAGAAGTTGATTTGGAAATGTTAAATATTAGTATATAATCGTAATATGCCAAGCAGTGGGGTGTGAAAAATAAGGGAAAGGGGGGTGGTTGGAAAAGGAAGAAGGACAGCTAGGTAAAATAGAGGAGGCGGGGGGAGGGAAGCCAGTCAGACGTGAGCTGAAAGACAATGGCCAGAGGACAATAAAGGGATTAAGCAGGCAGAAAAAGAAGAACTGAAGACGAAAAGAAAGGAAAGCAGCAAGGCCTGAGAAAAAGGTGGTGATTTCGAGAGATCAAAGACAGTTGTTAGTTGTTAGTTGTTAGGACACAATATGCGAGAGTGATATGCTCTGGATCTGGCAACTGCGAAATTGGAGAACTAGAAGTGGGAACTCGGAACTGGGAAACGAAAACGAGTCCACCTGCTCCGGACGCTCTGAGCCCTCGATGGGATCCACGGCTTTTCCAAACGGGCGAGACGTTCTAGGCCTTCTGGTGCTTTTCCAAAGGGGGGGGCTGTTTTGCGTCGATCGGCGGACAGAAAACGCATGCGTCGACCGACGTGTTTGGAGATGGATTTTATGATGCGTCGATCGCCGTAACTGTTTTTTTTTTCTTTTTTTCGTTTTTTTTCCCGCATCCCGCCACCCGCCTGGGCTGCTAAACTTTTATTTAATATTTTATTTTTATCAATTGAATTCAAATCGGCAATCAATCTCAAACCGATTCACTAAACTTGTTCGTTAATTTACTACTTCCCCTTAGCTTTCCACAAACTTCATTATACACTTTGCTTTTCTCAACAATGTCCCAGCCCTTTCTCGGTATTTACACCGCAGTCTATGATTATCAGGCTCAAAATGATGAAGAACTATCAATTGCTGAAAATGATATACTTTATTTGCTTCAAAAATCAGATTTTGATGATTGGTGGTCCGTGAAGAAAAGAGTTTTGGATGAAAATATTGAAGAGCCTCAAGGTTTGGTTCCTAAATCTTATATATCTCCAGCTAATCCAATTTCAAAGGCAATTGCTTTATATGATTATTCAAGTCAGACCGTTGAAGAATTATCCTTCAATGAAGGTACAAGTTTAAACGTTTATGATGTTTCAGATCCAAATTGGACTTTAGTCGACATTGATAATAAGCAATTCGGTTTTGTTCCTGGTAATTATATTGAAACTCAATCAAATATTCCATCCACTACCATTTCTCCCCAAACAATGGGGTTGACTCCATTTCCTCAACCTGCAACTACAACTACTTCAACAACAATTGCATCTTCAACTCCTGTTTCTCAATCTTTTCCTGCTCCACCTCAAAGAAATGATAGAATTACTCCGCCATTAAACAATAACAAATATCAAAATGATAATATTCCTAATCATGATGATGATTATGACAATGAACCTGCACCCCCAATGCCTTCAAGACCAAATGGTAATACAGCTATATCTTCAACTTCAAGACCAAAATCTCAATCCAACTATGCCGATTATAGTGATGATGAAGATCATGATGATAATAATAAAAATAGTAGCAATAGCAAACAATCTGAATCAAAGCCTTTCTTTTCATCACCTTCAAAAAATCGTTCAAGATCAAATACTGCATCATCACGTAGAAAATCGATTTCAAATTTCTTAGGTTCTTCAAAAGAAGAAGAAGTAAAACCAGTTAATGGGGATTTTGCTTGGAAAGTTTTTGAAATTGACGGTAAGAAAAAACGTGCTGGTGTTTTGGAAATTGGTAATGGTAAAATTTACATTGATATTGAAAAAAAATTAAATGATTCATGGTTAATTTCAAACTTAATTAATTATAATGTTGAAAAGAAACATGTTTTCCTCGATTTCAAATCTCCTTCTGATTCTTTTGAGTTAAGACTTGATTCAAAGGATTCCGCTCAAGCAATCATTTCCATTTTAGGGGATATGAAAGGTTTACAATCTCAATCTGCTTTATCTGATATCAAAAATGCCCAAAGAGAAGGTTATGAAGCTGGTGTTTCTTCAAGTTATAAAAAAGGTATTCTATTATATGATTTTGATGGTGCTGATAATGATGAATTGACTTGTAATGAAGGTGATTCTGTTAAAGTTATTAATGATACAAAATCAAAAGAATGGTGGATGGTTGAAAATTCTCGTGGTAAAAGAGGTGTAGTTCCTGCAAATTATGTTAAACTTGTTTCTGATAAATCTTCTTTATCTAAATCTAAGAAAAGTGGATCAAAAGAATCCCAAGGTTTTATTAAAACTTTACTTGGTCCACATCCTTCAAAGAAGAAAAATTCAAAAAGTTCCAAGGATAAAGATCGTGAAGAACGTGAATTGCGTGAAAAGGCAAAATTACAAATGGAACGTGATGATTTATTAAAGAAACGTCAACGTATGGAAATGAAAGAAAAGGAATTAATTTTACGTGATAAAGAACAACGTGATAAAATTCGTCGTGCTGATGAAAGGTTACGTGAACGTCGTAATCGTGAAAAATCCAAATCAAATGGTAGTGCAAATAGTAATGGATCATCATCTAACAATTCAAAAGATTTCAATAATCCAAATTCTCATCGTATACGTACATGGATTGATAGATCTGGTTCATTTAAAGTTGAAGCTGAATTTTTAGGTGTTCAACAAGGTAAAATTCATTTACATAAATCAAATGGTGTTAAAATTGCAGTTGCTGCATCAAAATTATCAAATGAAGATTTAGAATATGTAGAACGTTTAACTGGTACTTCATTAGAAAGCTATAAAGAAAATGTCAAACCAATTTCTTCAAGTTCAGCTGCTATGTCATCATCAAATGAGAGAAACTTAGATTCAGCAAAATCTTCAAAATCTTCAAAATCTCGTGAATCAACTCCAACGTTACCATCGCGTGAAACTTCATCTGCAATTGCTCATCAACGTACAAATGCAGTTCCATTACGTGCAGATTTAATTGATTATTGGTTTAATTTATGTGTTGAATCGGGAGTTGATGTTTCTGTTTGTGATAGATATGCTAGAAATTTTGCTCAAGAACAAGTTGATGAGTCAGTTTTAGATGCAATTTCACCTGCTTTAATGCGTACTTTAGGTGTTAGAGAAGGTGATATACTTAAAATTAAGAAGAAAATTGATTCTTTGTTAGGTAATAATAATAATAACAATAATCCTAACAATATGCTGGGTAAAAATCCAACAGATCCACTACCAAATCCACCAACTTCCTCAATGTCTGATGATGAATGGACAACAAAACCAGCTGCACAATCAATTACTTCAATGCCAATTCAAATTCCAGCTTCAACATCTCTTCCTGCTCCTGTTGCTGGTAAAAATTTAACACCTCAAATTACTGGTTCAATTAAAGATTTATTAGATATTAAACCGATGGAACCAACAAAGACAGGAATTACACCAGTTAAAACAGTTAATACAATTGGTGCAATTCCAACATCATTATCATCTGCAACATCAACAACAACCCCAGCTTCAGTTTTAACACAAAAAACAGATACAATTTTACCTTCAGCTACAGGTCTAAATCAAATGCCGATGGTTGCAATGCCAACGGGATTCATGCCAATTACAATGGTACCAATGATGACAGGTATGATAACTGGTATGCCAACAGGTGCAATGCCTACATGTGGTCCTTTAACGAGTGGTTTAACGGGTGGTTTCAATATGATGAATCCTTTAACTACTGGAGGTTTAACAATGCCAAGTACAACATTCGGTGTTAATTCATTAGCACAACAACCAATTCAACAAAAAACTGGTGGTAATGGATTTGTTTTACCATTAAATACAGGCGGTTTATCATCAATGCCAACAACTACATTTGGTGGTATGAACGGTGCTGCTAATATGGTTAAATTACAACCAACTGGTGTAACATTACAAAAAACTGGTAATGGATTTATTCAACCAAATGGATCATCAATTCCCTCAATGCAACCAACCATGAAAACAGGTGGTGGATTTATACCACAATCAACCTTTGGCATGCAATTAAATACTGCAATGACTGGTGGATACCAACAACAACCACAACCACAGCAACAACAACAACCATTTACATCCTTTGGAAACCGTGCATTGACTGGTGGTATGGGTATGATGAATCCTGCATTGACTGGTGGTATGGGCATGGTCAATCCTGCACTAACTGGTGGATTCCCACAAACATCATTTGGTGCACCTGCGCTAACAGGTGGTATGAACATGAATATGATGAATATGAACATGCCACCAGTCACATCATTTGGAAATCCTGCATTAACAGGTGGTATGAATAACATTAATAACATGAATATGATGAATAACGGTATGGGAGTGAACATGGGTACGAATATGAATATGGGTGTGAATCCAGCATTAACTGGTGGTTTGAACATGAGCATGCCAACAACTTCATTTGGAAATCCTGCACTTACAGGTGGTATGAATAACAATAACATGTATATGAATAATGGAATGTTGAATCCAACTATAACGGGTACTTTACCACCAACTTCATTTGGAAATAATAATAGTGGTAATCATGGTGAATTACAATCACAGCCTACAGGATTCGGATTTGGTAATAATAGTGGGAATGGTGGTAGACAAGCAAATTTAGCAAACGCTACTGCTGATAATCCATTTGGCTTTTAGAATTTTTGAAGTCATGATCTTTTCCATGATTATTTTCTGATTTACTTATATATTTATTTATTTATTTACTTATCATTACTGTTTAGGATAAAATTTGTGTATGTTATATATATTAAAAAAACATTTAGATTTTTAAAAAGTTAGAAAAAAAGTAAAAGTTAATATTTATATTATAGTTGAGGAAACTTTTTTAATATGAATATAATAAACACTAGATATATAGTACACGAAACAAATAAATACTATAAGAAATTAATAAACAAAATAATAAACAAAATACTAAACAAAATATACAAAATTTCAAATAAACACAAAACACATAAAAAATGAAATAAAATAACAAAAGAAATTTTATTTTCATTTAATTTCGAGTGTAAATTATTCAGGACTAATTAATCAAAAACTTTCAAATTTATAATTCAAATTTATAACTTTGATAATGCAGGATCAGTGACACCTTCATGATCAGGATCATTTTCATTCTGAATTTGAAGTTGAATTTGATTATTTTCAGAAACATTATTAACATTAGAATTATGGTGATTCACACCATGATTATAAATTTTGGTTTTTTGATCCCTTATTCTCTGTTGATCCGCAACATGTTGAGCAGCAACTGCTAAAGCAGCAGAATTAACCAATGCATGTTCATCATCATCACCTTCAACGGACATTGATGCCATTGCTGCAACATCAACAACTGATGCCATATTAACATCATCGTCGTCATCATCCTCTTCTTCATCATCATCATCATCTTCTTCTTCTTCTTCTTCGTCTTCAACACCCATATTTTCATCAATTTCATTAACTAAATCCAAATCTTCTTGTTGTTGAGATTGAGATTGGTGTTGATGCTGGTGTTGATGCTGGTGTTGTGATTGTACATTTTTTTTTAACTGATTATCAATATCCATTTCGTCAGACATTGCATTATTGGTTGAAGCAGCAGCAGCAGCAACAGCAGCTGCAGTTGCAGCACTTACGGGTTCTCTATTATCAATCACTTCATTATTGATATTTTCATCATCCTTTTTATTAACATCCTTTAAATTTTCTTCCATAATTTTAGATAATTTTTTAGATTTTGATCTTGAAGATTTGGAATTGTTATTTGAAGGTTTTGCAATTTTTGAAGACGAATTTGAACCATGTTGATTATTATTTATAGATTGAGATGATGAATTTTTAATAGGTTTTGGGGCATTTTTATAAATTGAATTTCCTGCATCATCATATAATCTATCAGGTAATGAGCCATATAACCAAAATAAACCTTTATCCTTGTGTAATCTATAATTTTCTAAATCATTAACAACATTAATAATATTTTTCAAGATTAAACTATGTTTTTTAAACTCATTTTCAATAAATTCTATAACCTTTTTACGCCTTTGAGCCGATTTTGCAATTCTACCACGGCGCCAACGGGTACCATATTTTTTCTCTAATTCTTGTAATGGAGGTTTATTTTTATGACCCATTGTCCATTCATCCCAAATATCTTGAACTGTTTTTGCTTGAGAATTTAAATCAATATCAGGAATTGTTGTACCTGGTATTAAAGGTACTGGAGGTAAGTCAAATAAATCATTATATGATGTGTCGGTGTTGGTGTTAATGTGATTGATACTGTTATTGTTATTATTTGAATCTGGATCTGAAGAATTTTCGCCATTATTATTATTGATATTATTATTGTTGCTGTTGTTGTTATTATTGTTGATATTGTTATTATTATTGTTAATAAAATCATCAAAAGACCTATAATGATCAGAATTTGATAACTTATAAGAGTAACTTTTAAATAAATGATTTTTTTCATAAATTTTTGGTAGAATTGAATGAATTTCAGATAATGATAAACTGATATTATCAGTTAATTGTTTTAGATTTCTGAAAAATATTTTTCTATTTTCATCAATTGGTATTTCAACGTGATTAGTTGAAGTTTTATCAGCTTTATTTTCATTAGGAATTGACTTGTCATCATCAACATGATGTTGACCTTCAGCAATGGAATCATTCATTAGAGTTGGATCAATTTTGTCTTCATTATTGACGTTTTTACCATCCATATTCTCATTATCATTATTGTTGGTATTGTTGTTAGAATTGGCATTAACAATGTTGTCGTTGTGGTTATTGTTGCTGGTATCGTTATTAATGGCATTGCTGCTATCATTATTACTAGTATTTTTATCTCCAATAATGTCATTATTTGTAGAATTTTGAATTAATCGATTGGAATCATCATTATTATCCTTAGTGTTTGGAGATGGTGAACGATGCTGATCTGTGAGAGCCACAGAAGAAGCAAGTTGAGCAGAAACCGACATAGTGATATGGGAGGGATGGCTTTTTGGATTGGTATGAATTATTGAAATAGATAGAAAAAACAAAGGTAAATAAACATGACTTGACTAGTGGGGAGGCGTCGTCGACGCTGCAAAAACAAAAAAAGTGGAAAAAAAAGTGGGAAGTGGGAAAAGGTGGAAAAAACAAAAAATAAAAAACAAAAATAAAAAACAAAAATAAAAACTCGCACGCACAACAAACAAGTATGTCGCGACGACCGACGCGGGCTGGGAAATAAAGCCTTCAATAAAAACCACTGAAAAGAGACCAAGCCAAAACCCCTAAACGAGAAAAAAATACCGCAGCACACACTTGAATATTAAATACCACAAGTCCCCAAATGACCGTTTGGTTGTTTCGGTGGTTCCCGTTGAGCAACTAATTGGCATAAACCTTAACTTTCCCTTTCACTACTTTTGTTCGATTCGCATTCCATTTTGCCAGCTAAGGCATTATCTGGTGTACTTGTGTTTATCTATTTCCTATCCAGGCCCACGAGTAGCCACCATTTTCTCCCACCCCTACTTTTCCAGACATCTCCCACCACCTCTGTACGAGGTGCGATGCAGCATTGTGATTGGTGCAATCCTCGGCTGTGCCGGGCTGTGCTTATCGGTGCGCGGTTGCCGTTTTGGGATGTTTGTGTTGTTTTTTCACCATTTTTTTTTCATTATCAAGCAATCAAGAATCTTTGATAGATAGTTGATGATCACCTTGCTTGATTATTGGATTTGCGTGTGATCATTACAATGATAATGCACGGATTGCCAGAATCGGGTTGTCTCAGATTAACTGCAATCCGTGATCGATGTGACTCTTTCTAATGAAAGCGTCCTTTAAATAAAGTTCCATCTGTCTTTCTTTTTTTCTTCACTTTTCTTCCTCTTCTGTTCTGTTGTTTTTGGTTGTCCTGTTATATTTGAGACCTCCCTGTTTTCGTTTTTTCTCGTTTATTTTTCCCATCTCCTTTCTTTATTTCGGTTTTTCGTCTCTTCTGATTCGTTTAGTCTCTTTGTGTTCTCTTATCTTATTATTCTACCAACACAACAAATATATATAATAATCTTCTAATATGTCTGACAACGTCACTGAAATGTCCAATGACGTTTGGACAACAGATTTATCTGCACAATACGATGGTGCTTCAATGGTTTGGGTCATGGTTTCAGGTGCCTTAGTCTGGATCATGATTCCAGGTGTTGGTCTATTATATTCTGGTATGTCAAGAAAGAAACATGCCTTATCTTTACTTTGGGCATCAATGATGGCCATTTGTTTAATTTCTTTCCAATGGTTCTTTTGGGGTTATTCACTTACTTTTGGTACTGCACACTCTAAATTTTTAGGTTCTTTAGAGCATTTTTGTTTAATGGGTGTCCTTGGTTTAAATGGTGGTGCTGCAACTTTACCTGATATTGTCTTTTGCTTTTTTCAGGGTATGTTTGCAATGATTACTGGATGCATTATGTTAGGTGGTGCTTGTGAAAGAGCAAGATTAGGTCCAATGATGGTTTTCCTTTTCATTTGGATGACTGTCGTTTATTGTCCTGTTGCAATGTGGACTTGGAATGGTGATGGTTGGTTAAATGTTTTAGGTGCTTATGATTTTGCAGGTGGGGGACCTGTTCATCAAGCTTCTGGTGTCGGTGCTTTAGCTTACGCCTTATGGTGTGGTAAAAGAAGAGATCCAATTACAAATAAAGGTATTCCAAAATATAGACCACATTCTGTTACTTCTGTTGTTTTAGGTACTGTCTTTTTGTGGTTTGGTTGGTTTGGTTTTAATGGTGGTTCATCTGGTGATGCCTCCTTAAGAGGTTTCTATGCAAATGTTAATACCAATTTAGCTGCTGCTTGTGGTGGTTTAAGTTGGATGTTCCTTGATTGGTTTAGATGTGGTCATAAATGGACAACTATTGGTATGTGTTCAGGTGCAGTTGCAGGTTTAGTTGGTATTACTCCAGGTGCAGGTTTTGTTCCTGTTTATTTTGCAGTTCCAATTGGTTGTGTAACTGCAGTTTGTTGTAATTATGCTGTTGATTTAAAGGATATCTTACATATTGATGATGGTATGGATGTTTTCGCTTTACACGGTGTTGGTGGTTTTATTGGTTCCCTTTTAACTGGTTTATTTGCTGCTGATTATGTTGCTGCTTCTGATTTCGGTACTGTAATTGATGGTGGTTGGATAAACCATAATTATAGACAATTAGGTTTACAATTAGCTGCTTGTTGTTCAATTGATCTTTGGTCCTTTGTTATGACTTCAATCATTTTAAATGTTATGAACAGAATTCCTTATTTAAAGATCAGATTGAGTGAGGAAGAAGAAGACTTGGGTACCGATGCAGCTCAAATTGGTGAATTCACTTATCAAGAATCAAATATGTACATTCCTGAACCAACCAGATCAAAATCTGTTGCAGCACCTGCAGATACTGCAGATGCTTATGCAGTTCCATTACCAAACAAATCTTCAACTGATGAAGAAAAAGGTGAATCTGCTTAATTTTGTTGATGATCATCATCCTAAAAAAGATATTCATGTCGTTCTTTGTTTTTTTTTCTTTCTTGTGAACATTAATCCATAGTATTTTACCTCAGCTTAATTTATTTTAACTTAATTTAATTTAATTTCTTTTTTTTCTTTTTATCTCTCTTCTTATTTTTTTATAATTTCGATCTATTTAATGTGATATCAATGAATTTAATTATCAATTATCATTATCAGTTATCAATTATGCCTAATCACCAACTAACTCTTATAAAAACAGCAAATAATTTACGCGTTACTACTTTTTTTTCAATTTTCCCTCAAAAGGAAACTAAAACACCAAAAACTTTCAAAACATGTAAGTTGAAGTTTCATGCTTTTTCTAAACAACAGAACCATGTCTAATCAAGGTGGATTGGCTGAGTATAGGAAGAGATTGCATACTCTGTTACACAACAACACTTCTCCTTCTGCTCCACCAAGTTCTAAAAATGTTAAGTTTCAAACTACGACATTCACCCCACCTGCAAATACAACGAAACCAATACTCAAAGCTGGCGATAACGTTAAGATCACAAAAAAAATACAAGATTTAGAAAACGTTGTCGATTCTAAGAATAAAAAAATTGTTATTTTAAGTAAGGCGAATTTAGAGAAGGTTGAAATCATCAAAGATTTAAATACAAAATGTAAAAATTTAGAAAGTTTAAATGTTCAAAATAATAAAAGAATAGAACAACTGGAAAAAATTATTATTGATATGCAGAAATTTCAAACACAGCAAATACAAGAAGAACAACATAATAATCGATTCAATAGTATTGGTGATGACGATGATGATAATGATGATATCCTAGATGTGGATTTTGAACTAACTAAAAATTTGATAAGTAGAACAACATCAAGAAACTCAAATATCGATACAGAAATAAACTTGAATACCCAACAGCTGTTGAATTTAGATATCAATCAATTGACTATACACAATCCAGGTGTTGGAATTTACAATAATGCCTTGACTGAAGATACAGATGATAGTGATAATTATTTATTTGAAGTCTGAAAAGAAGAAAAACGTCTATCGACTTCAAATTTTAAGTTTTTCGTTTCGTCTGAAGGGGAATTTCGGAGTTTTACATGGCACCATGCTCTTGCATGTATAGATATAGTATATTTCTCTGAAGTTTTGTTTAAACAATGTCGCTGGTTAGATACAATACACAATCATCAGAACTGGTTGATCTGAAGCCAATTGAGGACGGTGTTGGTGTTGGTGACAGTGCAACTAATAGTAATAGTAGTTTAACTGTTGTTTATAAGAATAAAAATTCAAACGAAATTGTGCTTTATGATTCAAATTCAAAAGACTTCCAGGTTGTTAAATTAGCTAAACCAATTGATCAACATAAAAGAAGATATTCATCTCATGATGATGAAATGGATAATTCAAATCATAAACGCAGAAGGTCAAGTTGTTCAAATTCTAGAACTTTCATATGTTCAACTTGTGGTGCATTTAATACATTTTCAACATCAGGTTCATCTTCTCCTTCGCCTCCATCATCTTTACCCCTATCTCATCCAAGATCTGATTCTCCAGAAAATTCAAATAACGATAATAAACTAATTAGTTTGAATAATTATGAACATGGGAATTTCCAGTTTCCTTATAAATTTACAGAAACGAGTTCCGGTGCTTTTATAAGTAATGATTACTTTAAACTTTTAACTAATTCAATGTATAAAGAAAACGACAGTTTATTAACCGATGGCAACGGATATGAATTTCATACTATTCCAGAAAATATGATAAACCAAGGGTACTTTAATAAATTTTTCAGAATCTTATCTAAATTAGGTACGGGATCATACGGATCCGTTTATAAAGTTGAGCATGATTTATTAGGATTAAATTTGGGTATTTTTGCATTAAAAAAAATTGCCATTGGTGATGATATTAATAATTTGAAAAAAATATTAAATGAAGTTAAATTTTTATATGATTTAAGTTCTAATTTATTACAAAACAACAATAATGTTGTTAAATATAATCATGTTTGGGTAGAAATCGATCAAGTTTCAAGATTTAGTCCCAAAATCCCTGTTGTTTTTTTACTTTTCGAATATTGTGATGGTGGTACCCTTGAAGATTGGGTTGAAGATTTAATTAATCCAAAATTGGATATTCAAGAAGAAAAAAATAGGAGGAAATCAAAATCAAAATCAAAATCAAAATCAAAATCAGAATCAGAATCGGAATCGGAATTGGAATTGAAATCGGAATCAAAATCAAAATCAAAATCAGGTATGAAAATTGAAAAAAGGCATTTAAATAATTTTGAAATTTTTAAAATTTTTAAAGATATTACACTTGGATTGGATTATTTACATGATTTGAAAATATTACATAGAGATTTAAAACCATCAAACTGTTTATTTAAAAGTAAGTTTAATAAAAATTATAAATTCAGTCCGATTAACAACTTGAAAAATCTGAATGAAATTCCAAATTTATTAGTCTCTGATTTCGGTGAATCAATAATGGTCAACTCAATTGATAATGATGAAATAAAATTTACTGGTAATACAGGTACATTAGAATTTGTTGCGCCTGAAATTATAAATAATAGAAAGGGGATTCATGATGAACATTTTGGAGGATTTAGTTATTCAAGTGATATTTATTCACTAGGTATGATTTTACATTATTTATGTTTTAGTAGATTACCATTTTCGAAAGATGATTTAGATCCAATGGATTTAAGTAATGAGATTCTAAGTTTGAAATTATTTGATAATTTATATAATTTAAGACCATTAGTTTCAAGTATGGATGATTTGAAAGATAATAATGAATTACTTACTGATTGGATTAAGTTGATTGAGAATTTAGTTTCTAAAGATCCAGAATCAAGGCCTAATACGAAAAATATTTTAAATTCATTGAATTTAATATTTGAAAAATTAGAAAATAAAGTGGAACTTGCAGCAAGTAATAGCTTTTATAACGAAGATGCTAAGAATACTGATCAAGGTAATGAAATTAGTGATCAAGATATTACGGAATTAGTTATTGACAATGATGATGAGGAAATATGTCCTGATGCTAATGATGATAAAAATCAACTTGGCATGATTTATATGACGATTATTATTTTAAGTACGATTACGATGTTTTATACGATTCGTAAAAGACTTTACGTTGATGAAAATTACACATTGGTTGGAATGAACCTACAATTTTTAATTATTGGGTTAATATTTGGAAAGAATAGTATAACACCAATATTTGTTATTTTAGAAATACTTTTATTCTTAATTACATTAATTTACATGGTTTATTTATATAGTGAATGAAGTGTATAGTTGGTATTTTTTAGCATTAACATTGACAACTTGAAGAAGAATTTGTTGAATTATTTTTAAAATTTAAATCAATTAAACCCTTTTTAGAATTATTATCATCATTATCCTGTATATCGATAAATAGATCATCATTTATACTATTTATAATAAAATCGAATAATTCAAAAATTTGAATGTTGTCCTTTGCACTAGTTTTGAAAAACTTGATAATTTTATTGTTTTCAGTAATGAATTTATCAACATCGTTTTGGAATGGACAAACTTGTTGATCATCTAACAAATCCAATTTATTACCAACCAAAACAATTTCCATATTTTGACCTTCAATTTCATCATTTATGTAATTATTCAATTCGGATATCCAATATCCTGCCTTTTTAAAACTTTCAAAATTGTTCAAATCGAAAACAATAATAGAAATATTTGAATTTCTATAATATAATGGAGTTAAGTTATGAAATCGTTCTTGACCGGCGGTATCCCAAATTTGCAAATTAATCAAATCAGATTCTGCGTGTTCATTTTTATTTCCGGTTTCATCCCCGTTTTTTTTAGGCTTGACTATTTTCTTGGATATAAATGCAGCACCTATAGTTGATGATTTATTATCATTAAATGAATTGTTTTGTAATCTTTCTAAAATTGAAGATTTACCAACCGAAGATTCACCTAATAAGACGATTTTATAATCCACTTTACGTTTTGGTTTTGCAGTTAATAACGTGGGTTGAAATGATGCATTCATAACAAGGCAATTAATGTATAGCTTGATACTTTTAAGTGTATGGGTTAGTTCAGGGTGTACGGTGATGATGATGATGATGATCAGCCAAATCTTTGAGAAGGCGTGGCTAATTTTCTGTTTTTTTTTTTAAATTCAAGGAAATTGATAGAGAGAAAAAGAAAGATAGAGATTGTGATAAGCTGAGCGTATACTCTTTTTGTACTGTTTTTTTTTTGGATAAGTAGAGCAATTGATACCATTATGGACACCAACATATATCCGAATAGTGGATTGGGAGGGGTTAAGTTAGGCCAAAGCATATATGAGGTATTGAAAGTTTTAAATGCTGAAAAAACAAATGAAGGCATTGAATTTAAATTTAATAGAAGATTAAAAATTATTATTGTTAGTATAGTTAATGAAGGAATTAACTTAGTGTTTGATAAATATTTACAACGCTTGTTTCTTATTGAAATTGGACTTGATGAAACAAGTGGAGAATCGATTAATTTGGATTACGAATATAAGAATGAAATTATTAAAAAGTTTAATTTTAAGTTCATTTATAATAAGTATTTTGGACCTACATATAAAGGGTTTTATGATTCTTGTAAGTCGATTTATTATCTATCGTATTTTGGAATAACTTTCAAGTTTAAAAATATTAAAGGTGGGACAGAAGATGGTGGTAATATAAATGAATATTTGAACACGGTTAATTCGAATTTTAATTGTTGTTCGATTTTCATATATCAACAAAACACGACGGAGAAAAAAACGAATGATTATTTATGGGATTCATATATTGGTACAATATGTCAATTGTTAAACAATGTGCCAACAATTGAATATATCAATAAATTCAATTTATTCAATCCGATTGATGATAATGATTATAAAATGAAGATTGATTTTGTTATTTATTGTAAACGGTCAAATAGTATTGAATTTAAATTTTTAAAACATCCATCGAATATATCATCGTTTAGGTTGGTTTTCGGTAAAACTTCGATGCAAGATATGTTGAAGATATTTGGATTTCCTGAAAATTCGATATTAAAGAGGAAATCGAGATTGAATTCAATTCAAATGAAGAAGTTTACAGGTGTTAGAATCAATGCAGAGAGGCGGGGCGATGAAGAATATGATAGGGAGTTTGAATTTTCAACAAATAGAGAGTATTTACCAAGTTCGAAAGTAAACAAGTTTCCAAACCTAAGATATATTATACCTATGTCATCGTCATCTTCTTCATCATCATCTTCTTCTTCTTTTGCTTCTTCTTCATTAACATATTTAAATCAAGAGATAATTAAAATTCATAATTATTTTGATCTTGGATTTGATTTAATTTATGATTTGAATGTTTGTGAGAATGGTAGTAACTTGATAAGTCGGATGATAATCCATGAAAATTGCATAGGATCGACAGAATTTTTAAAATATGAAAAATTACTTATGTTTTATAAAGAGTATGAAGATGATGGTGATGATAGTGATGATGGTGATGATGAGGAGGAGGAGGGGTTTATACCGATTGATTCATTAAAAGGTTTGAAAAAGATAAGGAATTTGAAACTAACCGGATTACCGATATTTTTGGATAAGAAAGAGTATAATATACAAGAAGACTTTGAAATTAGAATGAAGAATAAAGATAGTAGTAAATTTAAAGAAACCGATCGAAGTTTTGAACTTGTTGAAGTCGATGAGATGATTGATCATGATGATGATGGTGATGATGCTCGGAATGTTGGTGGTAGTAATAAAGATTTGAACTATTGGGGTTTATCAAATTTTGATTGTTGTGAAAATTTGATATTTGAAACTTTGAATTCAACAGATGAAATTTGTACTATTACTATACATGAATAGGGTATAAGGGGGTGTTGAGAGTTTTTGTATTTTTTTTTTTTGTATATTGAATAAAATATAAAGTAATATATATGTAGTAAAAAGGTGAAAAGGGAATGAAAAGGACATTAAGGGGAAGGAGGGATAAAAAGCATTAATCATAACATAACATAACAGAACATAACATATAATAAAAAAGGAAAGAAAAAGAGAAAGAAAAAGAAAAAGAAAAAGAGAAATAGTAGTTAAATTAGATTGCATAACCATTGTTACCAAGGAATTTATAGTTTTGAATTAATTTGTTATTTTGGAAATAGTTAATTTCAGGTAATATTAAATCATTTGATCTGATGTTTTCCATTTGATTAAAAATTTTCAAATAATTTGAATTCAATTTAACATCTTTTAGGATATAACTTTTAAAATTTTCTAAACTTATGAAACAAGAAGAACAAATTTTCCATAATTTAAAATACAAATCGATTCTATCATTAATGGAATCTAAATTAAAGTTTGATAAATGAGGGGAATTAATAGTTGCATCTCTTAATGCAATCCAATCAGCATGAGCTATGAATTTCATACCATTTGATAAATTGTTGGATAGTAGTTGTCTAAACAAATTTAAAATGCTATTTGAATCAATATCAACAGAGCCACAAGCTTTGATACAACATCTATAAAAGACGTTAGTTTTATTGAATTGAATTGAATTTGCAGTATTCAAAATGAATTCTAAAGCATTTGAATTATGCCAGATGGTTGATTTTGATAATAAAACATTGATGAAAGGTTCATCAATTTTACGAATTTTTGAATATTCGAAAATGATTTCCTTTAATTTATTAAAAGATTCATCGTTGAAAACGGGATAATTTTGGAAAAAAATTGATAAAAAAGTGTCATTTAAAGAAGAAGAAACGGAAGAATTTGAAGATTTTTTCAATTCATAATTATTCCAGGTGATGAGCCAAATGTTCAAGATTTTATTAAAATCATGAGATATTTCCCAAGAATTGTTCAGATATTTTTTAATAAAATTCAATTGTAAAGGAGTTAAGTAAGGCATCGATTCATTGACTGCATCGTTGAAAAATTGATCCGCGATTTCTATATCTTTACAAAAACCAATGAAGGATAAATGAGCCATTGTCATATAAGATTTGATATTAATTGGAGGATCAACATTTGGATTATGATAAACATCATTGGTTAAGTTTTGGAAAATCATTAGGGCATCACTAGTTTTATTTTTGAAAAGACAAACTCTAATCATACCAACTTGTAATTCATTATGCAATTTTTCATTATTTTTGAGTTTCAAAAGTTTGATATTTTGATACATTTGCCAGATTTCATTAAAATTGAAATCACCAGATTCTATTAGGAAGGGGAAAATTGAACCTAATACAGGTTCGGAGGTGAATAAATTTGATAAGTTTGGATTTGATTTGCCAATTTCCCAAATATGAACAGCTTCATAAGTGAAGCCTAAGTCTTTGTAAGCTTTGAATAAATGAGTTAGGCCATGAGGATTTAAAAGAATTAAGCCATCTAGTAAGTTATAAGAGACTTCTCTGATTGCACAAGTTAATAAATAATGGATATTTTTAATAGGATTATTGGAATCCTTATCTAGATTTTTTTTCAATTTTGACAATTCCAAACGATGGATTCTCAAACCATTACGTAATAGGGAAACAAAGTCGGCCATTCTCTTTTCGTTTAAATGACCTGAATAAACAAGAGATTTATACACGGGGATGATTTTTTTGACGGCAAACCAGAATTGGTTGACACCACCACCGTTGATTCTACCAGTGGCCAAATCGTAAGTTGAATTTTGGGCAAGACATTCATCGAATAAGTTTAGTTGCGAAGAGAGATCCGAGACGTCGGAGTTGCTAATGTATTGGGAGTACTGGTTGTTCGACGAGTGTTGAAGCGGGTAGTTGGGGATGAAGGGATGGAGGGTGTTGGGAGATGGATTAGAAGAAGACTGGAGATGGTGCAGATGGTTGCTGGTGTTGTTGTTGTGAAGGGTATTTGTATTTGATTGGGTGTAAAGCCTGGTAGAGGAAGCGGGGGTTTGATTTGGGATGGCCTTCGAGACCCTTTGGGATTGTTTGAGGGTGGATATGGAAGATCTGAGCATGGGGGTTGTGGGTGAGAGATGTGGGAAGAAGGAACCAGACAGAAGGAACCAGCCAGAGCAGAGCAGACCAAACCAAACCAAACCAAACCAAACAGACCAACCAGATCCAACAGATCCCATCGGGTGTGTCACTCAGACACTCGTCACACTATATATGGAAACCAGAAACCAGAAACAGAATGGAAAACACACACGGCACCGTCAGCAACGCA